>CM060108.1:9480144-9745144 GCA_030522415.1 Channallabes apus
ATGGTTAAAAAACATCAACTGAGACACGAGGGTAAAATAGAAATACTGCCTGTGTTTAACCGGAGACACATGTGTGTGTGTGTGTGTTCACTTCGGTCCACAGGCGGACAATGAGGTAGCAGATTCTACAGAATGACTTTCTGGATTAAAAAAAAAAAAAAAAAGGTAGTCTGCGTTCCCTAGAGTGCAATGATTGTGACATTTGGAGAAATAATCATCCGGCAAAGAAGACAGGCTTATGAGTTCCTGTTTATTTATTTTCAAAAGTTAGTCCGCACTCAACTTTTATATTTCCACCGGGAAACCATCGCTGGGAGTTCGAAAGTATTTTACAAAGTGGTTGAAGTTTTTTCAGCGGGGTGTCTGGAGCACATACACACACACACACACACATCAGACCCAACACGCAATAACTGCGCTGCCATATGGTGAGCTGAGTCACCATATAAACGACATGCAATTACCATAAAATGACTAGCGATCGCCCACGTATCGCCCACAATGGCACATGCACAAGGTTAAAAGCATTCTGTTTAGACAGGAGGTAAAGGTTAGGTACTTTCAAGCAGCAACGCTGTCAGGAGGATAATGTGGGTGTCTCGTTCCTTGCAGTCTGTGGAGTTTTGAGAAGTGGAGAAAAAAAAAGAAAAAGAAGAAATCTTAACTTCACTCATCAGTCATTTTTCGGCATTACCTTCGGCAACTTTGAGGCAGGGAAAACATGTCAGTTTGATGGCTTGACAGAATTTCCAACAGTAATTATCTGGTAGTTTGAGATCATTACTGTCTTTAGATCCACAAAAGAACATCTGTTTTTCTAAAGGAAGGGTTCCTTTTGAACACTGCGTGATTAGGTTTACCTGTTTCCTGGCAGCCTGATGTGAACCGTCCCTGTTGGGTTGTACACACACACACACACATACACACACACACATATAACTGGAATGAACTTTGAGCATCACACCAAAGCCAAACTTTCACATCTGGCTTGGGGTTAAGGGAATTGGTTCTGGCCTGCCAGGGTCAAGTGGCACATTTGAGTTGCTAGGATAAATATTCAGTGGAGCAAAGCAAACAACACTGGAAAATAACTGCCTTTGCTCTCTAGGTAGGCCTGACTGTTGAAGGTCAAAGGCCAGCGTGCTAATCTCCATGAATGCCAGCCAAGAGGCAATCCCAAAGCTCTGTAAGGGGTCTCTTCACAGGATTCCTTCAGTACGTTAATTCAATTACCCTTAGCGAGAAAAAAAAAAAAGCCTGTCCACCTACCGACATGACCGTTTTAAGAACTGAGAGGAGGCATGTGTGTCTACAGTAACCCCAGATCAGGGTCAAACCGAGCAACCTGGAGCTGTGAATTGGCAACTCCACCCGCTATACCACCATGCTCTACAAGCTAGGTTAAACACTGGTGCCAGCTGGAGACTTGGAGAAAAGCTCACTCACATCCAGCACAACGACAACTCGTTCGTGCTTCAGGGACCCAAAATCTTGTTTATCATCAGTAGTTATTCAGTGGCACGTCAAAACCCTCTTCAGATTAAGGAGTGTAAGCGACTGGTCGTGCTTTCTGGTTCATCTGTCCGTCAGAGCAACACCGACTAAATCATGATCATCTAGAAGTAGAGTCCATTCTAGAGACTGTGTTTCCAGATGACCATGATCGTTCGGTATCGAGCAACAGTTGGAGATAAGAAGCATTAAGTATTATGAAAAATGGAGTTATACGATCCTAACTGAAAAGTCTCATTTTCACCTATAGGTGAGACACTTTTTAGCACCAATACCATGTTTTGGCAAACGCTGGCAAAAAACGTTTGAATTTCAACAAATTATGAAGATTTGGTTATTATGCCATTTGACTACAGTATAGCTCAAATATGCAGCTTAACCCATTAATGGGTTCCAATAAACTATGAAAGCATGCCACATTTGTGGGAAGGCTTGGTAATTTTCCCAGTAGTCTAAGAAAAAAATAAATAAATTACAGACCTAGATGACTAAGCTGGATGAGGCATGTGTCTTGGATTTAGAATACATATTCCCTACCGTGATACTTAATTACCCCTAGTCTTATATGATACTCCTTTCTGAGGGTGTTAGATCTGGGAGTACATTAAATCGCACAGGACAGGAGTGTCTCCAGGAACAGTGTCGGGTACATGCTACTGATTAAACTGGGAAGCATGTTGAAATTGGACAGATTTTGAAACTTGCTTTCAGGACAGAGGCAATAATTCACTAACTAAAAGCTACCACAATAGTATATGATTTTAGGGTCTTGCCAAAACTGTTTCCACAAACTTAAATGAATTGAATGCTTTGGGGTAGATTGGAACACCGACTGTACATCAGGTGTCCATGTTGGACGTTGATGCCCAACCTATAGTGTATTAATGAGAATGGGACATGATGTCCAGAATGGAATGTTACAATACTCAGGTGTTCACATAATTTTGGCTGTGTAGTGTGTTGAAAACAACATGAGTGCTTAATTTTTTTTGCACTTTCTTGGGTTTTATTTTCTTATCCTAGAGATTATAACTTTGGATAATCTGATCTAGGAGATCTGGCATTCAGTAGGTTCTATGTCCGATGCATTTCCAGTCCCAATGGTCTGATTTTCTAACTGGGCTTGGCACCGGTGTTGCATGCAGTGGCTGGGTTGTACTGTATGTTGAGTTAAGAGTCTTACTCATGGATCCAACTGTGGAAACCTGGAAGGGGCGGGACTCAAACCCCTGACCCTCTGATCAGCAACCCAGAGCCTCACCTATTAGAGCCCCGCCTGAACTTACAGTTCTGTGCGTATCATTTCTGCATTATTGTATACAAAACCATTCACTATTTCCAAACATACTTTAAAAATGTGGATGAATAAATAAATGAGGTTACAGAAGAATATTTGCATGCCTGTACAGGAAGCAACATATCACATGACACACCAGTTTTCAGATGGAAACAAACAAACAAAAAACCTAATGTTCCTGAGTTTTTTCCAAGAAAATAGAAAGGAGCGAGTGTGAAAATGTCTTGGGCATGATGCAAACATTTCTATGTAAAGGAAACTTCTATAACAAGCACTGAAGAGCAAAAGTAGAGAAGAGTAATAAAATAAACACAGTTGATATTTGGCGTGAGAACACTCACTCTTACACAATTATCCCATATTCAGGGGCATGGGTGCAGGAGAATTAGTGCACGAGGCGGGGTACACTCTGGACAGGGTGCCAATCCATCTCTGGGCACACACACTCACACAGAAATTTACACCCTATGGGCAATTTGGGAACACCAATTAGCCTAACCTACAGTATATCTTTGGACTGTGGGAGGAAACCGGAGTACCCGGAGGAAACCCACCAAGCACGGCGAGAACATGCAAACTCCAAGCACACAGAGGCAGGAATCGAGCCTGGCCGGGGAATCGAACCCGGACCCTGGAGGTACAGTACAAGGCGACAGTGCTGTGTGAAAACACTGCTTGATAATAATCAGTAGTGTTAGATACGTAAAAGAGCTGTTAGGTTTTACTGAGTGTGCTGGAGGTTTTTTTTTTTTTTTGTCATGTTGCTTTCTTTATATGCATGCAAATATCCAGCTGGAATGTTATTAAGGAATGTTTGGAAATATCGAATGGTTTTGTACTTAATAATACAAAAATGTTTTACATGTATAACAAAATGTGTACTGAAGATAATATGGTGCTTTCGCACCGCGCTGTAATCTGTTCAATCATCACCAAAAAAAGTCTGGTGCAGAATAGTGAAGGACATGAGATAGCGATGGCTTCAGTCAAAAGAAAAAACAACTCTCAGCTCTGTCCTACTACACCAAACCTTCCCAAAAAGCCCTTTGCAAAGTATCCTCACCATTCCCATCAGCTTATTTCCTCAATATACTGTAGACGGAGGCTACAGTAATCACCAAAACCCAAAAGTGCTTTCTTACACTTCTTCCATGCTCTCATTGTACGCTGATGATTTTTATTTCTTTCTTTTCCCCCAGCCATCTGACTCAACCATGGTGTGCTAAATGTCACTGTAGCTCTCAGCTCTTTCGGACATGATTGACAGAATCAAATTTGCACCTAAATAACAGCCAGTATGGCATTATACTAGCCTTCTGTACGGCCCAAAAAATTTGGTCGTGATGCCGTCGAGAAAAAAAAAAATCCTGTTTTAATCCTGGCCAATCTTGGCAGGGGTGCAAATAAATTGCTGTGTATTTGTGTGTTTGTGAAACAAGTACGGAGATCCGATCCAGCTCCTGGCTGCTCCGTTAAATCATTAAAACAGGCGGCTGTGAAATCCTGCAGATTGATTTCCTTTAAAGCCGGGGTTGACTTTCGCTAACTTGATTATTTTTAGCTCGTGCCTGGTGCATCGTATAAAGCCAGAGACGAAGCGGCTCTCCACTCTTCTCCTTATCCTTCTCTCTCTTTTACACACAAAGGATTATGTTGTGATTTACGGAATCTCTATCCTAGCTGCTCCGCCAAATAAGAAGGGACCGGCGTCTTGTTAGAGCACTAAGCCTTAACCACGGATTTAGGTGGAAATACGAGTTAGCTGGGCTGCTTGAACCTGGGCTGTCTGGGGAAATCCTGCAGATGACCTTGACTTGTGTAGTGTCAAAAACTTCAGAACATGGTTTCTGCACTGTGCACTTTTAACGTGCTCATAAATATTCATAGGTAAACAGGTGGGCCTTGAGTGTGTGCGGGAATTGGTTCTGTTGTTGTGTTTTAATGACCAAAAAAAAAAAAAAAAAAAAATTGCAGCATGCAAATGCTTGAAAAAATAATAGTTTGAATAGTTTGTAACTAATTGAGCTGCCTCACATTGGATTAGTCTGGTTTTGCAAAAAATTCAGTACAACAAGTAAACCAGTAATGGAAAAAAAAAAAAAAACAAACAAAGAACAAACAATTTATGCACAGGATTTAGGTTACATTCCTGCTTCAATTTTTCTTTAGATGGATAACAAGAAAAAAAAAAAAGTTGATTCTGGAGCTGATTGCGCTCAGCATGGAAGCTCACGTCCGTCAACGGTTTATAACCCAATAACTCAGCTTCTGTAAATGGATTTCCTGTAATAAATAGCTTAAACAACTCGGGTGTAAGATACATGACGGCTTCATATAGATGAAAACCTGGGATAACATGTATTAAGTTATTTATTTATTTATTTATTTTGATGGCTACTCACCCCCTCGGCTGGATACGCCTCCCATCCGAGGTCCCCGAGAGCAGACATCGAGTCCAGTAACGTAACTAGAGAGACAGGAAACAATTTAGTTCCGTAATTAAATTTCAGATAATGTCACCGTTATCAACATCTGCAGTTCTTTTTTTTTTTTTTGCTTTTTTTTCCATTGTGCTCAATTACTTGTTAAAAAAATTTATATTTCATTTCCCTGGAGGGAAGAAAATCAGCAAGAAAAACTGCTGCTCTGGGAGTCGTTCAATAACAACCCACTTGAAGAATGACCTGCATTTAAGGAAGCTTGCACGTGTGTGTGTGTGGGTGTGTGTGTGTGTGTGTGGGTGTGCGTGCATGTGTGTAAAAACAAACCCTGGCTCGCACTCGAGATTTCAACACCCAGGAGTATTAAAGGAGCCTTAAGAAGTTGTGGAGGTCATGTAAGGAAATGTTTATAGCAATGCGTAGATCAGATCAGCGTGTTATAAAAAGCCTTTTCTTTCAACACACGACACACTCCTCTAGTCCTTGTCCTCAGGCTCTAAACTATGTTTTCCCAGTCTGTTCTGCATTCCAGGGTAATTAAGGTCTTGGCACCACATGGCATCAATTTTTCATTAGTCCCCATCTGCAGATGTTGGCGTCCACACTCAGGACCTGAGCGGAGACGACGGCTCGCGGAACACGGCTCGCGGTACACGCACGCTTGTGTGCACTAATGTCTAGGACATTTCACTGTGTTCATCACTCTGCTCGTCCACGTTCATCAGAACGATGTTACCACCATTTAGTCCTAATTAAGTCGGGCTCACAACACTGCGACAACGTTTTGGTAAATTACAGTTGCCTTTTCCTTATTATTTATTTCCAGGCGCTCATTATTCGACAATGATCATTTACTAGCCACGGAAGCGAGTACCTCGTGTTCACCAAGAACACGCGTCCGCATCCTGGTCAGAGAACCACCTTAGTTCCAGGAAGATAAAAGACCTAGCATAAACATTGTAGCGCAGTGGAGGAAATAAGGTTTGAATACTAATATGCTGCTGTATTTTGTAGCACTGTGTCTGGAGTAATGTGTTCAATGTTATCTCAATGTCGTGTAGTCAAGCTTGGTCCAAATCATCAATGGACATGGCCAAAAATATATAATTTTCCTGAATAGCCAGATTGGGTTAGTTTAAATACTACAGTGTGGCTAATGGAGCTGTGAATATGTGGTCTGATCTACTCTACATAAGGATGCAGTGACCTGTGGTCTGGCTTCCTCTATGTAAGATATTGTAGTCTGATCTACACTATATAAGATATCTTCAGTCTGATTTACACTATTTAACTGTGATATCTATGGTCTGATCTCCTGTATATACAGTAAGATATCTGTGGTCTGCGCAACTCTATATAGATATCTCCTGTATATAAGACACGTGTGGTCTGATCTCCTGCGTACAAGACGTGTGGTCCAATCTCCTGTATATAAGACATATGTGGTCCGATCTCCTGCGTATAAGACATGTGTGGTCCGATCTCCTGCGTATACGACATGTGTGGTCCGATCTCCTGCGTATAAGACATGTGTGGTCGGATCTCCTGCGTATAAGACATGTGTGGTCCGATCTCCTGCGTATAAGACATATGTGGTCCGATCTCCTGCGTATAAAATATCTGTGGTCTGATCTCCTGTATATAAGACATGTGTGGGGTCCGATCTCCTGTATATAAGACATATGTGGTCCGATCTCCTGCGTATAAGACATGTGTGGTCCGATCTCCTGCGTATACGACATGTGTGGTCCGATCTCCTGCGTATAAGACATGTGTGGTCGGATCTCCTGCGTATAAGACATGTGTGGTCGGATCTCCTGCGTATAAGACATGTGTGGTCCGATCTCCTGCGTATAAGACATATGTGGTCCGATCTCCTGCGTATAAAATATCTGTGGTCTGATCTCCTGTATATAAGACATGTGTGGGGTCCGATCTCCTGTATATAAGACATATGTGGTCCGATCTCCTGTGTATACGACATATGTGGTCCGATCTCCTGTGTATACGACATATGTGGTCCGATCTCCTGTGTATACGACATAAGTGGTCCGATCTCCTGTGTATACGACATATGTGGTTCGATCTCCTGTGTATACGACATATGTGGTCCGATCTCCAGCGTATAAAATATCTGTGGTCTGATCTCCTGTATATAAGACATGTGTGGGGTCCGATCTCCTGTATATAAGACATATGTGGTCCGATCTCCTGTGTATACGACATATGTGGTCCGATCTCCTGTGTATACGACATATGTGGTCCGATCTCCTGTGTATACGACATATGTGGTCCGATCTCCTGTGTATACGACATATGTGGTCCGATCTCCAGCGTATAAAATATCTGTGGTCTGATCTCCTGTATATAAGACATGTGTGGTCCGATCTCCTGCGTATAAGACATGTGTGGTCCGATCTCCTGCGTATAAGACATGTGTGGTCCGATCTCCTGTATATAAGACATGTGTGGTCCAATCTCCTGTATATAAGACATGCCTGGTCCGATCTCCTGTATATAAGACACGTGTGGTCCGATATCCTGTATATAAGACACGTGTGGTCCGATCTCCTGTATATAAGACACATGTGGTCCGATCTCCTGCGTATAAGATATCTGTGATCTGATCTCCTGTATATAAGACATGTGTGGGGTCCGATCTCCTGTATATAAGACATATGTGGTCCGATCTCCTGTGTATATGACATATGTGGTCCGATCTCCTGTGTATACGACATATGTGGTCCGATCTCCAGCGTATAAAATATCTGTGGTCTGATCTCCTGTATATAAGACATGTGTGGTCCGATCTCCTGCGTATAAGACATGTGTGGTCCGATCTCCTGCGTATAAGACATGTGTGGTCCGATCTCCTGTATATAAGACATGTGTGGTCCGATCTCCTGTATATAAGACATGTGTGGTCCGATCTCCTGTATATAAGACATGCCTGGTCCGATCTCCTGTATATAAGACACGTGTGGTCCGATATTCTGTATATAAGACACGTGTGGTCCGATCTCCTGTATATAAGACACGTGTGGTCCGATCTCCTGCGTATAAGATATCTGTGATCTGATCTCCTGTATATAAGACATGTGTGGGGTCCGATCTCCTGTATATAAGACATATGTGGTCCGATCTCCTGGACATAAGACATGTCCGGTCCAATCCCCAGCGTATAAGACACGTCTGGTCCGATCTCCTGTATATAAGACACGTGTGGTCCGATCTCCTGTATATAAGACACGTGTGGTCCGATCTCCTGTATATAAGACACGTGTGGTCCGATCTCCTGTATATAAGACACGTGTGGTCCGATCTCCTGTATATAAGACACGTGTGGTCCGATCTCCTGTATATAAGACACGTGTGGTCCGATCTCCTGTATATAAGACATCTGTGGTCTGATCTACTCTATATAAGATATCAGTGTGTTAGCTGCTAACTGTTTACTATTATTTAAACCTTCTAACTGTGTCTCACACATCACATGTTTGAAGGCATTGTTCCACGATGAGGAAGTCTCCAGTTTCACACCGATCTCGTCTTGCCCCATCACTATCTTCGCACCAGGATTAAAGGCGCTACAACAGCGCCCCCTGTTTCTGCCTCCATAACTTTCACGCAGAACGGAGAGGCGCAATGATGGTGCAATATTTCCGCACTCAAGCGGCTGTGTACAAGCTGTGGATAACTGGATAGCGGGATTACTCAGAAATTTCACTATGTTGTAATTACAGCGTAATTGCAACAGCATTTCGACTTTTTCGACAGCATTTTGACTTTGTCACATGACAGTTTCAAGGTGTTGCTGAATTAAGGTCGCTTGTGCCTCACTAACTACTATTTGAATCGTTTTGCGTTTTTGCTGAAGTCAGAGAAGATCGATACAGGAGACAAGAAACGAGCATCGTTTAGATAAATACACCGTAAAAAAAAAAAAAAAAAAAGACTAGGACAAAAAAAAAATTGAGAGAGTGGAGGAAACAAAGAGAACAAGTTGAGGTTTTGATTTACGATGTGCTGCCGCACAAAAAGAGTGTGTGCATGTGTGTGTGGAGCCCCGGATTTGATTTATAACGACAGCGGCATGTTTGTAAAAGATTAATGAACGGTGATTCATGTTTCATAAATAGTTTCCTCCGCACTGCCTGCAATTCTTCACCCGGCGAGACACGTGTTCACGCTCCTCTGTGTTCGGCGTGATGAAAAGAGCTGGAAGCAGCTGGAGATAGAGTACGCTTCCTGAATGAGAGAGAGAGAGAGAGTGTGTGTGTGTGTGTGTGTGTGTGTGTGTGTGGTGTGGAATCCATCTTAACCTACATTAACCCTTTCAGTGCTTAATTATCGAGTTACAAATAGACTATGCTGTCATAGAAAAATATCAGATGAAGTTAATGTTCTCAGTCAGCAGGTTCTCTGATTCACCAACACGAGAATACTAATATTTTATATATATATACTGTATATGAAAGTAATTTTTTTTTGCCACTCATCAATACCAATACCAACTGTGTTAATTAATCAGTGTATTTAAAATGATGGAGACAACCTTGGATCTAGCCAGCAAGGTTATTGAAAATAACTTATAGTTCCTGCTCCTCTTGATATTTTTCACCTTGTTGGGGGTTTGAGCCCCGCCACCAACGGGTCCTCATTGATGGGTACTTGGGCAAGACCTCTAATCCTAATCCTCACACAAGCCAGTGACTGCATGCAGTGCCAGTGTCATGTCTGGTTGGAAAATAGGAGCGCATACAGAGTGTGCCAGATCTTGTGGCTCAAATGATCCGGTGTGGTGACCCCTATGATAAAATGGACAAAGATAAATAAGAAAATAAGAAAACAAAAGAAAAATAAGTTGTTGTTTTAGAGCAGCATGAGAGCTCAGCGGTCAGAATAGTTTCCGCCATTCTGTTTGCGTGTTCTCCTCATGCTTGGAGAGTTTCCTCCAGGCACTCCAGGTTCCTCAGTCAGGTTGACCTATGTTTCCAAAGTGCCCTTAGTATGTGATTGAGTGTGTGATTTTCTGCCCTGCTATGGTTTGGCACCCCATTCAGGGTGTCCACCGTCATACAGTAGGTACTTAATCAGAATGTTGGTTCTACCGCTGCGCCGCATGGCGGCGGCATTTGGGTTTGTGCGTTTGCTGGCTTTGGCGTTTGGCTGGTATGTCGTAAGTTGGATGGATAGTCTTATTCTCCGTCACATGTTCATTATTACAAGAACCTATACCAGGATTACACATCACATGGTAGCTGATGTTTGAGAATCAATGGCCCATACTGGTATAAAAAAGCGTAAAAAAAAAACACATGGAGTGAGAGCTGGACTTCTTGGAGGCCATTCATGAGGTCCCAGCCAACATCCTGGAAAATGCTGGGTGGGTGCATACACTATGGGCAATTTAGAACCAACAATTAGCCTAATCTGCAGGCCTTCGGACTCTGGGAAGAAACTGGTGAGGCCATAGTGCTAACCACTACACCACTAGAAGTTTTTAACCAAAGTGGCTTTACAGAAATCCAAATACACATTAAGATCCATAACAAATAGCCTAAAGAAGTCAGTGGCAAGGACGAAAAACCGCAAGACTCAAACTGGGTGACACTCGTCTGGGTAACATCCAATTAACAGAATATAAATCGTCGCTCTTTTCAAAGTGTTGAAAGAAAGTATAGAGTGTGTTGAAGGAATGTTAAGGATCAGCAGATTGTGAATGAGAGTAAAGGATTACACAAATCGTCATAAATACATGTCTCGGATTCCTAAGTGCGCTTTTCTCTCCAGATGTTTAGCGCGTACACTTGTTTGTCTATTACCGTAGGGGAAGAATTACGCAGCAGTTTGGCCTAATGCACTCCCATTATGTTTACACTCACTTCCAGGAAGTCAGTCAGGAGATTTATTGATTGAACTCCCAGCAAGTAATAAACAATTGCATGATTCTTTCAGTTTAAAGAAACTCCAAATGGTTTTTGTATCATTTAATCTATTCTGACTGGGAGGTTGTGGTGACTTTAAATTGCCAACGTTATGACACCAGTTTGGACAAAGTTAGAATTACTTTTATAAAATGATGTTGGAATAACGTTCACTACATGAAGATGGGTTAGTGTTGAATGTACCCCCAACTCCCAACACAATGCTGTAACAACGACGATTAAACAATAATTATACCAAACCGATGGCCTGAGCGGAACTTGAACAGCAGTCGGGACTCGAAAACCGTTAGAATCACAAGGCATCATAAGGTTAAATGGTCCAGCCAGACTCGATTCCCATCTCTGTGTGCATGGAGTTTGCATGGAGTTTGCATGTTCTCCCCGTGCTTGGTGGGTTTCCTCCGGGTACTCCGGTTTCCTCCGGGTACTCCGGTTTCCTCCCACAGTCCAAAGTTATGTAGGTTAGGCTAATTTCCGTTCCCAAATTGCCTGTAGTGTGTGTATGTGTGTGTGCCCTGCGATGGGTTGGCACCCTAAGTCTCCTGGGATAGGCTCCAGGTCCCTGCGACCCTGAATACAGAATAAAGCGGTATAGACGATCAGTGAGTGAGTGATCCTACATTAGGGTTCCTGTAGAGAAGGTTGGGAGTTTGAGTCTCGCCTCTTCTGCAGTTGCTTGCATGGAGCTTGCAAGATCTTCCCGTGCTTGGTGGGTTTCCTCCAGGTACTCTGGTTACCTCAGACAGTCCAAAGACATGCCTTCAAGGCTGACTGGCATTCCCAAATTCTGCAGTAGTGTATAACTGCACCTTGTCCTTCACCTTGTGCCACAAGGTCCACCCATTACCTCATACAGGATAAGCAGGATGGAAAATGAATTAATCCAACTTATATTATCTTGGCAATGTATATGATGATGTGTATACGGTAGACATTTTTTGGTTTACTGTTTAACATACTACCCCTACTAACATACTACCCCTACTACGGCTTCTTCTTTGGTATTTTACTACACGTATACTGTATATACATTTTGATGTACGCAATCAACCCGATAATTGGTGGCAAGCATCAGAGACATAAATAAAAGTATTATCCAGTGTAAATCGGTTACAGATTGGTTTTTTTTCCATCACTGACGTCCTAATGCACAAACCCGGGGGGTCTCAGTTTTTCAGAACAAACTGGTTTACTATAAACCAACATAACTTTTTCTCATATAAATTCTCTTACATAAATGGATTTATTCGGTTTGATAAATGACACCCTATGTTAGTCAGCATCCCCTTTGGACAGCCCCCATCCTATTTCGCAGAGTGATGATCCGTTCCTTATAGTGGTCCTTGGTGTCCTACCAATTTCACCCACCACAGTTCATTCGGTCCTCTCTTTCTCTCCTTTCCCGAGGATGGATGAATAGCGCTTTCCTAAAGAGCCAGAAGCCTGATACGAGATTATGTTCCTAACTATAGAGTCATCTTTAAAAAAAGAAAAGTAAAAAAAAATAAATAGAAACTAAAAAGAAACAGGATGTTGCACAGAAGAAGTGATTCTGAGATAGATCTCCATTTTCTACTAGAGACGTTCAAGTCAAACCGGAACGTGTGATGAACTTTCTTGGTAATGAAGACGTAAAACGTAATGACGTTTAAATAAGACTTAAAGAACAGAACACTTACACTTCAAGACTCCAAGACTTACACTCCAGTGATGAGACCCTTTAACACAGTAAAACATAGGTATGTTTTAAAGAATGCTGTATGTCCATGGATGACGATCCTTGAGCCAACTGAAGTTTAGTTGAACATTCATGAAGTAAAAAGCCTTATCCTTGGAAATCGATGGATAACTTCTCACAAATTTGTGGAAGAGACGTATCCGTCCATGGGAACTTTATACACAATCATTCACCAACACCACTTGCACATTACAGGAGCTCAGCTGAGAGTTTTTGTCACATCCTAACCCCCATTTCCACATGTTCCTGGGGTTGGCCATCATTTCAGAGATAAAGCAGGCAGTCCGATCATGGCTCTGGTGTACTGAGATAACTTTTTGTTGAAGCACTAGCAAAACACTGGGATAAGTGTACCAGGGAAGTATATAGAAAAATAAAGGTTGATTTAACTTTCATAAATGCCTTGTAATTGAACAATTCTTCACTGATGCTTCTTTGTCTACTCATCAAACGTCTCGTCAGGGTGAAATAATGAATAAAAGTTGAGGACGTGAATCCTGCTTGTCCGTGGCATTTTGGCAACTTACTTCCAGCTCACTTACATTAAGGAGAACAAAAGAATCTCAGTAATCTCCAAGATTTTCTCCCTCAATCCTTAGGCCAATATCAAATGAACCAGTGAATCCATCGTGGAGGAGTAAGAATGACTCCTGAATATGGACTGATTAAATTCGAGTGACAAGAAAAAATGATTCACCGATGCGAAAGGAAAAAGATCTCAGAGGAATGAAGTGTGTGTGTAAAGACGTGTCTCTCATTAATCAATTCATTTCCTGCTTCTTGCTCAGAGTCGGTGCTGCTTTATGGCACTTTTTTTTTTTTTTTTACTCTTTATCCTCTCATCACAAATCCGCTATGTACTTTTGGCTTGAAGAATGTGCGATGGGATGAAAGAAATACTCGTCCTCTCTCTCCCTCACTTTTCTCATTTCCTTTATAATTCTCTGCATATATTCACTTTCCCTCCTTCCTCTCGCACTATGGAGTTCTGTTTGCCGTAAGAGTCTCTCCGTGTGTCTCTTTCCTTTTCTCTTCGATGCTCCCAATCTGTTTTTGACCTACATACTGTACCACTTTCCATCTCTTTCTTTGACTCTATCTGGCTTCCCTTATTTAATTCTTTTCATTCCTTGCTCTTTTCTCTTTTGTCCCTCTTTATTTTACATTCTTCTCCTGTCTATGCTTTTGTTTTCTCGTCTCGTCGTGCATCATTCTTTTCCATTTTTTTCCCAGCTATCCATCTCTCTCTTTTTCCCAACCTCTCTCCCCCCTTTACTTTTCCACTTCAGCTTTATGGCCCTGTTGCTCGTTCTCTGCCTTCATTCCTCATCTCTTTCATCTCTCTCTGTCTCTCTCCTTCTTGTCTCCATATTGCTTCCTCCTATTTCTCTCATGGCCTCCACTTCACTTCTTCACTCATCGTCCCTTTTCCCACCCGTCTTTCCATCCTTGTCCTTCTTTCATCATCTCTTTACTTGCCTCACTCTCGCTCTTTATTTCCTCCTTGTTCTTCTCTCATTCTCACTCTTTCCTCTGCCTTGCTTGCTAATCTTCTCACTTTCGTCAGGTCGCCTTCTCTTTCTCAACTCTCTCTCTCTCTCCTCTACCTTTCTTTTTCATCTCTCCTATCTCTTTCAAATCGCTCTTACTCTTTCTCTCATTCACTTCTGCTTTATTCCACCTTTACCTTTGACCATGCCTCTGCCTTGCTTCTTTATTGCTTCACTCTCTCAAATCTTTTTCTCTTATCTTCTCTTTTGTTGCACGTCCTTGTCTGTCTGTTTTATTTCATGCTTTTATCTTCCCCCCCCCCCATCTCTCTCCCTTGTTTCCTCAACCCATTCCTTTTTCTCCCCCTCTCCCTCGTGCCCTTCAATGTGTTTCCCTTTCCCTTACACATCTCCCACTCGGCCTTTCCATTTCAGCTTTTATCTCCCTCTCTCCCACTTCTCCACCTTGCTTCCTGATCTTTTCTCTCATCAACCCCCCACATCGTTCTCCATCGCTCTTTCCCAGAAGACCCCGTCTAGCGCTCAGCCTCCGTAACTTTAACCTGCTCCATACCGCACCGTCCTCCTCTGCTCACTCATCTCTGATCTTCTTCTGCATTACCTAATAAATCAACCCCCCGTCAGCAGCCCAGACCCCCATGCGAAGCCACTCGCTCGCCGCTGATGCTTTGCGCCAGATGATCTGTCTTCATTTCTGCCTGTCTTTAGAACCGTTTAGCGTAACTGCTGGTGCTCTTCTCGGCGATGCGGTGTTTCTGTATGAAGAGTCTGGAGATGCCGTGGCGATCGGCCGTGCTTTTTCAGCAGTCTCTGGTTTCAAACATGCTTGGATATCGAGCGGAGTCAGCAGGCACCGTCGAACATGAAGACGAAGAAGTGAAAAAGACCACGCGTCTATGTGTGTGTGTACATGTGTTTATGTGTGAGGTCTTACTGGAATAAGACCCCTACAGTGTGTAGGCAAGGATTTTTGGGGGGGGCGATAAATCGATACTTCTGACACTTCTGGACTGCTACAACCGAAATCTGACTGGCTTAACTAAGATTCTCCTTTTCCATTGGAACGAAAATCACATGCAATGCAAAAACTCATAACAAGCTACCTATTGAATATCTGTTGATTCTTTTCCAATAAAAACATTTTGCTCCTTTCGTACGCTAGTGGCAACCGTCCCCCACAACAACAACTAAAAATAATAATAGAAAATGCATGCAGCGATCTTTAATCCTGTGATCGACTCTCCTCTTCTGAGTCTGGACCCGTGTGGCAAGAGAGCAGCAGGTGTTCATACAGAAAGTCCGCATTCAACAATGAGACCACCTGCGGACATAAAAACAGTTTATCTGACCGCAACCGTCTTATGTTCACAAGCGTTCCCGTTATTGAATGCAGCTCTTCTGCACTATCACATGCACTCCTGTATGTACTTGGATGCACTTTCCCGGCAAGCAGTTGGTGTGACGTAGCTTGGCTACCCTTAGTCTCCGTTTTCTTGTTCCCAGGGCGCAGAGTGGTTAAATGAGTTTATTTTGGTGCGTAAAAACCTACGAGTCACTGCTTGTTCCATCTCTCATACTCATTTCTATAGAAACATCATGAACTGTTTTTCCACTGTAGGCAAGTCTTCAAAATGGAGAACAATTTTGCGCTTGCGCCTTTTGTTTTTTAGTTGCAACAAATTGATAAAAAGGAATAACCGTTACAAACAACTGTAATTGTTGGGAAGTTGTTGTGGTATAACGAGGCTCGAGACACAAATCACTAGGCGTCTTAAATTATATTAGATACTAGGCTAGTAAATTCAAAGTATTTATAAATATAATTTATGTTCGTCTGGGGAAAGTGCTTTGGTGAAACTGTCCTCCTAAAACTGTTCATGATGTTGCTGTAGAAATGAGAACGAGGGTTGAAACAACTGGAAAACAGAGCTGGGAATCGTAGGTAGACGGTCAATTAAATTCAATTTGATTTTGGTGCGAAATCACACCAAAATCAAACAAAATTTAATTGACCATATTTCTTCATTTTCTTTAATAATCTTTTATAAACCGATTATCTTTTTTTCCTGCCAATTTTCTCCATTACACTCCAGTCCAGCAGGGGGCAGTATTCATAAAAGTAGAAGATGTATCAGTTAGCGTTGTCTACAAATTTTGAGAATTTAGCGCAACACGGTTTAAAAAGAACAAATTGATTCTAAATCGAAAAAACTGATTCAATTGAGTGTTACAGGCATCGGATCCTGTAAGAAAGCTTGTAATTACACATTTCCATAATTTCCTTTTGATTCGGTGAAGCTTCTTGGTGACAATCATTGTTAAAAGCGCTAAACAAATTAAATTGTAATTTAAATTTATTTTCTATTTTTGTAATTGGAAATCAAGAGGATATTTTGTAGGATCTGTATTTAAGAATTATAAATAAAATGTGCGTATTTTTGTGAAAAGGTATACATGTGACAAATGCTTTGACTGAAAGGAAAAAAAAATAAGTCTCACTGTTTCCTGAAAGCTAAGAGTAGATTGGGAACGAAAATCTGGCAACCCAGACATGCGGAAATGACAAATAACATGCTAATAACTGATCATCCAAAAGAGAATGGATCATCAAATACTGGAAAGTCATGTCTTCGTAAACAATGGAAGCCTCTCAAACTGTAAGTGTACACATTGATCTTTGATTTGATCTTCAGGGTTATTGATCGGGAGCTACAACACGACCACTGTTCGGCACTTGAGCACAACCCTCATACTGCATAATTCGCTTGTATCGTAATTCGCTTTGGATGAAATATGGATCCGTAAGGCATAAAATCATGGTCTTGTCTTCGCGTCTCGAATTCATTTGGACAGGAAAATAACTCGGCGTCGTTCTGTTTCCGGACTGAGCGAAATGTTTTTTGCACGAATGTGATGATTGTTGCATCATGCTGAAAGGCAGAGGGTGCCAAAACTTTTTGCAGTTGGTGTCGGGTTAAATTTCTCAAACAATAACAGAAGAGCTGGGATAAAGCATGTGTGTTTGTCTGCTTGAGTGTGTGTGTGTGTGTGTGTATGTGTGTGTGATTGGAACCACACTCCCACAGAGAACTCCCATGTTGGGTTTTGGTGGTCAAGACAGTCCTGCTTAGACAGAGGTATCTGTGTGTGTGTGTGTGTGTGTCTCTCTCTCTCTCTTTTTTTCTTTTTCTCTAAAACACACTCTCTCAGGCGCTCTCGCACACATGTTGACTAAAACACATGGAACGCTGCTATGCAAACACATACACTCACAGCCTGACACATGCAGCTTTCCCCCAAAAGATAGCTCACTCATGAGCACATGAGCACTCTCTCTCTCTCTCTCTCTCTCTCACACACACACACACACACACACACACAAAGCTGAATAAGAGCTGCGAGTGCTTCTCTGCGCTGTTGTTTGCTCTCCATACAGTGCCATGGGTGAGAGCGTTGTCGTGGCAACAGCAGAACATGTAGCGTGCGTGTGTGTGTGTGATTGTGTGTGTGCCCTCTATCGCACTCCCACACACACATTAAGCAGAGCCAGGACCCACTGTGCCTATTCAAGGCCCGACCATGCTGGGTCACGCAGCAGCCAATGGTGCATTAGCTGGAAAGAATCGAAACGCACAGAAAGACGTCCAACGACGCCTCGGAGCGCTCAGACTGTCACTGAAGGCTGATGTAGCAAAAAGCATAAATGTTAGGGACTACGGTTAATACAGCAGGATTGTGGTGTTATGCTGAGTTTATAAAAAAAAAAAAAAAAAAAGCAAAAACAGCATGCATTGAATACTACTGTTTATCACACACTGTTAACCGTTCGTCGTCTTTTAAGGACTAGCACATGATGCTGATTCGGTTGCGATCATCGTTTCTGTCGTTCGTCAACTAGAACAAACATTTCTTTTACTAAATCAGGACAATTCTATTTTGTTTTGGGAATTGCCCTTTATTTCTCTCTATTAAAGTAACTTCACCAATTTTTCAACTTAGCACTTACGCACTTAAGTTTCAGACTGAAACGAACACGAGCGAGACGAGACCGGAGGAAGGAAGAGGTGTAATTAAATATTCTCTCTCTACACTCTGTCTCTATCTTTAAAAAAAAAAACCAGATGAACAGTAGAACAGTGTCACGGTAATCATGGTAACATTTATCATGTGATGTGACTGACAGGACTATCAGGTCCCCGGAAACCACAAAAAGACGAACAGGGGACCAGAAAAGAAATAAGAGAAGTCTGAAGCAGAGGGAAAAAAAAAAAAGGATTCCTGAGTGAAGATAGCGTGGTAGACGGAAAACATGATCGTTGGGGTTAGTATTAGAGCTCAATACAATAATTATTATTGTTTTTAATGTTTAAAAGTAATTCTTTTATTGAAGAGCGTAAGGTGCGAGTCGTACATCGTAACAGTTGTAGCGCAGGAGCTTTACCTCTCCGTGCGTTTTAACGATTTTCACCCTCTTTATTAAAAGACGTATATTAAGGAACACCAAGATGGAAGATGATTTACTGTAGGCTCTCATCATGGTGTTTTTACACTTTGTCTTACTCGATAGTAATAACGAAATGCATGCAGATTACTGCTCATTACCATGACTATCTTTTGCTGGTCCATTCGATGGGACAGTTTTTGACATTGAATCGATTCATACTTTTATAATTATACACTGTAGGTAAATGTACAACCGGAAATTGGTCTAAATTTGATTATTTCCTCCAAAAAATACAAAGATCAGTCATAACACTAAAAACATTAACATTAAAACTAGATTTTGGGGTTGCCCTTTGTTTTGTCTGTGCAGTTCTGTCCCCGTGGAGTGTCTCTCTGCAGGGTCTCTGGAGGTTGCTGTGGTGTCTGGCACCAAGACGTTGGCAGCAGATTCTTTGGTTGTTGTGGGTTGCAGCGTGGGGCCTCTATGAATCAAACTTGTTTGTCCGATGCATCACAGATTGGGATCTGGGGAGTGTTGAGGCAGGGTCGGCGGCCTTGGGCTCTTTGCCTGCTGGGCCCTGTGTGCTAAGTGAGCTGTGGTTCGCAGGTGGTATTCTGTTTCATTCCGGTGCCTTTCGATCATGGCGAGCATTAACGATTTTGCCGATTCTATTATGGCCAGTATTAACAATTTGGGCGATTTGTGTTGCATTGGCTTTTTTTTGCGGGATCGGACCAGACTGTCTGACCTTTGGTCCCTGTGGGCACGGGTGAGCCATTGGTGCCTGTGATCCTGTCACCGGTTTATTGGTATATACAGTAGTTGGTTATCAGTGTTGTTCAGTTCACCCGCCGGTGGTGTTGATATTATGGCTTTTACAGAAAATACAAACCTCTTCCATATTTCATGAAGTACTTTTTCCTCTTATTTTACGTGAAAGGCCAGTTGGTGCAATGTCATTTGGAGACTAGAGTCTATAAACTGTATGGAGCAGAATTCTGATGTTTAATAAATGCTTTTTGCAAATTTTACTACTTGGTGAAGGTGTAAGAAATTCAGCTGCTTTAAATTAATCATAAAATAAACATAAGTGTTATTGAATGGAATCAAATAGAAAATAAAAGATTTTAATGTAGTCTAGGTTTACGTCACACAGTGTCACTATGGATTAAAGTTATAACAAGTATGCGTGAATGTGCACTACTGGTATAACAAGGTAAAATCTAATCTGCTTGATAAAAATCCACAGTATATAAACAAGTAGCACATAATTTTTTTTATTCTTTAGTCCTTACTTTAACTCCCAGTTATGATTTCATTCACATTCATGTTCTGAAGATAAAAAAAATAAATAGGGAACAAAAATAAAAAAAAAAAGAGATAAAAAATTGTGTTCTGACATCCTACGCTTCCATTACTCAGTGTGTGCAAACCCATGCCTTTTTCAACTTTCCTCTTTTCACTTCCCCACCCAAGGCCACTATATTCCGTCACCAGCTGACAGCGAAGCCCGAGCCGTGACAGCGGGTGGTATGACATGACTCGGAGACTGAGAATGAGTGATCTCCTTCTCTCCTTTTTTTCTTGTTCGTTCTCTCAGGGCTCGTGTTGCATGAAGCATTAAAATATTGGTGCAGAAAAATCCTTGTGCCCAGAAACAACCTGCTCTGATGGCACTTAAGTACTTACCACAACCTGTCCTGCGGTGCATTATAGTATCGCTTTTACTTCTTCGGGGAAAAAGAGAAAACAGGAAAGTGACCACTGACGCAATGACAGTCGTCTAAAATGCACCGAAGTTCTTGTTTTCCTGTTTTACTGCGGGATGCTTTGATTACACCTCAGCCACCGAAGTGTGTTGAATTTCAGAAAGTGCTTTCAGTGAAAACCGCATGATATCGGATCATGTATATGTATATAGCAAGGGTGTGACACAATGACGCACCGATCTGTTGGGCGCTACAAATATCTTTATCCTACAAAAAATAATCATAATAATCTCTCCTCATGTTCGTATTCGAATCTATTTTTTTATTCTGTTTAATTAACAGTTCAATTAAGTGAATGTTAATGCTGTAGAGTGACAGGAGTTTGATGAAGATGCTCTTCAAGTTTGCCAAGGTCAGAGTCACAATTAGCATGCCTGAAGCAAAACATAAAGATATTAGATACTGAATAAAAAAAAATTATTAATGAAAAAAAGAAAAAGAAAAAGATAGCCCTTCTGCTTCTCAATAGTAGTGCAGTTAACAAACCCACTATTTTCATTTATTTATTTATTTTTGTTTGTGCTGCGCTAATGCGCAAAAGCGCTAATGCACACCGCACAACACCTTTTTTTCTTTTTATCCGAACGCGTGAACTGAGAATGAGGAAGGACAGGGGGATGGCAGGCAAGCGAACAGATGAATTCAATTAAGAGGAATAAAAAGGTCATGATTGGAAGCCTGAGAGAGAGAGAGAGAGAGATGGGAGAAGGGGCACTCGTGTGGAGTGCGATCTTTAGCCTGTTATTGTGTTGACTAGCCTGCTAATGAGCAGTAGCAGAACAGTTTCTTACATGTGAAAGACTTAGACAGAAAGCAAAGAAGAGAGAAGGAGAAGGAGAAACTGCTGATCTAGCTGATCATTACAAAAAACAAGGATGGAGACTCCGGGCTAACATGGGCTAACATGGGCTAACAGGGTTACTTCAGTTTGTCAAAAAGAAAAAAAAAAACATTTAAAATGATATGACTTTTACTCTTCACAGTGTGACCATAAATGTGGTCGCTATTAATGTTCTTGTTACTTGGAAACCTTTAAGAGAATCTTAGTAACTAGCATAATATAGCATGCTAATAAGGTAGCTGCTGCTACTGTACATGCGTTGCGATAATGTGAAAGATTATGATTATCTTTTTTTTCCCCCTCCCATCTTTGACAAAAAGAAGAAAAAAAAGACAGGAAAAAGTTGGCTAAAAGTTTGAGGAACAGAATGTGCTGAGGTTTCTGTCACATTTCTTATGATATTTGTTGTACTAGTTGTTATGCTAGCAAGCGAGTTAGCTTAGCGCTGGTCTTTTATCAGGATTTTTCCTTGTTTTCTTTGCCACAGGGATGCATGTTTCTCATGCTAATAAATATAAATAAACAACAACAACAACAACAACAACAAAACAACTTCTCCCTATTAATCCATTTTCTTCCTCTTTTTTTCAAGTCAGATGATTAGCTTGCAACATACAGTAGCTACAGTGCACTACTGTACTATGAGTTTTAAGTATAACTATTGTACGTAACTACAGTCAATATGGAATTATTATTTTTTTGTTCTTCAATTATTATTATTTTTACTTGAACAACTATAAACAAATCCTAATCCTAAATAAACAACATGAGGTAATGACAGTATGTTAATACCATATTCGCAGCGTTATAATCTCAAACCCAAATTTATAAACCCATATGTAATTCCATTATTAGAGCCGATCACCAGTAGTCCAAGTTTAAGGTCATGGCGAAAAATCTAGTTACTTATATCTTGTTGACTTTAACAAGCCAAATAAAATGCTAACCTTTGACCTTGTGGCAGAAAATAAAGGGATAAACCTGCATTGATAGTGAAGATGCTAATGCTGTGCCTCCCTCTAGTCTGTTAAAAACACAGAGACCAGACAAAAAGAGTGGTGTGTGCTGACAATAACAGACAAGCCTGGGCTTGAGAAAAGGTCTGCCGAGTGTGCGTGGCTCTAAACAAAGCTAAACACAGAAGTTAGTGAGAGCTGGCCAGTTACTACGAGGTTAATGACTCCATCAAGGTAGGACGTTCTCTCAGTACACCAGAGCCATGATTGGACTGCCTGCTTCATGTCTGAAACGCTGGCCTTCCTGGAACTCCATTAAAGGCCCAAACTTGTAGAAACGGCTGGGAGCAAGGTCGGGACTATATGGAGGATGTGGTATTGTAATGTGCAAATGATGCAGTGGGCAGTATGAGGTTGGGCATTGTCCTGCAAAAACAAAACACCTCTGGAGATCAAACCTGCAGCTGTTTTTCCCTGAGAGCATTCCATTCACTGAATGTTCACAGGCACAACTGCAGTGGGCTCCAAGTCACCTCGGACGAGATCGTCATTCACAGACGTACAACCTTCCTTAAAACGTTTGCACCATTTGTGTGTTTTACTCCAGCTAGGAGTCTCATCACGATACTTTGCTCTTCTGTAAATGGCAATCGATTTTACGCCTTAATTCATAAACAATTTCGTCACAAGTGCCAGGTTTATTTGAATGCCCCTTGTAGTTAGATAAGCTTTCCAATGTTAATTTCTCTAAAATTTGACAAATTCTTTTAAAATATTTATTTTGTTGTTTTTTTTTCAGAAAAACTTCAGTTTATGGGCGGTTGGTGCAACTCCGCCACCTACTGGACTGGAGCGTGATGCAGATTGGATAAAAAGATTATCATGTTTTCTACAATGTAATGTAAAATAGGAATAGAAAATAGAATCTAATCAGCAGCAATCTACCCATGATGATTCACAGCACTAATCTAAAGCCAGATGTTGGCTTGGTGTTATGTAAAATATAAAGTAGATATGCAAATATGCCACAAGTTCACTAATTTTAAACTGGTAAGAATATATACATACATACACACACACACACAGTATATAACTCTGGTTATGTTTTTATCTGCACTTAAGTCAGTTTATCTCAATTAAATTTGGAATAAAATGTTAGAAATTTAAAATACATAACTTTCTTTTTTTTTTTAAATCCTTTTGTTAAATAATTTATTTTTTTGGTAAACATCCTTGTGATGAAAAGCTAAACGTCAGTACAATTTAATAAGAAGAAACAGTTCAATAATTATGTCAATAATATGTATACTTGTTTTTGTATATTTAACTATTTTTATGGCACTTTGTTCCCAAACTGAATAGATCATGATACAGTACATATCGTGTACAATGGGTCATGTCTTCAGATAATCTGACATGATATACTGTAATCGACCTGCTCCTATTGTCATAAACGTCATGCTTAACCAATTGCATTTACATTACATTTACATTTAGGCATTTGGCAGATTGTTAGATGATTATTGAGTAAGTAATGGATTTTCATTTTTAGGAGCAAAAAAAAAATAGTTTATTCTTAATTTCCATCCTTGACCTTATCTGCGTTAAACCAGGAGATAAAAACCATCCACTATCAGGCTACACTCAACAAACCACTGCCACAATACACTAAGGGCTTATTTCTTCGCTCGAACCACACAAGGTGTGTGTGTGTGTGTGTGTGAAGTCCTTCACGGTTTAGCAGGAAGCTTAGGTGGAGCTACGTTCATGAGATAAATATTACTCCAAGAGTGTCTAGAGGCCCCAGCGAGTGCTGTGTGTGCGCCCTCTGCTGGTCACAAGAGCATCCTTGATTCCTTAGAGGATCGAAGCAATTGAGACAATTTTGGCGTAAATTTTTCCAAATGTTCATATTTCTTTCCTCACTTCATGTTTGGTTTGAATACTTTCCCAGAAGATCCAGTTGCGAAATCATCATGGCCAAAGTGCTTCATTAGTGAGAAATCCTTTTTTAAAAGGATGAAACAGTGATACGGTAACATCTCTGAGCCGGGACCAAGCAAACTTAGCAGCGTAAAATAAATTGACCAAAAAAATAATAATAATAAAATTCCACTTTTACACAGTGGTTGAGTAGATCTTAGATACAATCACAAAGTGTCTCAGCATTCTGAGAATGAACCTTACACAGAACCTCCACCACCCCCCAACAAACCCCCTAACAAATCTCGCAGATCTTTCTGTGAGTCAGTTCCCGTGTCCCCCAAATGCCAACCTTCTCCCAGTAAAGTGAACCAATCTGGAGAGAAAAGGTCAACTCAGAGCTGTTTGAGCCCTGCAGGAAGCACTGCGGAGCGCGCTCCGAACATTTATCTACACCATTATGCTCATTTCGGTTCTGTCATTTAGGTCAAATTGTTTGCAGACGTCGTCTAGCCACTAAAAGCTGTGCGTGTGCATGTGTGTGTAGGGTTGTTATTGAAGGACGTACTGTATGGGGAACAAGATTACTGGGTAGGATGAACAAATCCAAATGAAAAAAAAAAGAACTGAGTTTTAAACCATGAAAACTTTCAGAAACAAGGACTTTGTTAATATTTTAGGGGAGGTCAATGCACTTTGCTACATTTCCTCCAAAAATGCACACAATTAAGTATTTCTCTGATAAAGATTAAGATATGGGTGAAGTTGTTAGCACCAGGCTCGATTCCCGTCTCTGTGTGCATGCTCTCCCCGTGCTTTGGTGGGTTTCCAAAGGGTATTCCGGTTTCCTCCCACAGTCCAAAGATATGCACTGGTATTCCCAAATTGCCCGTAGTGTGTGAATGTGAGTGTGTTTATGTGTGTGTGTGCCCTGTGATGGATTGGCACCCTGTCCAGGGTGTACCCTGTCTCGTGCCCTAAGTCTCCTGGGATAGGCTCCAGGTCCCCGCGGCCCTGAATACAGGATAAAGCGGTGTAGAAGATGAATGAGTGAGATTAAGATCTGCAGCAACACTCAAGATTATGTTCAGTGTTCAATTATGTTTAGCCCAGGCTCCATTTTAATAATTAAGAATTTAACCAATTCTAATAATTAATTATGGGTGTTTTTTAGAGCTGTTGATGAAAGTGCAAGTTCATAATGCACAAATTATAACTTTGCAAATGAAATAAAATAAAATATAATAATTTAGCGGCTGCTGATCTAAGTGCAAGGTCATAATAAACAAATTACAACTTTGCAAATAAAATGTATTAAAATATAACAAAACAACCCCTTTAAAAAATTTTTTTTAACTCAATAGAAAAAACAGATTAGAACTTGAACATCTGCTCCAGATGCGCATTAGATCCATGAAGCATCCGTGCAACACAACCTGTAGTGAAAAATAAAATAGAAGAAAGAAAACTCCTGGAAATGAAAGCATAGTCAAAAAAAAAAAAAGATTGCACGTTCAAGTGCAACATTAAAAATCCTAATTCCTTCCGAGCAACCCTCGCTCGCGCACGTCCCTTACCTTCATTATCAGGGTAGTTGCGCGCGCCCCGACCCGGTCCCAAGCAGGAAAAGAAAAGCAGCAGGAAAATGAGAGAGGGGTAAATCCGAAAAAGTGCCATCCTCAGGCTGCGCGCCTTAAGGCGCGCGCTGCATCCCTGGTTTTCCTCCTTCTCCGTCTCTTTTCACGCACCCGGACACACGCTCGCACACTGACTCGCGCGCGCGGTCGCTTTCAGTCCGAGTTGTGGCCGCTACTGTGCGGAATGAGGAGCGCGGGGGGGGCGGAGTCCGGCTGGGACGGGGGCGGAGTCAATCAGGCTGCCAGGATGACTGAATACAAGGAGGAGCCAATAGGAGGCTGTAATGCGCTCGGGAGAGGAGAGGCGCGCGATTGAGACGCACGCACACACCTGCCGCGCGAGGGAGCGTTAATAAGTTAATTGTGACCTGTTAATTGGTAAAATTGGTTTTCAATAGAAGTACAGTGTTTGATTTTTTTTTTTATTCACTTAGAAATGGTTTGTGGTGGATTTGCGGTACTATGTGAAACAGAAATAGATAGATATATTATTTATATGCTTCTTATATATATATATAAATAAATTATATAAAACACAAGTAAAAATGTATTAATAAAAAAAGAAGATCTAATAAGAGAAATTAAGTTAATTGCAATTGGTGTGTGGGACACCAATCCATTAAAGACACACACACGCGCGCACACAGTTGTAAATCATCCATAACATTAACATGTACATAAAATATTATCATAAGCTCATAATTTATAACACCATATATTTTACTCATTCGCTCTCGTACTCACTTTATCCTGTATACAGTGTCACAGGGGCCTGGAGCCTATCCCAGGAGACTTAGGGCACAAAGCAGGTTACACCCTGGACCAGGTGCCAATCCATCACAGTGCACACACATATACAACCGTGGCAAAAGGTTTTGAGAATGGTACAATATATTAATAAAATTTTTCTTTAGTCAACTGCTTCAGTGTTTTTAGATCTTTTTGTCAGATGTTACTATGGCATGCTGAAGTATACTGTACAGTAATTACAAGCATTTCATAAGTGTCAAATGCTTTTATTTGCAGCCCTGGCATGCTGTCAATCAACTTCTGGGTCACATCCTGACTGATGGCAGCCAGATCTTGCATAATTAATGCTTGTCAGAATTTGTGGGTTTGTTTTGTCCTCTTGAGGATTCACAAGTTCTCAATGGGATTACGGTCTGGGGAGTTTCCTGGCCAGGGACACAAAATTTCGATTTAGTATTTTTTTTTTCCCCAAAGCCACTTAGTTGTCACTTTTGTCTTACGCCAAGATGCTCCATCAAGCTCTAAAAGCATAATGTTTATCACCAAACGGTTCTTGGATGGTTGGGAGAAGTTGCTCCAGACCCCGGAGTTGCAAGGAGTCAGTGCTAACCACTAAGCCACCATGCCACCCTGCACATTTTTCATTCAAATGAAATATTAATTACCTCCATACAAGATGTGCCATGCTAATGGCTGGTGATTCCTCACTCACTTATCGTCTATACAGCTTCATCTGTGGATTATTGCAGGACTCACACACACTCATTCATATACAGTACTACGTGCAATTTGGGAATGCCAATCTGCATATCCTTGAACTGTGGGAGGAAACCAAGTACTAGGAGGAAACCCAGCATCAAGGGGAGAGCATGCAAACTTCATGCACCCGGACCCAAGGCAGGAATCGAACCTGGAACCTGGAGGTGCAAGGCGACAGCCGTAACCATTAAGGCACCATGCCACCTTAAAGCATCTCCTATCTCCAGAAATTTTATGATATATTACTTAGATATATGATATAAAATAAATGGGTAGAACAATGCTTGATTTCCGGAATCACTGACATGCTTGTCTGATCTCCTCCCGAGCAGCACTGGAACATCAAAGGGAACTACACTCTCAGCCTTCCTCTTTACCCTGTACTTCATAAACTTTCAGTACAGGTCAGCATCTTCATGGAGTTGTGCTGGAAGAACCACCAGCTCTTGAATGTACTTCAGAGCAAGGACTACAATTTGTTAGAAAGTTGAACTGGTTGATACCTAGAGATTATTTGATGTCCATCTCAACAACAAGCTGGACAATTCCAGGTCTTTTAATGTTTGCAGCAAGATGATAAAGATCTTTTAACAGTTTGTTTTGGCCAGTCAAGTCATCTTTGAAGAAGTATTATGGAGAAGCAGCATTAAATATACCAAAAAAAAAAAAAAACATCAAAGACGATTGGCTAGGTCTTGAGGTCTACTCCCTGAACAGTTTTGAGGTTGTGGTTGGAAAAGAGGAAATGTTTTATAAACTGCTTACCGCCATTCTGGACATAAAAGCAGCATCCTATCCATGGCCTACTGGTTAAACAGGAAATCTCCTTTAGTAGAAGTCACATTTGGAAGACCCATACAATCCAATACAACATACATGTTGTATCAGGTACATCGTGTATCATGCTGCTCCATGAGCAATTAAGGTAGTTTACATTTTTTTATATTTAATATTTAATTTCTGCAGAAAGGAAAGCATATATGCTTGTGTCTATGTCAGTGTGTCTATGATGTGTCTATACCCTTGCAGGATGCAGCGTGGATGCAGGATGTTTTTGTGGATTTTTCATCCAAACTGATGAACAACATCACAATTTAGAATTTTAATCTTTGTTCCCCAGTAAGGAAGAATGTCAGAGCTGTATTTTTAACCTAAAATAAGGACAATATGAACATTTTGCTTTAAAAGTGTGATATAAGCAATATGAAAACAACAATTATTTTATAATCATTTCATATTTTACTATTTTTTTTTATGATTTTGTGTTATTTTTCATTGGAGCTATTATTTAATTTCTATGTTTGATTTTAAAAAATATCACAATTTTTCCTTGTTCATCAGTAAAGTGTAATTAGGGTTTAAGTGCGGCTTAACTTAATAGTTAATACCTGTAGTTACAGTGGTGTGAAAAACTATTTGCCCCCCTTCTGATTTCTTATTCTTTTGCATGTTTGTCACACAAAATGTTTCTGATCATCAAACACCATTAACTATTAGTCAAAGATAACACAAGTAAACACAAAATGCAGTTTTTAAATGAGGGGTTTACGTTATTAAGGGAGAAAAAAAAATCCCAATCTACATGGCTGTATCCAAATCCACACCACTGTATATGAAATTTGACAGGAAGATGCCCGTCTATGGAAGTGGTTCTTAGAGTGGAGTCCATAGACCTCCAGGGAGTCTGGGAAGAACAACCAGAAATTCTGTTACAATAATTGAAACCTCAACCCACCATTATCCAAAATATGATTTGAATGAACCACATGAATAGGTTTAAACATGATGCCAACTTGCACCTTAAGCGTTCTATCTACGCAAAGTTCAGAAGCAGGAAGCGCTGAGGATTAATAAATAGGCAAGAATATCGGAATCTAAATGATCTTCATGAAATATTTCTATAAAAAAAACATTGGTTCCATTTTTTTTAAATGAGTTACTGAGGTTTTTTTTCCATTTATCCATTCTGTTTAACAACCACTTTGTTGTCTGGGTTTAAATTTATCATAATAGAAGAAAATAAAATGGTCATGAGGTCAATCGCTGGGCCTGAGTGAAACACCCTTATTTATACAAAGAAATACAATTTTGTAATGTTGAGTATCTTACCGCCTTGTTTATGCTAAGTTGTGCTTATTTCATTGTCAATCACTTCACTCCCTGTTCGGTAACCGGAGTGTGAATCACAGATGAGAAATTGAAAAAGTACAGTAGATCAGATAAAGATGAAGTTTTATCTTGAAACAACTTCAGCTTGTTAAGATTCACTTATGCCATTTCAGTGCTGTTATTTCAGCAAAAAGGAAAATATGAACTAATCCCAGTAAAAATATTCAGCTTCTCTAATTAATATAAAATATTGGTGTTTGTTTACATTGAGCAAGTACCTTATTTGTAGATTATTTTAACAATGATGAGTAAATTTGCCACATAACAGGGTTATATATATATATATATATATATATATATATATATATATATATGTATATACTGTATATGATCTCTATCAAAACCCTGAGGAAGTCAAAGAAACCTCACATCCTTGGCCCTGATAATGAATTTATACCCTGAAATACTTTCACTTTTACTTCTTTATTTCTCTCAGACTATTACCCTCTTAGGCAAATACTTCAGCAACACTTGGGATTTGCTAAAGTGTCTAGTAAAGGCAGAGATGGAGAGGATATGCAAGCTGCATGCATGCGCACGCACACACACACTCTCTCTCACACACACACACACACACACACACACACACACACACACACACACACACGCACACACACACACACACACTGGTGACCTAATTTGCCAACTGAGTGGTGTGGGATAATTCGAAAAAAAAAAAAAAAAGTAAAAACAAAAATGGTTGCTTCACATTATTTTATGATGTAATTCATATATCAAGAACCAAACCAAGCTGTACTGTATATTCTACACGTATTTTTTTTACTTCCTATTTTCTTATCATTAGAGAAGTAAACAGTAAACACACGCACAGATACAGTACATTCCACTGACCCAATTCTCTCAGCATCGCCTCTTCCTTAGGCAAAGAGAAAGGAAGGAAAAGGTTTAGGAAAACTGCATTGCGAGGAGATAATCAAGGAATTCTTATCACTATAATAAAAGCCTTAGATTGAATATGATCTTAGTGATAACTATGTACATGGCCATTAGAGGAGGATATTGAGCTTCTTCACGGTTTCCTCATGACTCTTGCTTTTGCTGCTGGTTTTGACATTTCAGCAAAACACACGCACACACACACACACACACACACACACACACACACACACACACACACACACACACACATACACACACACACACTGTACATACATGCATCTTCTGCTTGTATTCGGCTCGCACATGAAAAATCAGAACTGGACCCTTCCTTTCTCAATTTTTTGAAAAGGAACTGAACTCTGGTCACCTTCTTCCTCCCCCTCAGAGACATGAAAGGTCAGCTTCAGTTTCCTCAGCTCTGACCCAGGGACAAAACCTACAGAGTTTTCCCTGGGAAGCCACAGGAGTCACGGGGAACACGAGCAACCCGGTGCAACCTTGAAGATGCAACTGAGCGCAACATCAGATAGGATCACCGACACGCTTTCAAATGCTCTCCGCCGCGGCTCTGCGTATAAAAGAAATAGTTTGAAAAGTATTATGGACTTTTACAGCTTAAACATTTTAAAAACATCATGTTGCTCGCAGCTTTTCAAACAGACTCCAAGGTTTCCCCTTGCCATTTTTTTTTTTCTCGAGCCACTCGTTCATGTGCTAATGTCTGCTTTTTGGCAGGTGTCTAGGCCAGGGTGGTGAGTGGAAGGGTGTTGTATATTATTAGGTGCTAACGAGCGATGTTTGGGATGGCGCTAGTATGCCAGGATCGCTTGAATACGGGAGGTGGTTTTAGAGGCTGGATGATGGATGGAGGTGAGGAAAGATGTGAGGCGGAGAGGAAGAAGGTGACGTGAGTGCAGATTGATAGGAAAGTGAAAGACAGAAAGTAAACTTTGGAGAGAAAAAGACTTAGGACAGACTGTGTATTGTTTCATACTGCATTTTCCCCCTCTTCCCATGTCTTATTGTTAAATAGTTAAGTTAATTTGAATGCAATTCAAGTAAATACTGTATATTATTGGCATGAGGCATTCATTCATTCATTTTCTATACCGCTTAATCCTGTGTTCAGGGTCGCGGGGGACCTGGAGCCTATCCCAGGAGACTTCGGGCACTAGGCAGGGTACACCCTGGACAGGGTGCCAATCCATCGCAGGGCACACACACACACACACACACACACACACACACACCCAATCACACACTACGGGCATTTTTGGGAACGGCCAATTAGCCTAACCTGCATGTCTTTGGACTGTGGGAGGAAACCGGAGTACCCGGAGGAAACCCACCAAGCACGGGGAGAACTCCTTGCGCACAAAAACTTACTTTCTTTTTTGTGATGTATTTTCTACATTTTCGAACAATGGCACCTGAGTAGGGTCTGTGTGTATGGAGTTGTTCATGTTCTCCCCATGCTTGGTGGGTTTCCTCCAGGGACTCAGGTTTCCTCCCACAGTCCAAAGACATGCAGATTCGGCTAATTGGTGTTCTCAAATTGCCCTTAGATGTGTGAATTAGCATGTGATTGTTGACTGGAGGTCCTACCATGGTCACTACAGAGGTTCCTAGAAGGATAGATGGATTCTAGAACAATACTGGAGATTTCAACACTATGAACTCACACATACTGTATTATGTGATGAAATGATGTACTTAATTAACAACAGCAGCAGTCAGTTGTTATTTTAAGGCATGAAAGTCAGCTGTTCTGTAACAGTTCTTGCAAGAATTGTCTCAAGTGCATTTGCAAAACCCATCAAGTACCATGATGATGAAACTGGCTCTCATGGAGATCTTCCCAGGAAAGCAAGACCAAAACCAGCCTCAGAAATCACTGATTAAGAAACAGATCCTCAGATTAGAGCCGGTATAAAGGGTTTACAGAGCATAAGTAGCAGATACAGTACATCTCAATATTGTATGTGAATTGTTCAAAGGAGATCACAGCACATTTTAAACGACTTCATTATTGTTTTACAGGGTAGAAAGAAAGAAAAAAATCAGGAACGACTATGAAATTAGAAGGTATGTCCAAATTTTTGGATGGTAGTGTATGTCTGATAATTACATTGAAAGCAAGCAAACTGAAAGCATGTTACATATTTGTAGTTTAAAAGAAGCAAAAAATATTTTGGGTAAATGCATATGTATTTAAAAGTATAGTTGGTTTTGACATGGAGGCACATGGAAAAATGAAGAACATCAAACATTTCTTAATTCATACTGTATACTGACTGCAGATTACCCCAAAGAAAAGAAGAGAGGTTTTGATTGTGTTGTTAGGATTAAAAATTTTTGGTTATAATAATAATAATAATAATAATAATGGTGGCGCGGTGGTGAAGTGGTTAGCACTGTCGCCCTGCACCTCCAGGGTCCGGGTTCAATTCCCGGCCAGGCTCGATTCCCGTCTCTGTGTGCATGGAGTTTGCATGTTCGCCCCGTGCTTGGTGGGTTTCCTCCGGGTACTCTGGTTTCCTCCCACAGTCCAAAGACATGCAGATTAGGCTAATTGGCGTTCCCAAATTGACCATAGTGTGTGAATGAGTGTGTGTGTGTGTGTGTGTGTTTGTGCTCTGCGATGGATTGGCACGCTGTCCAGGGTGTACCCTGCCTCGTGCCCAGAGTCTCCTGGGATAGGCTCCAGGTCCCCCATGACCCTAATACAGGATAAAGCGGTATAGAATATGAATGAATGAATGAATGAATAATAATAAATTCATATTTCACTTCCTGAAAAATTCCTATTACAATTCAACCCTTTTTGGACACCATTTCTTTGCTATAAGAATACTTCTGTCTCTCTATTTTAGTCATGCTGTTATACCTCGACCTGCCTGAGTCTCTGCTTTCACTCTGATAACGCTGTACTCTCTTTTAAACCACTGTTCTCTCCTTTGTATCTGTGCCAGATCCTGATACACTCCTACTCCTGTGGCTCCTCCCGCCCTCTGGACCTGCCTGATTCATCCTGATAGACTACTTCTGCTGGGAGCTTTATGCACTTGCAACTCACTTTCTTTCTGCTGCTGGGCATGAATAGATTTACACATCCCGAAAACAGACTGCAGTGGATGTGATGTATTATTGCAATCGTGTGTTCATCCCAGGACTCCTATTGATACTAATGCACTAATTACACTAATCTACAGTATGAATAGCAAGAAATACTAGGGGCGTTCAGGTCAAACCGGGACTTGTGGAGAAATTTCAGATGAATGAAAACGTAAAACCAATTGACATTTACGGAAGACTTCAGTGTACAGTACGGTAAAGAGACTCATAGCCACGGTGAAATATATGATATGAATGGTGCAAACGTTTTGAAGAAGGCCACTCTCCCGTGAATGACGATCCCGGCCGAGTTGGCTCAGAGCCAACTGCAGTCGTTCCCGTAAACATTCAGCGCCAGATCCTTGAAAATCGAAGGATACCAACCTTGTCACCAACTTGCAGAAGAGATACATCTGTCTGTGGGAACAGTACATACACACAATCAATCACAAACTCCGCCCGCACATTACAGGAACTCTGCAAGGAGTTATTGCCACATCCCCCCTACAGTCCTGACCTTGCTCCAAGCCATGTTTGATTAAAACAGTTCCAGGGAGGCTGGAGTTTCAAACATGAAGCAGGCAGTCTGATAATGACTTTGGCGTATGGAAAACTTTCTACTTTAAGGCTATCCAAGCACTTGTGAAACTCTGAAAGGAAGCATTTTCGGCATAGGCGTGACTGAACCAAAAAATTTTTTAAATTGTAAAAATTGTTCGAAGGTCAAGCGAAGTGAGTTTTTGCATTTGCATTTTTTTGATTTACTGAAGATATAGCACCAAGAAGAAAAGGGAGCCACTTTCATTCATTCATTCATCTTCTATACCGCCTTATCCTGTATTTAGGGTCGCGGGGATCTGGAGCCTATCCCAGGAGACTCAGGGCACTAGGCGGGGTACACCCTGGACAGCGTGCCAATCCATCACAGAGCACATACACACACACTCATTCACACACCATGGTCAATTTGGGAACGGCAATTAGACTAATCTGCATGTCTTTGGACTGTGGGAGGAAACCGGAGTACCCGGAGGAAACCCACCAAGCACGGGGAGAACATGCAAACTCCATGCACACAGAGACGGGAATCGAGCCTGGCCGGGAATCGAACCCGGACCCTGGAGGTGCAAGGCGACAGTGCTAACCACTACACCACCGCGCCGCCAGGAGCCACTTTAATTTTTCTTATTTTATATTGATATATTTGGCAGCTTATAAAATAGCACTTGTTCCAGCACACCCCAATATTTTTCATTGTCTTTTATATACGTATGTTATTTCTTTACCATCACACACTGGTAGTTATTTTGTGTACTTAAGGATCTGAGAATCTCTATTTATATTTACTGTCTCGCACAAGCATTTACCCCCCTGAATCTGAAATTGACCAGATTTGAATAGACCTGAATAATACATTTGTCTCTTCCAGGAAATTTTCACACTCCATATCAATTATTGGCTTGGAAAACAAAAATCAGAAATTTATATCAGAAATTGAAAACTGCTTGTATAAGTGTTGAAACCTGCTTATTTTTGAGGTTCAACATCATATAGTCTAAATAAGAACACAATTTACTTATTGACTCATTAACTGATTGATTTACATTTTTTTTAATGAGACCATAATTAAGAAGTTTGCAAATTTGCATAATTGAAGTTTTAAAGCTCTTAACGTTTTTGGTTCCCACTGAGAATCTGTCATGCAGAGGATATGATGCGATCTGGATCCTGATTTGAGTCGTCTGCTATCTGGGAAACATTCGTCTGTTCATTTTAATGGGAAAAATGAGGGATGAAGATGAATAACGGAGCATTGCGACTGTAGTTTCCCAGCACGACATGGAATCTGAGCAATAGCTCATAGCATCCAACCAAACTGAAGAACCTGGGGCGAACCTCCTGAACAGAAACCAAATATGTTCAAAGCTTGTAACTTATCAGTTAGTCTTTCCAAGTACCATCCTGAAGGGATTAAGTACTTACTAAAACAACATTTGTTGTGGATTTTGACTTTCACAATGTATTTTCAGATTCTATTGGTTTGTGCTCAAATGTCAAATCTGATAAATACTTTAAATGTGCCAAAAATATGGGGAAAGTATAAAACAACATTGCCAAAGGTAAATATGTTAAGGCGAAGTATTAAGCAGTGTTTGAGTACCGTACAGTATATGACACTGATCACATTCAGGTACAGTACAAAGGGCAACTTCTTTACTTTGACGTAATGTCTTTACCACCTCATCGTTTCTTCTAGCGTCCTAGTTTCGATCTGCCCTGTTTCTTAGTAAGCAACAACCAAAAGGCTGCTACCACTTCTGAGAATCCGTCCACCCCAGGGCGTGTTCTCGTCTTCACACGTCTGTTGTGTATCATGTTTGATATCTGTAGTAAGCACCTTTTATCTCCTGCAACAACAGACAGGATATTTGCACTTTATTTAGTCAGCTCGAGCAGCGGCACGGGTAGCGAAACTCAGGTTGAGTTCAGGAAAGCGCTGTAATATCCTGCGTGGTTAGTGGTCTCTGTCTTGAGTGTCACTTGAGGGATGTGTTTTAAGGGGGTCTTGACAAAGGTTTTCATGCACTGTATGGCAGATATGAAGGTGTGATGGTATGATCAGGGAGTAGATCTGGAAAGGGATATTCTCTGAAGCTTACGTACAAACAGGTCCAAGATCGTCGTTTGATACGTCATCCCTTAATAATCTGTAAACAGTCATAGATTAAAACCTCAATAGTGAAAAATAACAACATCGTTATCAGGGTAAAATACCTTTTGTTTTTCTTTATATAACCTCCTGTTACACTAATACACTTATCACAGTGTTTCACTAGGGCTTAAATAACATCAAGGTAGGAAGTGTTTGAAACGCTGGCCTCTCAGGAACTCCTTGTCATATAATCTTCTGGCTCAATCATGTGGAAATGGCTTGGAGCGAGGTCAGGACTGTATGGGGGACGAGGCAATAACTCCCAGCCGAGTTCCTGTAATATGCAAGTGGTGTTGGTGAATGATTGTGTGTACAGTTCAAACAGACAATTCTCATTTTTTAACGGTCAGGCGTTGCACGGCAACGAGTGCAGCGGTCATTCACAGATGTACGGGCTTCTTTAAAACATGCACACCATTCAAATGTTTTACTCTGGCTAAGAGTCTCATCAACGTACTGTGCCTGAAGTCTCATTAACGAAAAAATTTCATCACAAGTCTCAGTTTGACTCATATTTTGGAAATATTTCTCGGTTTGACTGCGGGATTTTAAAATTAGTGTTATTAAGCGGAAATTATCAAAACATTCTGGAAGGAAATATTACAAATAAACATAATAATTATACCTATAGATTATACCTATATAGTAACACACTAATTTCATGTGAGCTACTGTAGCTCTTACACTCTGACAAGACTAACATTCCTGAGATTGTTATTGTAATATTGACAAAAAGTCCCACGGCCCCCCAACACCCACACACTGTTTGATTACATGTCATGTTCACGTGAATGAAGAATTTTGACAGAAATCAAATTGGAAAAACAAACACTGGAGCAGATTGAAAAAATTATGGGTTTTCTGAACAGCTTCTGCTTTTGGATTTTCCAATAAAATGTATTCATGTAAAATATGGTAGCTGAAGGCAGGTCATTGGATCAGTGACCTCCTTTAGGACTAGAGGAGGAAATGGGCTTGTACAGCCTCTTATAGATTAATAAAAAAGTATGATTTTCATTATATTAGTCTGATTAATGAGCTGTCAATATGGCTTTTTAAAAAAATGCTGATGTAGATGTTCAGAGTCTGTGGCTCGAGTCAAGACATGAATTGTTAAAAGTTTAAAAGTTCCATAAGTACTAATTCTTAAGCATTAAAAGCTACCTCGGTCATGTCAGTCATCTGGACCTCTAGACATAAACAAGACAATGTATGCAACCATAATCCATTCATTCATTATCCATTCACATCATCTTGGTAGTGGTAAGAAGTCTCCTTTCATTCGTGAATGGAAACCCAACAAAGAGCCTCGCTTACTCCCTAGACGGTCATTATGGTGTCTGTATGTTAATGGCGAGGTATAGCTAACATCAGTAATGTAATAACGAAGCAGGACGCTGACCTCTCTCACATCAGGCTTCATTTACACCTATTATTCACTGTAGAAGTGAAAGCAGACAGACTAGGAAACCTGCTGCTCTCTTCCTTCCTCTCTCTCTCTCTCTCTCTCTCTCTCTCACTCGCTCACTCACTTTCTCTCCACGTGCTCTCAGCACTCAGCCGCCTGATGGAGAGACAGAAGAAGAAGCCGACGTGCGATTTGTCACAGTTTTCCATCCCTAATGGACGTGCCGCACGCACTAAGCAAATTAGCCTCACGCATTACGCCTCTGGCTCCAGACAGAGAGAGATAAAGATGCCTCGCGTAATGGCTACCAGCACTTCTTTTGAACACCATGATGGATGCCAAACCTAACACGTTTACCTAACTTCCCTCGGAGGTGCCTTTCCACGGCCAGACGGCTGAAACGCCTGCTAAATTCCCCTAAACGAGTGTTATGATCCATCAACATGCACCTTTAAGCGCTATTACGAAGACACTTTCACTTAGTAGGGCCTAGAGTAGAGGAAAACAATCTCGTTATTGCCAACAGCATGGTTAAATTTGGCCTCGCTGCAGAACCTTGCTTATAACTCTGCTTTCTGTGTTGTTTATGGAAACAAAAACATGATGTGACTCTATTTGTATATTTATCAAAGGATGAGAGGTGAAATGCAATACAGCTGTGTCTCTAGCTGTATCTGTATTCGAATTTAAAGTGGGTGTGGCCTAAACCAGAAGGGGCGTGGATGTTTTATTTGTTTGCTCGTTTTTGCTTAATAATATATATTTTTTCTCTTTCACTTCCCCCTCCCAACGGTATCATAAATGTATATATAAACATAATCCACCCATCCATGAACCTCTGTAGTCCAATGGTGACCATTGTATTTATTCCCATTTTTAGGATTGTGGTAGGACCTCTGAAAATTTCACCCACTAGGGGCAATTTGGGAACCAGTTAGACTAATTTGCATGTCTTTGGACTGTGGGAGGAAACCGGAGTACCTGGAGGAAACCCACCAAGCATGGGGAGAACATGCAAACTCCATGCACACAGACCCCAAGGCGGGAATCGAACCCAGACCCTGGAGGTGCAAGGCAACAGTGTTAACCACTAAACCACCATGAAGGCGTAAACTAACTAGTAGCGCGACTGCGACCAGGCAGCTGCAAATGCATTTTCATGGTAAGGTTACAGAATATGGTATTTTTTCATTCTTTTTTCAAAAGCTTTATATCTAATAATTTACCAATACGAAAGCATTCATACAGTATATCTGTATATGCATTTCAAACACATTGTCCATTCATTCCAAATAATGAAATGACACTAAAGGAGTTTCATATTTTTTTAACTTGTTAAAAATATTCATATTCTAATTCTAACTATGTAGCTAGTTTGTAGTATATAAATGTAGTACTAAAGTGTCTTTTCTTTTAGACTACAGTCATGAGTGTGAGAATTCAGTTAGACATTTTGGCAGATAAGGGGTTTAAATTCTGGTAATGGGGTTAGCAGCGATACAAAATCGTAGAGGTGAAAGCCATTAGGGTGCAGCGTGAGTGAGTGAAGCTCCCCCACATTATCAAACCTTAATCAGATCAGAGCTAGGGCGGATGTAACACCTCAACCCTTCCATTTACTCTCTCTCTCTCTCTCTCTCTCTCTCTCTCTGTCTCGCTTTCTCATCCTCTGCCTCTGCAAGGTATCTCCTCCATTCTGCCTTTCTGCTACATTCACTCTAATTTATAAACACATTCATCTTTATGAATGCTTATTACATTATCTTTGGCAGCAGGGCCGATTGTGACCAGTCACACACCTCTAATCTTAATTACTTATGCATATGTGGGAATTAAAAAAGGTTTACGTTTTAACAGTTAAAGCAAGAGTATAGCACAAAAGCAGTGGCAGTTTTAGGGTAGGGCGGAGTGGGCAGCCGCCCAGGGCGGCATTTTTTTTATGTCACGTGGGGCCCGGCACACGAACCTGGAGTAAAAAATAATAATCTGTGCCGCTAAGCGGTTTTCTATTATCTATGATACCTGCGCCCTGCGCACAGAAGCTGAGCGAGTGGAGAAGACCGGGAGGGGGCGGGTGGATGGGGGGGTGAGCGGAGAGGGGTGGGGATGACGGGGAGCGCAGAGTACAGTTCACCTCTCCCAAATGAAGCGGACATGAAGGGGGCTAAATTATGTCTACCTGACTTTTCTTACAAATAACGCACATTTCATTCAAAATATTATAAACACACACCAATAATTTGCACTTTTTTCATTTATTTAATTGTGTGAAATGGCAAATAAAAATTTAAAATAACGATGATGATGTGGAGGTGAATTGGTTTAGTCTTGACTTCTGGTCGTGAGTGACAGCGTTAAGGGGAAATCTGTTGATTGTCGAATAGTCGATTATAAAGTAAACACAGCGATGGAGAGAAAATGGCCAAAGCTGTCAGGGGTCCAATAAAAAAGAAAAGAAGATGAGGAGAAACGGGCAAAATATAAAGGTATACAACAATGTTCTCTCTGTATGATTAAGTTATTCATGTCATCATGTTAATTAGTGGTATAACGTTAACTCTTAGGTTTGTTAGACTTCTTGCTTATGATGCTTGCTATGCTTACCTTGCTAAACACACACACACACACACACAAAATAAAATCCTAATTTACAAACCATTACAGAAATTCTAATGTTTCTATTAAATACCACAAAATGTAACCACAAAATTATGCTTTGCAGCAAGACTGTTGCAAGTACAGTTATTTATTTCCATTGTTTTTTATGTTAATGTTGGCTATAGCCAATATATTTACGATATATTTACAGTATGCTGTAAATAGCCAGTTTAATTTACATATGTGTAGATAGTTTAAAAGACATTTTCCATTTGTTATAACTCTGTTACGTGACAAAGCTTATAATTTGAAGCAGTAAATTAACCAAGGAGCTAATTGTTCCTCCCTTAGATTAGATTATATTAGATTAATAAAGTGTCTAATGACTGCCATCAAAAACCATGAGCCTCTTTGAGTTTATCACTTTTCTGCACGATAAGGATCTATCTGAGATCTACCCCAACTTTTGGACTGCTCTCAGGATTGCACTTACATTGCCAGTGACTGTAGCTCAAGCAGAGAGGAGCTTTTCCAAACTCAGGTTAATCAAGACATACCTGAGGTCAACCATGTCTCAGGAACGGCTCACTGGCCTCGCGGTCATAAGCATAAAGCATATGTCATATGGCGCCGGGAGGGAGTCTCGCCCAGGGCGCAATTCAGTGTAGAACCACCACTGCACAAAAGATCATAATTTAGACCAAATGGAGCTGGATGTTAAAATATCTAAATGTTTAAAACGGAAATGTTGAAATAAAAATATTTCAATAATAATAATAACAATTATTCATTCATTCATTCATTCATTTTCTATACCGCTTAATCCTGTGCTCAGGGGGACCTGGAGCCTATCCCAGGAGACTTCGGGCACTAGGCGGGGTACACCCTGGACAGGGTGCCAATCCATCGCAGGGCACACACACATACACACACCCAATCACACACTACGGGCAATTTAGGAACGCCAATTAGCCTACCCTGCATATCTTTGGACTGTGGGAGGAAACCGGAGTACCCGGAGGAAACCCACCAAGCACGGGGAGAACATGCAAACTCCATGCACACAGAGACGGGAATCGAGCCTGGCCGGGAATCGAACCCGGACCCTGGAGGTGCAAGGCGACAGTGCCAACCACTACACCACCGCGCCGCCCAATAACAGTTATTATTATTATTATTATTATTATAAAAGTCAAATGCAAAAAATGCAGATATATTTCTTAATGTAGTAACAAAATTAGTGGCTCATTTTAAATAACAAGATGTTTCTATGCATGTTCTATTATACTATAGTTGCTATAGTACCCAATCTGATGTTTAGGTACTCATTCATTCATCTTCTATACCGCTTTATCCTGTATTTAGGGTCGCGGGGACCTGGAGCCTATCCCAGGAGACTTCGGGCACTAGGCGGGGTACACCCTGGACAGGGTGCCAATCCATCACAGAGCACACACACACACACAAACACACACACACACTCAGGTCAATTTGGGAACGCCAATTAGACTAATCTGCATGTCTTTGGACTGTGGGAGGAAACCGGAGTACCCGGAGGAAACCCACCAAGCACGGGGAGAACATGCAAACTCCATGCACACAGAGATGGGAATCGAGCTTGGCCGGGAATCGAACCCGGACCCTGGAGGTGCAAGGCGACCATGCTAACCACTACACCACCGTGCTGCCATGTTTAGGTATTTATATATTTATTGAAGGAGTCTCCATTTCTACTAGCTATAATCATTAAATAATATACATTAAGAATGAAAACTATGTTGTGTAAAATATATCCTTTTAATCAGTGAAAAGTAACAACACCAACAACTAGAACAATTTATAATGGAAAGTCTGAAGAGTGATCACAGGGACAAAACCTTCAAAATAAGACAGAGCTTGTGTGATTAGGTTAGAGTAGGTGATCCCTAATTCCTGACCTGACCGGAGAGAAAATATTTCAAGACAAAAGGACCTCTAGGACGCCCTGCTATGCCTACAGGACACAATTACGGCCAGTGTTTCCAAACACACCATGGCATGGCTTAATCCGGTTCAACAGTGGGGCCTCTTTTTCAAAGGAACGGCCTTTGATTCTGACCCCATTTGACCCTTTGGAGTCGAACAGGAGTGAAAGAAAGTTCTTAAGTGACCATTTTCTACACAGGGGGACACAAAAGCCTGGGTGCATTGGCATTTTTCCTTAGACTAAATGATATATATATATATATATATATATATATATATATATATATATATATATATATATATATATATATATATACATGATGAAAAACTAGAAGCAGTAGAAGAAGAAATAGAATCATACCCATATTCGGCCTATACACAAGTACTGCAAACTCAAAGGCCATAAACTAACTATACTGTAGATCAAAAGTTTTTAACCACCAATTGAATCAACCAATCAATAACACATGAAGCTAACCAGATAGATCATTATTTTATTTCTTAGCATTGCAAATAATATGCACATGTTGTCCAGGCTTATGTGTAATCTGGCTATGTTGTTGCCAAGTCTTGCAAGATAGACTTCAAAATTTTGCACGGGATTCTGCAACTTTATTCATCACTATAGGCAAATGGTAAATCCTAGAACTTTTACCACAACATTACCTTTTTTACCATGTTGATTTGAAAGCTGTTCATATTGACGATCCTGAAGCTTCTGGCCAGAAAAGGGTACAAAAGAACATGAATGCTTGAACTCTCTTGTTTAGACTATGTAAAAACTAACACAGGCTTCAACCGGGATCCCAGAAAATTGCTTACTGTCCTGGTCTGACATTCGTTCATTCATTCCTTTGGACTGTGGGAGGAAACCGGAGTACCCGGAGGAAACCCACCAAGCACGGGGAGAACATGCAAACTCCATGCACACAGAGACGGGAATCGAGCCTGGCCAGGAATCGAACCCGGACCCTGGAGGTGCAAGGCGACAGTGCTAACCACTACACCACCGCGCCGCCATGGTCTGACGTTCGTTTTTTCATGTAAATGTCTTATTGATTGTTCCCGAGTGGCGTAATGGAAACGGCTTTGCCCTGTCATATGGAGATCATGAGTTTGATTCCTTGGTGATGTTACAGCCATCCATAGGTTCTATTAAGCAGGTTGGCTGCAGTCTCTCGGTAGGGTAGGGATGGTATACCTGCACTCTTGCCGGTAACAGCAACTCTAGCCAATCACAGGCATCTGTGAGTTCATGCAAACAAAACACCATTCCTAGTGTTGCATGAGCAGCAGTTCGAAAAGATGTGGTTGGCTGGGATCACAAGTCTTTACCCTCCCTGGAGAGTCAGTATGTTTACATAGACAGTTATAGCTCAACCAGGCCATTTAATTGGTGGCCATCATACAAGCATGGCAAGGGAATCGATTTATTGGCTGAAGTCGGTCAGGCTTCACCACAATAGCTTGTTATCTTTCAGCTTGTTAGTTTTGGGCTTTTTACTGGTTGACCAACTATGTCACTTATCAAACATACATAAAGTTAGTTAACGCTGAGTATCAAGTCGCATGGTGAACGCACTGTACTTTCAATTTGACAGCATTGTACTGTACATTCTATACTCTGTCACTTACAGTACAGTGGTGTTATTAGAAGTCAGACAACACCACTTTATTGTTAGCGGTTTATTTCCTCGATTCTGCATTTTGTTCGACTTCCGTGGGTGAAAACTGTGGAGTATGCGGAATCTGATTTCTGTGTCTGATTGAGTTATACTTTTAGGATTAGTTTGACTCCCAAACACATTATCAGGGTGTGCTATTTTCCGACTTTGAGAAGTTCGATTTTGTACGATCTCAGTCAGACTAAAATGTTTACATGTATTTTAAAAATCATGTTTTACTAAGACTAACACGATTAGTTGGACGAATACAACGGCATGTAAATGTGCTGAGGGATGGATGGGAATTGGGTACAACTAAATTAGGGAGGCGGCGGCACGGTGGTGTAGTGGTTAGCACTGTCGCCTTGCACCTCCAGGGTCTGGGTTCTATTCCCCGGCCAGGCTTGATTCCAGTCTCTGTGTGCATGGAGTTTGCATGTTCTCCCCGTGCTTGGTGGGTTTCCTCCGGGTACTCCGGTTTCCTCCCACAGTCCAAAGATATGCAGGTTAGGCTAATTGTCGTTCCCAAATTGACCGTAGTGTGTGAATGTGCGTACAGTATGTGTGTGTGCCCTGCGATGGATTGGCACCCTGTCCAGGGTGTACCCCGCCTAGTGCCCGAAGTCTCCTGGGATAGGCTCCAGGTCCCCCGCGACCCTGAACACAGAATTAAGCGGTATAGAAAATGAATGAATGAATAAATTAGGGAGGAAAATCTGGGGGATATATCCCTTGTACGTGAACAGAAAGATGTGTCTGGGTTCTTATCTGGTGGACTGTGATCCAATTGTAGACCCAGCAAATATTTCATCAGACTGAAAAGAAAATAATACTACAGTACCAATAAAGCCAACAATGTGGACATTTGGCTATGCATTTATGTTATTAATTTATTTGAAGGTAGAAAATGTAACAAATATTCTTTTTCTTGATACAATTTCGAGCCAAGCTTTTGATTAAACTGTTTGTGCTCGAACAGAGTTTTCCAGTTAAAGAAAAAAGTACACGGCTATTAAGTATTGCCTCCAGCGATAAGTGATTGTGATTAAATATGCATATCTGCTTGTAGCATCAATAGTAAGCTGAAGTAAAAAAAAAAAAAAGAGCAGGAGATCTAAATAAAACATTTCTGCATCAGCTAAAGCTCTCCATGAAACCTGGCGCAACCTCACAGAAGCCCTAACAGCTTATTGATTGCACGTCTTTCAGTCCTCGTGGTTTCTGCAACACGTTTAAGGATGAATGGTCCAAAGAGCTTCTGTTTTCAAAAATAGGTTGGAAAAAAGTTAAGAAAAGAATTGTACTTTAATGATGACAGACTATGGTGAATCGCAACACCTTTCGTGTTTATGACACAATATTATCTCGTATAAATAAAAACGGAATAAATGATAAGCAGTAACAATAAAAAAAAATACAAATGAAATTGGCTAGATGACGTTATTCTGCAGTCAGAGAGTTTTTGGGTGTAGAGGAGTGTGTGAGGTCAGGCAAGAAAATCAAAAGCATAGACTCAACACACTTAACAGGTGGTTTAAGGTCCCTTGTGGCTGACCACTCAGATATCTTGATAAGGGAATGGAAAAAATGAAGAAATAGAATCTGGGGATTACGGCAGGGGAAAAGACTCTGCAAAGCTTCACAGACCAGTGGATGCGAAAAGGTCTGAGTATTGATTTTGTGAGAGATGCTATTGTGGCATATGAAAAAAAAAGGACAACGTTTTTTTTTTTTTTTTTTTTGCCATTTTATTTTTTATTTTTTAGGTTGTGATGCCAAAGATGACCTTCTTTGGTTCCTCTGAGATGAGGTGACTGGCTTGGTAAGACTGGCCCAAAAGCCTTGCGGAGAACAAAAAGCTGTTTTGGTGAGCTGGACCCTGTATTGAATTTAATAAAGAAGTGGGAAAGCAAAGGAAAAAAGAGCATTGTCAGATCAGAGAAAATTGGCAGGTCTAGCACTCAAGACACCTCATTTGTACAGAGTTTCTCACTCAGCACAGTATTAAATACGAACATCTACTTCCATCGAGAGATCCTGCTCAGATGAGGAGAATAATGACTTCACACATGTGGAGTCCAGGTAATGAAAATAGACCTTGCTGTAACTGAAGCAAATTCATGTTGTTAATGATAATGATGGTGATGATGATGACAACTGAAATCAATACGGACTCCCTTGACAGCTCGTTCGGGCCAAAGTATCTCATGCCAAGTTGTAAAATTCAAGTAGTGTGAAATGTTCAGACAGGACCTGTGGGTGTAACTTACAGCTAAGTATCTTCTCAGAATCTTCCTATATGAGCGAAACAAGCAGCATCATGAAGACGAACTGCTATCAAGACAAATCCATGAAGAACATCTGGTAAAATTCTATTAAGGATTTGAGTTCATGATGCTCCCACCACCATGCTTCACAATAAAATCAATTACGTTTCCAGGTTGTAGGAATAAAAATTATAGAAATGTTCAAGGTGGATGGGTTGCATGCACTGGCTATTTTATCTGATCCAACCATATCAGAGCACTTTTATTAAATAGATCAAATTAAATAGACCCATTGCTAAGTCCATCAGTGAGAAGGGAGCAGTTTTGGATGGAACAGATTTGTTTTTTCGCTCCGTGCACTACACAGCAGTGAGACTGACAGGGTGGTGGTGTGATATCATGTGTAGAACTTGTATCAGGCTATCAGCGCTGTATTGATGACTCATTTCAACTCAGACCCATTCATTAATTTCTTCAAAGCGAAACACAAAATAGAGGCCGAGCGCCATGCGGGCAAACCCTCAATTTAGCAGAGCAGACAGGACGTGGTATTGATCAGGGGTGGGGAAAATCCATTATCATGGGCTATACTTAATCCAGTCTCTGAAGGATGCTGGTCTCATTGACCAAAGCAGGACAGATTGACTAGGGGAAGTGGAGACATGCACAAGACATTCCCAGAGCTATCTTTAAACCTGGCCTGAAATTAAGAGGTCAACTTAAAAAATGTACCAACAACAAGATTACTTTCATTTATCTTGGTTTGACAGGAAGTCTTCACCCCCTTCCCCCGCAACATATTTCACAAACATATTTTGACCCTAAATTAGAATGGAATGTCTGGACTTTGCCAGTTTGACATTTATAATGACAGTGAATTAGGGAGGCAGTTTGGCTTTAACCGCTTTAATTATAGTAATAACCTGAACTTCCATAGCCTAAGTATTCTTACACACACACTCACACACACAAAACACAATCAGTAATGAGCACAAGTATAAGCCATGACACACTCTAAATAATGTTATCTGCTATAGTAAGACATTTTTGAAATTATGAAGTTTGGCCTTTGTGCAAGGACTGTTCAAGTCAAACCGGGACTTGTGAATGAAGTATAAATCAGACTGACATTTACAAACACTTCAAGCACAGTATGGTGATAAGAATCCTGCCCGAGGTGGCTCGGAGCCCATTGCAGTTGTTCCCGTGAATGTTGAGTGATTGGAACGCCGCTCTTTGAAAATTAACAGACAATTTATTGCCTAACTGCGGGAGAGACGCAACTCAGCTGGGAATTATTGCCACATTAAAGGTACATGTTTCAAAAGAGTGGTTCATAGTTTTGGTATAATTCACACCAATGCGTTTTGTAGCACATGAAAAATCTACTACATCTACTATAAATATTACAGTCATGCATGCATGTGGTCAGCACATTGGCTTAGTGGTTAGCACTGCAGCCGCGCACCTCCAGGGTTCGATTCCCGCTTCAGGTCTGTGTAGGTGTGTGGAGTTTGCACGTTCTCCCTGTGCTTGGTGGGTTTCCTCCGTGTAGACCAAAGACATGCAGATTAGGCGAAACTGATGTTCCCACATTGCCCGTGGTGTGTGGTGCGTGCATGAGTGTTTTCCAGCCTTGTGTAATCCACTTTGTTCCTGAAGTTTCCTGGGATAGGCTGCAGACTTCCTGCGACCCTGCATAGGATAATGCAGAAGATAAAGAAGCATGCATGTGCAGGAGTGATAGAAATTCAAGCCCTTTTTAATGAGTCATGTTACTTTGTGTTAGCTTACTGATTGCTTTAATCAGCCTACACAATTAGACAATTTTTGGTCAATCCACAATTTACCAGTTGGGAGTTGCAGTTCAATTTTCCAATATGTGTTTTTTTTTTTTCACAAGCCACAAAGATGTAGAAAACCTTAGTGCTCAAAAGTTTGGGATGACTTCCCATTCCCAACATCCTTGCTTGACCTCGCTAATGCTCTTTTTGACTGATGGTGCAAATCCCCACAGCCACATTCCAAGATCTAGTGAAACGCCTTCCAAGAATAGTGGATGTTATTCGAAGACCTACAGTAAACCGACAATGTGATGTTTGGAAAGCACATTTAAATATGATGATTAGGTGTTCGCAGAGATTTTGGCTGTATATCCTGGATGGAGGCTTTAAACCAACCATTATGCATTCCTGTTTCTTGTCTGCGATAGACGTTTCACACAGCCACCTTGCCTTTTATCTCGAGTGTAAGGTTGACTAGGCATTACAAAGTGCCAAGACCTCCATATGGATTGCCGGGCAGGAACAAAGCCGAGGTCTCTCGGCATACAGCTCACGTCCTCGAATCTGGATCCTCCATGCAAATGAGATTGGCCTTTTTCGCTAATCATAAGTCCCATTAGCAGCCGAGCCGGCCATTATTATTGCATTTGAGCATCACTATCGGCAGCCCAAGTGCAGACACGGTCTCCTGGCTCCCTCCTGTCAATCAAATTTGACCTCTTCTGGTAGGACTTTTGGCATTAGAGCTGTAAAAAAAAAAAAAAAAAAAGGAAATGGAAATATCCACCATAACTGTAGAATTATATATTATGGACAAGTTTCCATAGACTGTAAGTAACATGTCATTAGTCATAGGGCTGCTGTAGCTCTTCGACCGTCCTTGTCTGATGCAGGTGGGTCACTGAATCTAATCTGCCGGTGTCACACATTATCGATTCCCTCACAGCTCCTCTAGATAAGATGTGCATTCGATTCTCTGTTCCTGTACTGTATATGCATATGGCTTTGCCACAGGATGCAGTCTGATGTAGTCAAAATACTCGATATTTATGATATGCAAGATCACCCACAAACCCTGGAATGTACTGATTCTGATTACAGATACACCACAAGAGCCAGGAGGGGGCGATCTGATCCAACCTTGACTATTTGCAACGACTGCCTAGTGTGAAATTGCTTTTCAAGTCAGCCATAAAATGACATTGTGAGTGTGCAGTGGCACTTAACCTATAAATAACCTGTGATTACCAACCATTAATAGGTAGAAGACTAGGGATCTTGATCGAATCTTAAAAGAGTGACAATCTGGCTCTGGAACGTGACAGCACTGCTACATGCAGGGCTGTGAACAGAATCCAGCACTTAGCTGGAGAATTTAATATGCATACCTCATAATCTTTTGCCATATTATTGATTTTAACCCTTTAAACTGGTCTTAAACAGACCAGACGTCCATTCCTGAGCCGGATACACCAACAAATAACATTGCTGAGGTGTAATATTTTGTTAACCAAGTTGCAGATGAATAACTTTTATTTCTGCATATTATGCCTGCTGTGTTTGTTTTGACTGGTGCACCTCCACCTCTCGAAGACAGCTCCGGAATAAATCCGGCAGAATTAAACCCCTCCTGGAGCAGAAGGCCGATTGGGAACTGAGCTGCTCAGGTCTTTCTTATCAATAATGTGTTATATTATCATATTTCACGGACGAGCAGGCCAGAAAAGGTAATTACCAGCGCCGTGCCATTAAGCCCGGTTTTTATTTTCCTCGTTTTCGCCTGGCCGGCTCGGGTAGAGGGCGGTCGGCATTTATTTCCCGTCTAGAGATTTATGAATGGCCTAGCCCGGCTCAGGCAGGCCATAAAAAAATAGAAAAGAAGAAAGAAAATTGCAGAAAGGGTGGTGGGGGGGGGGCATTGGCATCGTGTGTCAAAGCACGCATGAGACAGAATTACTGCCGAAGCCAGTAAACATTCATGGGTTTCAGTGAGAAAATTTAACAGAGGTGACAGAAAGGAAAAATAACTTCATGGCCTTTTCTGTTCAGGGGGAAAAATACAGCCAAGGCTTTGGCTCACTCGTAGTTCTGTACCTGAGCAATGAAGGCATGGTGAGATCTTGACATGAGACAAATATCATCTAAATCATTCATTCATTCATCTTCTATACCGCTTTATCCTGTGTTCAGGGTCGCGGGGACCTGGAGCCTATCCCAGGAGACTTCGGGCACTAGGCGGGGTACACCCTGGACAGGGTGCCAATCCATCGCAGAGCACACACACATACACACACTCACACACCCAATCACACACTACGGGCAATTTAGGAACGCCGATTAGCCTAACCTGCATATCTTTGGACTGTGGGAGGAAACCGGAGTACCCGGAGGAAACCCACCAAGCACGGGGAGAACATGCAAACTCCATGCACACAGAGACGGGAATCGAACCCAGACCCTGGAGGTGCAAGGCGACAGTGCTAACCACTACACCACCGCGCCGCCTCATCTAAATCGATGACTTTTATTCCCTACCTATTTGTAGTAGATCTAAATTAAAGATCTAAATAAGTAAAGGCTTAGTACAGTAAAGGCAGCGCGTTACATGGGGCTGGATAACGTTGCAATATTATTGTTGTTATAATTCATTTTATTTATTGATTTTATTCATTTTTTTTTCGTCTGTTGGGCTTTGCAATGTGTATTATATGTGTGCTATTAAAACACACACACACACACATGCACACACACATACCACAACAACAACACGGAAAACTTAACAACACCAGGATCGATATTAGAGGATATGAGGCCGGAGTATTGATTGTCGTTTCCTGCAATGTTGCCTCCAATCACAAACTTTATTAAGAACCTAATCTCGATCTGCCAGGGAATTAGTGACCCAGATGATGTGAAAGAAAGATTCCTAACGAATAAGAAAGGAACAAAGCCTCCTGTGCCGTTGCTGTGATGTTGGACTTGTCATGCTGCTAAGCATCAGGCTTGGAAGGAGGACTCTTACATTCTTACATTCAGTGAATTAAAGATGGAGTTATTTATTTTTTTTTATGATCATAAACAGGTGGTCATATAACCTGTGTGCATGACGTGTTAATCAGAGTGATTTCCCTGTGGTCCATTTAATTCGGAGTCCTTCCACGGTTTACATCAAGCTACAGCATTAAATTACATCACTAACATCATAACCTGCAAGGATTTTACTTTAATAGTGTATACGGACCCACCGGACATGGTGACATACTGTTTCCTAAATGCTGTAGGTTTGTTTAACAATTTAATCAATGTATTGAAAAAAAAAAAATATATATATATATATATATATATATACACATGTACAGTAGGTTGTAGTTTAAATTGTTTTAAAGTTTAAATTGTCATATACTTATATTGACTCTCACACACACCCGCACACACATTAATTTTTGAGCTTACCAGGTGACACAGTCTTTAGCGGGTACACCTTTGACAAAGATCTTCTGCATAATCAGAGCTCGTAAATTTTATACTGGGATTCTGCATAATGAGATGATGTACGAGACTCGATTCCAGGACCAATAAAAAAAGTAAAATAAAATAAAAATCACAGCCTGCCAGGAAGAGGCTTTTCCTCTAGATGAGTGTGCCCCCATGTGGCGTAGAAACTCTTGTTATGACTGGAAGCATTGTATAAAATATATAATATATAATATTAAATATTATTTTAAGGGAGCAAATACTTCCACAGCGCTACGTATATATAAAGTGAAATTTAACTCAGATTTTCCAAAAAATGTGGTTTATTACAGTTTTAGCAAGGGGGCAAATACTTTTTCACATTGAGCCAGGCAGATTTGGACAGCATTTTACTTTATTAACAGTATTTCCTCAGGTCATTTTTGTGTAATATTAACATTAACATGTTTTTTTGATGATCTGAGTCATTTAAGTGAGACAAATATGTAAAAAAAAAATATATATATACTTTTTCACAGCACTGTATGATATAATGACATAAAAGTTTAATGACATTATATGAGGCAGGACATCAAAAAGCTGCATAAATATTGTAATTGTTATAATAAATAGCACTGCATATATACATTGTTTTAAGTCAAGAAGCAACTTTTTTGATTACATTCACGTTCCTCCCTGAACAGCTGTATTGCACATCAGAGCGAATGGTTCAACAGAGATAGTGTTGGACGAGCACTTTTTCTCTCCGTATACTGTATATCACATTCAAGTAATGTGAATAGAAACAAAAACAAATGAAATAATAATAATAATAATAATAATAATAATAATAATAATAATGTAATTACATTACATCTGCATTATTACACACATCTGTAATTGTATACGGTATTACTACACTTAAGGATCAACAAGGATCTAAAATTATGTATGGATGCTATACTGTAAGTTGGCATCTCTATAATGGCACCTGAGTGAGTGGTTTTACTTAATTGATTAAACAAAAACTAAATAATAAAAAAAATTAATAAATACAATTTATTTATTTAAACCTACTACTATTCAACAGTATGTTATTCAACACTGTGATTTTTTTTAAGTCACTCCGGATTATGACAATTTCCAAATACTGTAAATCTAAATGTAAATGTACAGTTCATGCTTTCGATTGGCCGGAAGCCTAGCGTGAGCATCATTACAGAATATGTACGTATCATGCCTATGTCACTGTGTCAAAAGTTTCAGAAGTCCCCGTGGTACTGCCCTGACGTCAAATGAGTCAACTTCCAAATACCGTAAATCCAATCGTCAATCTACTGTAAATGTACGCATCTGCAAATCTGTACAGTTCACCCGTGGATTGGTCAGAAATCTGGCATGGGCATCACTACGCGATACGGATCATGCCTATGTCACTGTGTCAAAAGTTTCAAAAGTCCTTGTGGTACCGATCTGACATCGGATGAGTCAAGGTGGAAAGAAAGTGCGTCGATAAAAAGTGGGCGGAGAATAACAACCGCAAGATTTTTCTCACAATGTTCAACGGTTGCCTCCAAGCACAAACCATTCTTAACCTTTAACCTTAGAGCTTGAAAACCAAACTGAACATTTATGGTGATTCTTCTCAACACATCTTAGTCTTTATGTTCATCTGTGCTCTCCTTAGTCCTGTCTTTGATTTCTTTCTCAAACGCCTGACTGTCCATGGAATGTTCTTCTTTTTTGTGGTGGTGCTGGACATCGTCGTTCTGCAGCTTGTTGTCTGTGGTTTAGAATTCCTTGTGGATGATTTCTGAACCGGGCTATCAGTGGTTGATGTCATGTTTCCTGTTGTCATGGAAGACGTCTTGGTTTCAGGTGTAACTTGTTTGAAAGTGCTGGATGTTGGATTCCATGTGGTTTCTGTCCTTGTAGACATTGACGTGGTCATTTGACTTTCTGTTGTCAACGGCTTTCTCTTCATAGTAGTAGCAGTCACACTGAAGGTTGTAATTTGTGCTTTGGTTGACTGTTCAGTTGTTCTATGCGTGACAGTTGTTCTTGGTCTCAGAGTGGTTGCTGTCATGGTCACTGGGTTCTCTGTTGTCATACTCGTGGAAGTTGTCTCGATATTAGATGTTGATGGCTTCCCTTCTGTAGTAATAGTTGTAGTAGCAGTGGAAGGAGTCATCTTAATTGGTGTAATTGGTGTTGTTGTTGTTTGAGATGGCTTGATTGTATTCCCAGGCGTTTGTTTTGGTGAAGATACATGAGTGATGAATGTTCCTAATTTCCATGTGGTTGATGATCCTTTGGGTGTTGTCATGGTTATTGTGCCTTCTGTACTTGGTTGTGGTGAAGATCTGCTTGTGATAGTTTTTGTCCCACTTGTAGAAGTCAATGATGGTGTGGTTCTTTGATCTAGCTTTTTGATGGCATGTTTGGTCCAAGTGTCCTCCGGGTTAGCGCATATTATTTTGTTGCTATTTCTCAAATAAAACCTGTAAAATGACATTTTCAATAGTTAGTTATTACATCATTTACCTGATATTGACATCCAATTTCACAATACACTTTTACATAAACTCTTAAAGAATGTGAATATGACTTTCAATGTGAAAAAAGTTCAGTAAGTCTTACTTGCCTTACAGCTTTGAAATGGCATAGTCGTTCTTCTTGATGATCGTATTTTGCAATTTCTGGAACTCTGACTTTGTTTGTGCTGGTTCTTAGACAACATGAGTTTGTTTGTCCATGTCCTGCTGAAGAAACAAAAATATTTCAAATGAAAAATGAATTTTTAAAATAATGAATAATATTATCTCTAAAATAATACTCTTAACATTTTACACTTTCTCTCTCTGAAACTCACTGTGTGACCGCTACATACTCTCTACATCACGCAGCATAAAGGAAACTGAGGCTAGACCACAGCGCTTACTGTTTCACTATTTACACTAAAGAGACAAAACGCATTAAATACTCACTCATAGTCACACTCAAGATACACTGCATGGCCAAAAGCATCCAGACAAAGTAATTCAGCTTCATCTTGTCCTCTCACACTCTCTCACCTCTACTGTAGAAACCCCTCCTGATGTGAAAAGTATAAGATGAAGAGAGGGAGGTCTCTCAGCCCACTTACCCAACAGCTCCCACCCCTCACTGTCACCCAGACCCGTTTCCACCTCATTCAGGGACAGGAACAGATGAGTGTTCAATGGAAACCAACGCTCACAACTCTCCTATAAAAGAGACCCCTGAAGTGGAACATTAGGGGTGTTGGAGTATTTGTGGTCTTATCAAGATGGACACTTTGTAATAATGAAAGCAGCCGTTATTGTGACGAGTATCTCAGACAAAGGGGTTAAACATGGTTTTAGACTGATAGTTAAATAATTAGGATATCATTTAGTTATGGTAAATTCTTTGAACATGGTTCATACTATCCATTGGTTGTACTAATCATTCTGAGTTTTATGTCTTCGCTCATAAGTTGGTTTCAGCTAGATTGCTATTTATATGTAATCTGCAGTTCTGTAGCCAGAAAGATCTTCTTCATAAGAGGGGTTAAGAAAAAATGCACAGAGTAGTTCAAGCTGAGGTCTTGAGATGAGTTTCTGCGCAAAATGGAGGAAAAGAATAATTATTGGAATGACTGGAGCATATCTGTTAACTTAGACCAGACCAGTCATTCTTCTTAGTGCAGTTTGAAAGTCCTAGACATTTGAAAGGTGCAAACAAGAAGTCCTGTCCATGAATAACGATCCAGGCTGAGGTCGATCGGAGCCCACTGCATGCGTTCCTGTGAACATTAGGCAAGCGGAACAACAGATCCTTGAAAATGAACAGATAACTTGTAACCAACTTGCCGAAGAGGCACACTTGCACATTATAGGAACTTGGCTAGGAGTTACTGTCATGTTCCCTGCACAGTCTTAACCTCGCTACAAGCCATTTCCACATGTTCGGGTTATTAAAGGGGTTCCTGGAAGGCCAGGGTTTCAGACATGAAGCAGGAAATTCGATCATGGCTCCTGCATATTGAGAAAACTTTCTACCTTGATGGTATCCAAGCACTGGGATAAGTGCATTAGTGTAGCAGGGGATTATAGAGAGACATAAAGGGTTTTTAAATTCTTATAACTGTGTTCTGTTATTCTCTACAATCAAAAGTCCCACTTTGAATTGAACCCCTCTTGTAAATAAACCTGGATACCTTTTGTCTTACTAGTTAATTAACCTTTTATTACTAATTACTCCTCAGTTGTCTTTCTTACTTCTTTATTCTTTATTGTTTGTATCCCTGCTGTTAAAGAAGGGTTGATGAGGAACACCAAAATTTGTCCCCATATTTGTATAATTTTACAAGTATTTTCTAATCTTAATTCATTCATACAAGTATAAATTCTTGATTTTTTTGGAAACGAAAAAAAATAAAAAATTCTTCATTTTAATAAGTGCCTACACACTACAATAGTTGCATATACAGTAAAACCAATAGTGTGATATTTCTCATATATGGAAACTCCAACCCGCTTCTTTAGGCTACAATTCACACCTACACCTTGAATGATATATTCCACCTCCTCATGAAAAGGAATGTACAACTCTAACAGTCTAACAATGCCGAGACGGAGCAAGACATGGCTTGTTTTTTTTTTTTTTTTTAACCGAGAAATAAAAATCTAAGTTAGGAATAATACCAACAAACAATATATAAATAATATAGTCATATATTAGGAGGAACATTTTGAAAAACTGAGACAGTGTAATTTCTAGTAGTTTGGTGAACTACAGGGAATTTTATAAAAGGTCAAAACCCAGATAATGCAAACATGTAAATAAATACTATAGATGTCCAAGTACACCCTGGTGTTCTTAAAGAAAGTAAACCACTGTAAACAGTGTCAGCACATTTCTTAAAGAGGAAGCCACAATAAGGTTGCAAGCAGCATTGTAGACCCTCAGCAAGACACTTATCTGGAAACTAGCACGTGACACGTGGGTTATTCTTTTCTTTTTTTGGTTACTAGGCAGCACATTCACACTCAAAGGGACAGAAAGTCATGCAAACAATTCATACACACTCATAGAGAGATAGATTTTATCTCTTAATCTTTAAATCACAGCATGTCGATATTGGCACGTAACCACTGGAAAAGACATGATAGCAAATCAACATAGCTGACAAGTTACTTGATTAAAAAAAGTATCCTTTCTATATATTTAAAGATCCGATTGAGTCGAACAAAATTCCTCATGGTAAGGGAGTGTAGTTGACTGGAGATGAAAGAGGTACAACTTAATGCAAACAAGGTGTAAGATACTTAACCTTAATGTACAGTACGTAGACTTTAACCTGAAATAATTTGTTAATGGCACTTATCGGCATGTCTTTGGACTGTGGGAGGAAACCAGAGTACCCAGAAGAAACCCAGCTAATACACGGAGAACATGCAAACTCTACGTACACAGACCCAAGGCAGGAATCGAACTTGGCCATGGTGCTAACCGCTAAGTGTTGTAGAAATTATTTCAGGTGACAGTTTGTGTATCATGGGCAGGCAAGTGTGAACCTGTGGGCAGATTCTAAAACTGTTGCCCCTGTCAACCACACACTTTCTCTAAAACATCATGATGATCAGGACATTTATAGAGGCCACCCAAATGCTTGCTCAGCCGCTCATCTGGACTACTGCAAATTTCTTGCCATCAAACCTATTTATAAACTTGTAAAACCCCCAGGTTCAGTTGCTGCATTTCCTCAGTGATACATGTAGCTGCCTCGTCAAATGTACACTAATAATGTTTGCAAACATGTAAACCCAGGCCCTCTTCACACCCTGCATACCAATGAGTCGTAGCACAGCATGGCCCAACCAACATCTCTTGAGACACAAGTGTAACCACAACTTAAGAGTCTTCTCGGTAGGCCAATGATCATCTCTTCTCTTGTCTCTTCTCTACAGACATTTGAATCACTGGCTGTATTCAAATGAAGGCAGAAATCCCATACTTTGGGACTACAAAATTTTCCATGGATTATTTCTAAGAGGGTTTAAGCTTGGAGGTATACTTAGAACTTGAACATGAACATGAACATGCAGATATGTTTTTGATAAAGACTTTACAGCGCATTTCTGTAAGGCACCTTTACAAAAAAAAAAAAGGCTGATTGAATGCTCTGCACATGTGCGTTAGGGGTTGATTCTATTTTTACACTTTGGTTAGGCTTAGATAAAGTGAACCACAAATGTACAAGAGCATGAACCTTTTTTTTTTTAAAGAGAGGAAGCAGCATTGACGTGACATGCTGCACTGCAGATTACCAAGAAGATGAGATATGCAAGGCATCGAGGTGTTTCTTGGCGTTCTTTCAGACACGTTATGTGACAGAATGCATGTAAAGCCATTTAAAGCATGGTCATCCCATTTGTGAGATTCACAAATCAACACCTGAAACAATGACAAACAGATACCTTTAAGTTCATTTGTGCCCATAGCGCTACACTATCAATGCAATTAGACAGCTGAAGATCACAACAATGATAAAGCAACCAGGGAAACCTCAGCTACTGTTTACTCGTCAAAGCACGAAGGTTTGTGATTTGTCCAAAAACTAAAGCTATTCTGGTTGAAACATCATCATAATTGAATAATTTGTAGTCTTTGTGGATGTTCTGGGGTTTAAGGCGGTTTTAGTCTGTGGTTTAGGTTCATCCCAGAATATTTCATGTTATCCAAAATGATATCTCACACTGTTTAAGTGCACCTCTTTTTATTTCCACTACTGAGCATGTTGGGTTGGTAACTAAAGATTAAAGAGCTAATTCAAAGTGAAACTTAATTTTGTAAAAAAAGAAAAATTCTCTTCAACTTGTCGTCATTGGCGGGAAAAGAGTTTGTAGAAATAGTTGGAAGGTTGAAGCTAAAAATAAGCTGATCAGTGATATTTTTATTTAAAATTGAAGACCACATCCTCAGATCTTCCTGTAGTGTCACAGTTTCAGAACTTACTGTATGAGACAAACTGGTTTTAAACTTCCAGCAGGAAGAATAAACATACATTGATCTGTCCATTCATCTTTGAAGGTTCAGTTTTCATAGTCTACTTGCCATTTTTAGAAGCTGTGTTATCCTTTCATTTGTGTTTTGTGTGGATTGTGGCGGCTTGTAGGTGCATTACCATTGTTTCTGTGTCTTCTGACTAAAACTATCATGTTGATTGGCTCTGTCGAATGTGGCATATTAGCCACGCCCACCTCTAGGAAAAAAAGCTCTATATTTGTCCAAATCGCTAGATGCTGTGATGTAACCTGGCACATAACTGAATGTGGCGGCTTTTAGGCGTATAACCGACGTTTACAGTATGTGTCGTCTGCATACTCTGTCTATACACGGTAAGCTATCATTTTGATTGGCTCTGATGAGTGACATGTTTAGCCACGCCTACCTCAAGAGAAAAAGTGCTATATTCATCCAAAAAGTGTTAAATGCTGTGACAATAGACAGACATAGAGGTATACAGACATGTGGACAGAAATCTTTCTGAGATTGGTTTCGGTTTCTCCAACGATATAATTGAAAGAGCGAGCTGTGACCAATGTACACACAAAACCTTTCTTTTATGTATATAGATTATGGGTATATCGCTGGTACAAGAACTTGGAATTATTTCGATTTTTCAATGGAATAAATGGCTATACCTTAGACGAAGACAAATTTAATACTACAATACTACTACTAATAATAATAATAATATAAGTAAAATGCATAATATTTATATAAAAAAATAGCTAAGAAATGTTTTTTTTAAAAAAGCTGAATTGGATTATTCAGTTTCAAATGTGAGATTTAAAAAGATACATGTAAAAAAAACATTATAACTTAAAGAAATTAAGAGACTATATTAAATGTCCAACAATCTCTTGACATGCTGTTTGTAGAACGCCTAAAGTGGACTCTCCTATTGAAGTCTTATAATTGCATATTTTCAGCCAATTTAATCTTAAAATGTTCAAATTCAGATAAATGTGCAGCATTTTTTTAAAGAAATGTTTTGAAAATGACAAAACAAAATACAAGACACTTTTTAAAAAAAACCTTTGTTTTCATAAATGATGTTGGTCATCATGTTAAAAAGTTCGAATGAACCATTTTCACACATCTAGGAAATCACTTGATTACAACATGTACTGTATAAGAACAAATTCGCACACTAGGAAGCAAACTTGTTAAATTTTCCAGTTGTAAATTTGCCCTAATTGTAGTCGTATAATTAACACTACTGGATTTCCTGTACAAAAATCTTGACAAAAATATTCTGTCCAGCTGTGGGTTCCTCTTTTCCTCTCCAGGTGACATTTGCTTTCTCTTCTCATTAGGAGTCCATGCCAGTGGGGAAGTCGGCACTGTTTTTATGTTCTATTATCCAGTACTTTAATGGCATGTTTGGCCCCAAGTGTCTTCTGGATCAGAACATATTTTAACGCCATTGAGCAGAAGAAACCTGTGAAACGACATGATCAATATTTATTATATTTTATGGTAAGTAGTATAGTACCTCATTCTGTTTTTTTTTTCATATACCTCTAAACTGAAGTAATGTCAGATATAAACGTCAATAAGTCTCACTTTCCTTACAGCTTTGACAGGACATAGTAGTTTGTCCTGGTGCAAGTAACTCTTGCAAGTAATTTCTACAGCTCTGTCCCTGACTTTGCTGGTTTAAATCCATGTTTGCACAGTACAGTATGTCTCCATTTCCTGCTGGAGGAAAGTAGCTGCTTTAGTCGATATTCAATGTTAATTTCTTCAAAAAATATGTTTATTTTATTTTTTTTACTTTTAATTCACGTTACTCTAATAATCCATGGAACCTATCAGAACCGAATTGTCTAATGCACATTAAACATTCTACATTATGTAACATACAGAACACTATGGATGGTAGATTTACTGTAGATGAAGAAGTCTCACGTGCTTCACACCTTTGAAATAACATGATGCTATTTCATGCACATACTGTAGCTCTCAACTGTGACCCTGAGTGCAGATGTACTTTAGGTGTCTGTGCAGGCTACATCTTGACTTTTTTTTTTTTAAGTACAATTAAGGCCAAAGGTTTCCAAACACCAAGATAAAAGCCTTTCAGAGTTTTTCCACACCTCATCATATTTCATGTTGTCATGCTGCTGATTACGATTAAATGCTGCTTTATTTCCATGAGAGGTAATTTCAGAGAAAGAGCCATGATATGAATATCGTCAATTTTGATGAGTATTTATAAGAGCAGCTTTCAGTGTATCTACAGTTTACATAGATGTCGTGATTATTCTGTGATGTTTGTTTGTGAGCAACATACAGTACTGTACATTTATTTTTCAATTTAGTTCACCTGAAAGTTTGATGGCCGCTGCAATACATTCACTATGGAAGTGTGTTTAAGTCATTTGGATGTACGAGTGGTGTTCAAGTCAAAGCGGGACTTTTGAATAACAGAACACAGTTTAAGTGAGTTACAACTCCCTTTATTTCTCTCTATAATCCCCTGCTACACTAATGCACTTATCCCAGCATTTCACTAGTGCTTGGATACCAACGAGATAGAATATACACAAAATAAAGCTTTGTGATTAAAAATACTCTGGAAGCAATGAAACTTCCATCTTAATGTACTGTAATAATCAGGATCACACTTATAGTGAAAAATTCTGTTCCCAACAAGTTTCAACTTCACGTTTGATGTCTTAAGTTAGTGCTTAAGGTATTGTTAGATAGCCAATGTAAGAAATTTGTAACATTTCCTTGTATCTGTACAATGAAAATAAAGTCTCTTTTCCTTCCTTACTTAAATCGTAACCACAGTCAGGAACAGACCAATCCAAATAGATAGATCGATAGATACTTTATTGATTCCAAGATCCAGGAGCAAGGATAGTAACATGACAGACAATAAACATGTAGTTGCAATTCCAGATCCTCGACACGTGTAGTGTAGTCAAAAAAATATAAAAAAAAACCCCTGGAAGACGACCATACAGAAACAGACATTACTAAAATAAAAGAGTATAATATATATATATATATGTTCTCCCCATGCTTGATGGGTTTACTCTGGGTACTCCGGTTTCCTCCCACAGTCCAAAGATATGCAGGTTAGACTAATTGGCGTTGCCAAATTGTGTGTGAATCAGTGTGTGCATATGTGTGTGCCCTGCGATGGATTGGAAACCTGTCCAGAGTGTACCCTGCCTCGTGTCCTAAGCCTCCTGGAATAGGCTCCAGATCCTCGTGACCCTGCTGCAGGATAAAGCGCTATAGAAGATGAGTGAGTGAGTGATTAAAAAAAATTTAAAATAAAATAATAATAATAATAATATATATATATACATATATATTATAGCTACCTATGATTCATTTCAGGGCTCCAGGCCCCCTGCAACCCACAGGATAAAGCAGTATTGACAATGAGTAAATGAGCGATTGGTAAACATCTGTAACTTCAAGTGTTTCAATATGATCTAGGACATGAAAAATTGACCTGCCAAAAAAAATTTATGTAACTTCATGACTAATTGTATCAAGTAAAATTTCGGCCTTGTAGGGTGTTTAAAAATAATAATATAAATTAATTCTTACTAATATTTTAAATAAATTTTGCTCACAAGTTCACAAATTTTCACAAGTCCAGAACTGACAGAAAATATTTCCAGGACAAATATTTCAATACTACGTACTACTATTACTACTATTACTAATAATAATAATGAGGATTGTTTTTACACATACAACTGACACCATTAAAATGTGATTTTTGTTCTGACTCCTGTTTTTCTTGTTCTATATACTGTATGATTTAAGTTTTTTTTAATTATTTTTTTTATTTGCAACCCGCAATATCTTGTGGTTAAATTAAAATATTAAATCATTAGGCTCATGACCAAAACATGCACTAAACATAGTTGATTTTAATACTAATCACAGACACACCTACACATGCTGACAAAGAAAATATCTCCTAGTTTAAGTTATACAGGTTTGTTTTAGGCTTAACTATGACATAAAATAATAAAACATTGATTTACAAATATATACATATCGAGAACCTTTTGTATTAACATGAAAATTAATTTACAAATTTCCATATTTTTCAGAAAATAAAAATCTAAAATAAATGTATTACCATAGTTCTTATATTTCTGACCTTTGACAGAAATGTTCTGTCCAGTTCAGGGCCTCCTTTTCCTTCCCTCTGTTTCTGTTTCTTTTATAGTTAAGTCTGTAGCAGTCAATGTAGTTGACGTTCCTTTAGGTAAGTGGTTCTCAAATTTTTTCTGTCATTCCCCACTTAAGGGGGTGAGCAAATTTTCAAGCCCCACTTGTCAACAAAATAATAATATAATCGGCCAAACTTACTGTTTATTGAAATATCAATTTCTAAACCAATAAGATCAAACAACACCAAGTTCAAAACGGATAAAATACACGTGCAATTGTTATAAAAGGCTTACGTTGTCACTTATCTTTGCATAATTGACCCCATGTTTATTAGCTGCTCAGCAATCGTTTGTAGTTTTTTGCACTGGCCAATTCTGTATGCAACTTTGAATGAAGCCATTTGTGCTTTGCTGTCCACTGATTCAGATGTTACCATGCGATTCTCCTGCTGTCTGTATTCTGCCAGCTTTCTTTGAAAGAAGTCGAGTGGTTTATTGACGTGACTGGAGTGTGTTGTCTCTAAGTGTCATCCTAATTTGTTGGGTCTCATGCGGTCTGCTGCCAGCGGCTTTAGACACAAAACACACACGGGTCTCTCTTCTGCCCCCACCATCACCACCATGAATCCAAGCTCAAGATAGGCTTCATTAGGGGTGGGTGATATAACCAAAATCTTCTATCACGGTAGAAGCAAATTTCTACCTCGATAACGATATATATCACAATATAGCAATTTGTATCTGAAAATGCATAAATAAAAATTCAAACACAAAGAAACTGTTTTACATAATGTAATTTTATTTAAAATGTGAATTGCTGATGTTTGCTGCATTTTTTTACTTTGGCCATATTCGCTTGGATGCTTGGATTTCAGACGATAGAAAAGGTTTGACGTGTTTCCACCACTTGTTAAAACAGTGCACTTGCGTACCTTCCAAATCACGTTCATCTCATTCGTATCACTTTTCTTATACCCAAACCAATTCCACACCACAGACGAGGCAGCTTTTTTCTTTACAATCTCCTCGTTGTTGGTTTCGTCACATGTAAGTAAACTCACTGCTGCTGCAGCGTCTTCTTCCATTGTCGAAGTGTCTGTGAAGCCAAACATATCAAAAGTGGGACGAAACCGCGGCACCCGATTGAACCAAATATCGGCGCAAATACAGCACAGCGCGACTATCTGGATAGCGCAGAGTTGATCTGGTTTATTCGCGCAGCCTGGTAGATCGCACAGCGCCGCTCGAATCACAAACCTGCGCGACTCAATTTATTTAAAATGTCAGGACTGTTTAATATTGCTTCCGCCTTGCCATGCCTGGTTTGTACGTGCGCATCCCAGCGGGGTAAAATGTATTTTGATGGTCGGCTCGGTCTATATTTGTCAGAGTCGCGCAGCGCTGCCCAGTGGGTCGCGCAGGTTTCAATTCAATTTACTTGTATTAATGATCCATTTCTTCGTGTGTGGTTGTTTAGTTTTGAGCGTACACTCTTCATTGTCAATAAAGAAAAGCATGAATTAGATTAGGTACTTTCCTATTATTTTCCACTAATTTCCTCCCGTTCATCGCGCCCCACCTGTCATGTCTGTATTCCCCACTAGTGGGGCGCCACACACACTTTGAAAACCACTGCTTTAGGTGTAGTCATGATTGTTGTGCTTTGTGTACACGTCCCTAGTAAACATAAACTTGTACTGGTTTCTTTACAATTTACAGTTATTAAGTCTGTAGGAGTCCATCTCAGTGAAGTATCGACTGTGTTTATATCTGTTCGATCCAGGGCCCGGTTTTTCGAAAGCTTCTTATCGCTAAGTACACTGTAAATTCCAATTGCTTTGCTGACTCGCATATAAATAGTAAACTTTACTCAAAAAATTCAAACTATACATCTTATAAGGATTTGTTGAGTAACACTTACTTGCAGGGTGAGTAAAACAATTTACTTAATAGTTTTAGTGATGCTTACTTGCAACACATAAGTAGCAACAAATAAAGCAATGACGTTATTGTACCAGTGAGAGGCAGCAGCGAACCCAAGAATAATGAAGAAGTAAAAAAAAGGGGGGGAAGATGAAGCAAGAAGCAAGAGAGCATGCGTAGTAGAATTTGTGCGTGCTCAGCTCGTGAACGGGTGAATTGGCGCCAATTTTCAGATGTTGAAAGAAGCAGCAGGATGTTTTTAACATCTGAAGCTTCATTACGGTTTTAAGTTACATGTTAGGTTAAAATGTGTAAGAATAGTGATGATTTGGGTCAGATTTCAATTGTTCCTGACAGTAGATATATATTTTCAGTGTTTTATACTGTAGCGTGGGCGGGGCGGCGGCTGACGACCATCATGCTTTGCGGGGTTTTTGCTGTCCGTTCACCCTTTTCGGGACAGTGGCTTCGGCCAAGTTGGATGTTTTAAGATATGTGTGTGTGTGACCTGTTGAATGTGCCCCGGTTCATGCTCAGGCTGAATTGGATGTAGTTCTCATGCTATACAGTGACTGTGTGGTGAAAAAACTTCTCCCAGCCATTGCAGCAATTAAGCTTACTTAGTTTAAACATTAATTTAACAATAAATATTTTTTCTAGTGTTTTATCCTGGCACAAACTTAATATGACGTTTTTCATTAATAAATTCACAACTTTTCAATATCATACTTTGCTAAACTAACTGAAACCACAGATCACAAACTTTGTTACTAACCTACTAAGTGAAAGAGACAAACCTGTTAAAACTCACCTGTAAACCTGACGACTGTCGAATGTAAGGCAAACATCAATACAACAAAGTGATTCTGCTTCATTTTGGTTTCTGGAACTGTATATACAGTACATACAAAAAATATATATAACCCCCCCAATTTTTTTTTTTTAGAAAGGTCTCTCAGCCTATAAACCCAGCACGCTCCACCCCCTCTCTAAACCCCCCCCCCCCCCCCCCCCTCAGCTTTTTTCATACTTTCTGATGATTATTGCAATCAAATAAAAATAATTCCCCTACAGTATTTCAATAATTTGATAATCCAGTTTAAGATTGTTAGACATTAGAGCATCATTTACAAGCCAGTAACTTAAAATTTAATTTCAACTCTCACCCTTGTGAGTTCTATTAATATTTTTTATTATGCATTGTACTGTATGTTCAAAGATAAACGTCATTGACGTTCTGTTGAGAATTAGTCGCAAAATTGCTTCCTGGACAGTTTAGAGATATGTAGTAGCATGTCTACATAAAGCAATGCAATTGAAGTCTTATTGATATTTTAACCACATTTTGTTCAAATTTAGATGCATATTTTCTGTATTGCACTTTGGCCAAGATATTTACTGTATACAAAATGACCGAACAAAATAAAATACATTTTTATTTGAATCTTTTTTTTTTTATCTCAAGCGTTTTTTGCACATTTCTTCCTTAAATATGTCGCATTATTTATCATAAATGTACATTATATAATACACAGTTAGTTCCGACCAAGCAATCTGATTGGCTGACAGGTGGTGATAATAGACGGTAACAGCACTAGGATGTTAAACTATATGTATCATTCCATGTCACAGGTGTTCTAACAAATATTAACTACAGTACACAAACTACCCGTGTCTGTACGTACTGCAGTACTAAGGACACACTTGTGGACTCGTGGACACACTTTCAGCAAGAAAACACATCTGATAATGTTATGTCATCCTAAACTATATTTTACCTTCCAAATAATTTCTTACAGTGGTGTGAAAAACTATTTGCCCCCTTCCTGATTTCTTATTCTTTTGCATGTTTGTCACACTTAAATGTTCCTGCTCATCAAAAACCGTTAACTATTAATCAAAGATAACATAATTGAACACAAAATGCAGTTTTTAAATGAAGGTTTACATTATTAAGAGAGAAAAAAACCTCCAAATCTATATGGCCCTGTGTGAAAAAGTGATTGCCCCCCTTGTTAAAAAATAACTTAACTGTGGTTTATCACACCTGAGTTCAATTTCTGTAGTCACCCCCAGGCCTGATTACTGCCACACCTGTTTCAATCAAGAAATCACTTAAATAGGAGCTACCTGACACCGAGAAGTAGCTGACACCGAGAAGGAGCTACCTGACACCAAAAGCACCTCAAAAGCTAGACATCATGCCAAGATCCAAAGAAATTCAGGAACAAATGAGAACAAAAGTAATTGAGCTCTATCAGTCTGGTAAAGGTTATAAAGTCATTTCTAAAGCTTTGGGACTCCAGCGAACCACAGTGAGAGCCATTATCCACAAATGGCAAAAATATGAAACAGTGGTGAACCTTCCCAGGAGTGGCCGGCCGACCAAAATTACCCCAAGAGCGCAGAGACAACTCATCCGAGAGGCCACAAAAGACCCCAGGACAACATCTAAAGAACTGCAGGCCTCACTTGCCTCAATTAAGGTCAGTGTTCACGACTCCACCATAAGAAAGAGACTGGGCAAAAATGGCCTGCATGGCAGATTTCCAAGGCGTAAACCACTTTTAAGCAAAAAGAACATTAAGGCTCGTCTCAATTTTGCTAAAAAACATCTCAATGATCGCCAAGACTTTTGGGAAAATACCTTGTGCAAGACAAAGTTGAACTTTTTGGAAGGTGCGTGTCCCGTCACATCTGGTGTAAAAGTAACACAGCACTTCAGAAAAAGAACATCATACCAACAGTAAAATATGGTGGTGGTAGTGTGATGGTCTGGGGTTGTTTTGCTGCTTCAGGATCTGGAAGGCTTGCTGTGATAGATGGAACCATGAATTCTACTGTCTACCAAAAAATCCTGAAGGAGAATGTCCGGCCATCTGTTCGTCAACTCAGCTGAAGCGATCTTGGGTGCTGCAGCAGGGCAATGACCCAAAACACACCAGCAAATCCACCTCTGAATGGCTGAAGAAAAACAAAATGAAGACTTTGGAGTGGCCTAGTCAAAGTCCTGACCTGAATCCTATTGAGATGTTGTGGCATGACCTTAAAAAGGTGGTTCATGCTAGAAAACCCTCAAATAAATCTGAATTACAACAATTCTGCAAAGATGAGTGGGCCAAAATTCCTCCAGAGCGCTGTAAAAGACTCGTTGCAAGTTATCACAAATGCGTGATTGCAGTTATTGCTGCTAAGGGTGGCCCAACCAGTTATTAGGTTCAGGGGGCAATTACTTTTTCACACAGGGCCATGTAGGTTTAGATTTTTTTTCTCCCTAAATAATAAAACCCCTCATTTAAAAACTGCATTTTGTGTTTACTTGTGTTATCTTTGACTAATAGTTAAATGTGTTTGATGATCAGAAACATTTTGTGTGACAAACATGCAAAAGAATAAGAAATCAGGAGGGGGGCAAATAGTTTTTCACACCACTGTATATGTTGTCCATGTTTGTTTTTATTTTTTTTCATGGCTAACAAAGACAACTAGCTTCTACCACAAGGCTGAATCTGAAATCTCAGTCTAACCCCTAATCAAGGACACTACTTGGTGTGCGGAACATGTTATTGTACACATAGTGCATAACTGTCCATTTAATACTGTCTGAGATTTAAAACCCCAGAACATGGAAGTAAGCTGTTACACATGAAAGAAAAACATGATGTCTACAGGACTGTCCAACAACTCAATGTTCTTGTAAATTTTTGGATACGTAGTACTGATAAGAATTTCGCCCCTAAATAAATGTTTGTGAAACTGTTGCATAAAAGCAGAAATACTGTATATGGCCACAAAAGACGTACAACGTAACAAACAAGGCATAAGATTTCTGTGCATTAATATATCAGACAGAGAGTTCTGCCATACAATAAGTAGGATTGTTCCGATTCTGATACTGGTATCGGAAATGCTACCGATACCACAAAAAAATCTGGCATCGGAATCGGCGAGTATTTGAGTCCACGTACCGATCCGATACCATTTTCCTAAACATAACCTATTTATGCCCGCTAGCTTAGCTTACTTACAGAATGTCACGGCGTGCGCCTGTGATGGGGATGTGCCCAAATTGATATCGCTCCTCGCTCACTAGTTAGGTGGCCTCCCCCCCACTTTAGGTATGTGAAGGAGCAGGGCCGCAGAATCAGGCAACGGCCCATGAGCTATCGCCACTAATGATCCCGGCGCTATAAAACACAGCGGGGAGTGTAGCTCGGGGTCTGACTGTTGGGAAGCTGGACTTTGCGACGCGGTGGATTTTATGAGAGACAGTGGCACAAGAGCGGGGCGATGTGATGCGCCCCAGAGACTTTAAAAAGGGGGGCGCCTTTGATCTCCGTGAGAGGAGCGTGTGAACGAGCTGCGCGAGCTCCCGCGGCACCTTCACTTCCGCGTCGAGCCCGCCTTCGCATCCCTGCCGCCGAAGTGGAAAAGGCCACAGAGAGCCTTTAACCCTTTCCTTACCCATTTTTCTAAATAAATTACCCTTTTTCCTGTAAGGCCTCGCCTCGTGTCCGTGTTTCATGGTGTCGCCCGTGCACTTAGGGTCGAACCCGTTACACAGGGCTAATAGTATTTTACTTAAAAATAAAATGCTATATATATATATATATATATACAGTGGTGTGAAAAACTATTTGCCCCCTTCCTGATTTCTTATTCTTTTGCATGTTTGTCACACATAAATGTTTCTGCTCATCAAAAACCGTTAACTATTAGTCAAAGATAACATAATTGAACACAAAATGCAGTTTTTAAATGAAGGTTTACGTTATTAAGGGAGAAAAAAAACTCCAAATCTACATGGCCCTGTGTGAAAAAGTGATTGCCCCCCTTGTTAAAAAATAACTTAACTGTGGTTTATCACACCTGAGTTCAATTTCTGTAGTCACCCCCAGGCCTGATTACTGCCACATCTGTTTCAATCAAGAAATCACTTAAATAGGAGCTACCTGACACAGAGAAGTAGACCAAAAGCACCTCAAAAGCTAGACATCATGCCAAGATCCAAAGAAATTCAGGAACAAATGAGAACAAAAGTAATTGAGATCTATCAGTCTGGTAAAGGTTATAAAGCCATTTCTAAAGCTTTGGGACTCCAGCGAACCACAGTGAGAGCTATTATCCACAAATGGTAAAAACATGGAACAGTGGTGAACCTTCCCAGGAGTGGCCGGCCGACCAAAATTACCCCAAGAGCGCAGAGACAACTCATCCGAGAGGCCACAAAAGACCCCAGGACAACATCTAAAGAACTGCAGGCCTCACTTGCCTCAATTAAGGTCAGTGTTCACGACTCCACCATAAGAAAGAGACTGGGCAAAAACGGCCTGCATGGCAGATTTCCAAGGCGCAAACCACTTTTAAGCAAAAAGAACATTAAGGCTCGTCTCAATTTTGCTAAAAAACATCTCAATGATTGCCAAGACTTTTGGGAAAATACCTTGTGGACGGACGAGTAAAATGTTGAACTTTTTGGAAGGTTTGTGTCCCGTTACATCTGGCGTAAAAGTAACACAGCATTTCAGAAAAAGAACATCATACCAACAGTAAAATATGGTGGTGGTAGTGTGATGGTCTGGGGTTGTTTTGCTGCTTCAGGACCTGGAAGGCTTGCTGTGATAGATGGAACCATGAATTCTACTGTCTACCAAAAAATCCTGAAGGAGAATGTCCGGCCATCTGTTCGTCAACTCAAGCTGAAGTGCTGAAGCAGGACAATGACCCAAAACACACCAGCAAATCCACCTCTGAATGGCTGAAGAAAAACAAAATGAAGACTTTGGAGTGGCCTAGTCAAAGTCCTGACCTGAATCCTATTGAGATGTTGTGGCATGACCTTAAAAAGGCGGTTCATGCTAGAAAACCCTCAAATAAAGCTGAATTACAACAATTCTGCAAAGATGAGTGGGCCAAAATTCCTCCAGAGCGCTGTAAAAGACTCGTTGCAAGTTATCGCAAAAGCTTGATTGCAGTTATTGCTGCTAAGGGTGGCCCAACCAGTTATTAGGTTCAGGGGGCAATTACTTTTTCACACAGGGCCATGTAGGTTTGGATTTTTTTTCTCCCTAAATAATAAAACCCCTCATTTAAAAACTGCATTTTGTGTTTACTTGTGTTATCTTTGACTAATAGTTAAATGTGTTTGATGATCAGAAACATTTTGTGTGACAAACATGCAAAAGAATAAGAAATCAGGAGGGGGGCAAATAGTTTTTCACACCACTGTATATATATACTGTATATATGTACAAACCGGATTCCAAAAAAGTTGGGACACTAAACAAATTGTGAATAAAAACTGAATGCAATGATGTGGAGATGGCAAATGTCAATATTTAATTCAGAATAGAACATAAATCACGGAACAAAAGTTTATACTGAGAAAATGTATAATTTTAAGGGAAAAATATGGTGAATCAAAATGTCTGGCACTGATGGTGCCTTTCCAGACATGCAAGCTGCCCATGCCACACGCACTCATGCAACCCCATACCATCAGAGATGCAGGCTTCTGAACTGAGCGTTGATAACAACTTGGGTTGTCCTTGTCCTCTTTGGTCCGGATGACATGGCGTCCCACATTTCCAACAAGAACTTCGAATCGTGACTCGTCTGACCACAGAACAGTCTTCCATTTTGCCACACTCCATTTTAAATGATCCCTGGCCCAATGAAAATGCCTGTGCTTGTGGATCTTGCTTAGAAATGGCTTCTTCTTTGCACTGTAGAGTTTCAGCTGGCAACGGCGGATGGCACGGTGGATTGTGTTCACTGACGATGGTTTCTGGAAGTATTCCTGAGCACATTCTGTGATTTCCTTTACAGTAGCATTCCTGTTTGTGGTGCAGTGTCGTTTAAGGGCCCGGAGATCACGGGCATCCAGTATGGTTTTACGCCCTTGACCCTTACGCACAGAGATTGTTCCAGATTCCCTGAATCTTCAGATGATATTATGCACAGTTGATGATGATAACTGCAAAGTCTTTGCAATTTTTCGCTGGGTAACACCTTTCTGATATTGCTCCACTATCTTTCTGCGCAACATTGTGGGAATTGGTGATCCTCTACCCATCTTGGCTTCTGAGAGACACTGCGACTCTGAGAAGCTCTTTTTATACCCAATCATGTTGCCAATTAACCTAATTACTGTTAATTGGTCTTCCAGCTCTTCGTTATGCTCAAATTTACTTTTTCCAGCCTCTTATTGCTACTTGTCCCAACTTTTTTGGGATTTGTTGACACCGTGAAATTTGGAATCAACATATTTTTCCCTTAAAATTATACATTTTCTCAGTTTAAACTTTTGTTCCATGATTTATGTTCTATTCTGAATAAAACTAAAAATAAAATTGACATTTGCCATCTCCACATCATTGCATTCAGTTTTTATTCACAATTTGTTTAGTGTCCCAACTTTTTTGATATCCGGTTTGTATATACACTAATATATAGTATATATACACTGTACAGATATACACCCAGGTATCGGATCAGTACTCGGTATCGGCCGATACCCTGCGCCCAAGTATCGGAATCGGTATCGGGAGGGGAAAAATGGTATCGGAACATCTCTAACAATAAGACAGACAGACATGTACATGGGCTTCAACCTGAAATAATATCATTGATTACCTTAAAGTTGATCAGCTTATTTTTAGCATTAACATTTTAACAATTTCGACAAAAAAAAAACTTATGTAAATTCGTAACTAATTGTATTGAGCAGTAAAAAAAAAAAGTCTGGAAAAAGTACAATTATGGCCTTGTAGGGTATTATGACACACTTTACCGGTCAATGACACAAAGAATTCTAAAGAAAATATTCACCTAATTTAAGTTATAAAGGTTTGTTGGCTTAATTAAGACATACAGTAATAAAGAATTGATTTATAGTTAAATATATTAAACCATTTTTTCAAACGTTAAAATGCTAATTTACAGATTTTAAATGTGCTTCAAATGTGTTACAAAAAAAATAAAATCCCAAATTTAGCCTAACTATGGCATACTGTAATATAACAGTACTGTGTTTCTTATATCTCTGACCTCTGACAAAAATGTTCTGTCCAGTCCAGAGTTTTTTTTTTCCTTCTCTGGTATTTGAGAAGGAAATGTTGCTGATCTTCCTTTAGATGTTACGACCTCTAGGGGTTAGCCGCAACAGAAAGAGAACTAAATGAGCTTACAACAGAGAGATGTTCAATTGTTTATTTTTCAATTTTTCTTTGCACAGGATTTATCTTCAGGGGAAGACCAGGGGGGTATTCTTCGTACGTCGCTTGAAACATCCGGGATGAATTGACACATCTAAGATGAGATCATCGTGCTAATTACGCTCCGGCTAAGTCGGTTCTTCGAGCACACCTGTTATTGATGATTAGTTTGGCCGGATTGAGTTGTCTAGGATTATTGCGCGTTTGTGTGTTGGTTTAAAAGGCGATATGCATCGACAGTAGAAACACTGATCATAAGCCCTTCGATTGGTTGAATTTTTTTTGTAACACCTGTTATGCGCTGAAATGCTTCCCTGCCATGGATCCCCCCCCCCCCACACACACACACAATCGCTATCAAATATTATATTAGAACATAATATGCACATATGTTTTACAAATTACATGAGACAATAAAATAAAAAATATGAAAATAAATATGTTGTATATGTAAAAATAGAAATATGATTTTTTTTTTTCAAAAACATGTATACTTTTATATTGTTTACTTTATAATAAAATTAGTTGTCCAATTTTTTATTATAAATTTTTTTTATTGTATATATATATATATATATGCATATTCATAACGAACCCCTGAAAAATAAATGTGTTACAAAATAAACATTATACAAGAATTTGAATTAATGGTCTTGAGGGCTGTCTCGTGCCTAGAGTTTATTATAATAATAAAAAACCTATGAATTTATGTTCTAATATAATATTTGATATCAATTATATATATATATATATATATATATATATATATATATGCGCAAGATACTTTTCTTTCCCCACGTGAGTCAGTCCACGTCAGCGCTCTTTAACCAATCAGATGTGACCTCACCATTTCAACCAATCATATCCCGGCAGGAGCGCAGCCTTAATCCTGTTTACATGAAATAAACCTGCTACCGAGCAGGTTCAAGCTTACGGACATGTTGCTATGACAACAAATGTGAGATGAGCATCGAAGAACGAAATAATCCAAGATCAGGACAAATCCACAACAATCAAATCCAGTTAACTGAGTTAGCGACGTACGAAGAACACCCCCCAGGCCAAAACAATAATCAAAACAGACTTTGTTTTAAACCTAAGTAACCTGAAATTGAATGAAAAAAACAAAATACACACTAGCTTACCGGTCTCCCTAAACAATAAACAGAGTGAAAATATATACAAAAAGAAACGGCGTCTAACCCCCTATTTCCCGCATGAAAAGAGTTAAATTATTTACAATCTATTTACAAAAAGCTGACAGCCAAATCGGAATCCATATCATAGTCAAAACAGGCAAAGGTTCAGATAAACAGGAGAGTCAGTCAATACAGAGTTTAACAAAGACAACACAGACTATAACACACAAACTCTCTTTGTCTCTGGCACAACACTCAAAAACAAACGACAAAACATACGATGGTCAATCAGAATTTTGAAACTCCTAGCACACGACAGATCAGAATCAACAAGGCTCAAAAAAAAAAAAAAAAAAAGGCCCAGGTTGAGTGTTTGGGGCGGTCCTTATATCAGGATATGATGTAGAGTAGGACCAATCCGGAGCTCCAGCTGATTAACAGGCCACACCCACCTAAAACAGACACCGGTCCAACACACAGGAGCAGACAAATATCTGACAGATTCAAATAGCACATCAGAATCATAACAGATGTAGATATAATCATTGCGCTTTCTGTATTTGTTTCTGGTAAAAATCTGCTTGTAGTAGACTCTATTCTTTTTCCACTTGAGAATGATGGTGGAGTATTGACTGCTCCTGTGGCTGTTCTTCTATCCAGTTCTTTGATGACATGTTTGGCCCATGGGTCCTCTGGCTCAACGCATATTGTAATGCCATTTTTTAAAATAAACCTGTAATAGAACAGTTTCAACAGTTAGTAAATCCATTTCTAAGGTATTCCTAGCCAATTTCCTGATACCCTTTAACACATACTGTACGCCTAAAGAACGCAGACATGACTTTCAATGTGAAGAAAGTCACATTAAGTCTTACTTGCCTCACAGCTTTGATAGGGCAGAGGGGTGTGTCCTGATGAATGTATTCAACAATTTCTGTAACTCTGACTCTGTTTGTGCTGGTTTTTGTACAACATGTTGATAAAGGCCCATTTCCTGCAGGAGAAAATAATATTTCAACAGCTAAGTGAATTTTCGTCCAGTAATAAAAAAAATATTTCAATTGATATTCAAAAATCACACTTGTTCCTGGATTAAGAAAAGAAAACATCTATAATATTTCCCTTGAGATACATGATTACACACAATGTATACATAAAAAATAAACAATATTGCTAATATTTTAGAATTGCGCAGGTTGGTTCACAATTTTTCGCTTCACCACACACTCTACTCTATATAACATAGCAAAAGCCAAGCAAAGCAAATCGAGAATGCAGACCAAGTGGTAAGTACTAAACTACTGAGCTGACAAGACACATTACAAGTTCAAGTTCAAAGGCTTTATTGTCATTTCAACCATATACAGTTAGTACACAGTGAAACGAAACAACGTTCCTCCAGGACCAAGGTGCTACAGTACATGCAACATAGATATACAACATAAATTAACAGAAACACTAAACTAGCTAACTAAAGAGGCCTAGTTAGCTGGCTAGCAGAGACAGAGAGACAGAGACAGAGAGACAGAGACTAACATAAATTACAACATAAATTTACAAAAACTAACTAGCTAAGTAAGACTACAGGTTTCACAGACAACATAAAGTGCACGTGCAAATGTGCAACAAAGTGAAAGTGCAACGAACATGACATAACATAACAACATACCATAACATACAACTCACCTAACATGACGACTGTCCACTGCATGGCAAACAACAACATAGCGAAGTGATTCAGCTTCATTTTGTTCATTTGTTCTTTACACCAAACCAAATAAATGAGTTACTGTATAACCCAGAAGTCTTGTTATAACCTGTTGTAACCGACACACACAGCAGTTCTCGCCCCTCCTCATGGCACAGCTTCAAACTTTTGCATGTTTTCTAATAGCTACTGCATGTACTGCAAGCAAAACCTGCAAATCAACTTTTGATCAACTTTTGAAATTTCAATCAATCTTTTATTCTTCTTGCTAATTTAATAATCCACTTCCTGCTTGTTGGATTTTAGTGCACCGTCTGTAGACTTTTAACTTGTCCTTGATCCGTAACAGAATTTCTTTTCTCATCCATGTGTGATATATTTATATTTATAAGCCACGATATTGAAAGATAAATAATGTTCCAATGCTGGGTTGCTTCTTGTACAGTCAATAGACAATTTGTGGTTATAACGTGGCAAAATGTGGAAATGTTCAAAGGGTATTATTTTTGCATGGCACTGTACTTGCACCAGTTGTGTTGTGTTGGTGGAGCAAAGAAAAAAATTACTGGTTAAATAAACAAACAAATCTTATTCTGTTGATAATAAATGTTTTTGAACTATTGTATAAAAGTAATATTACTCTTGGGGTTGTGCTGTTAAACTGTGGATATTTGTGCTGGTATATTATTGAGTGTTCTAGAGGCACTTGTTTTGTTTTATTGAATGATCTCTGTGTGGTACTTGGTGTTATTGTCCATGGTGGCAACTTGGTGGTTGTCCTAGATTGTTAAATGTCAATTGTTTTCAATGAGTTACATCTGACAGATTGCAATCTGCAAAGTCTTTTATAATAAATGTTAGCTTTAGAACAACAGCAAACATTATAAACTGTTAAAAATGTTTAAAGTTTTAAAAGATTTTATTTAAAAATGAAAAGACCAATAAAATGTAAATATCATATGAAGCAAAGCAAACTCACACTTCGCCCCTCTTTACTTCACAGCTTCAATGTTTTGCAAGCAACTGTGGTCATGTGGTCAGACGATAGAACAGTTGCTCATCATCTTTAGCTATGGTTAGCACTGTCGCCTTGCACCACCAGGGTCTGGGTTCGATTCCCGGACAGACTCGATTACTGTCTCTGTGTGCATGGAGTTTGCATGTTCTCCCCGTGCTTGGTGAGTTATCTCTGTGTAGTCCGGTTTCCTCCCACAGGGATCGGTTCTGGGCCCCCCCAAACCCTGAATACAGGATAAAGAGGTATAGAGAGTGAGTCAGTTATCAGCATGTTCTTAATTCTAAAGATTGCTGAGGATTAGCCTTCTTTAAATTGTCTGCAAAGTATGTTATTTTGTTCAACTTTACCACGGACGATTCGGGCGCCAATTACCTGCAAGGGACTTCTGCCCTGCACAACATCCTTTCAGTACTTGGTATCAAATACGGTGCTTATAAAAGTAATTATGTGTAGTGCATGCAATAACCATCATCACTGTCATCACCAGTATTATTGCCACTCTTACAGAACAGAGTATTAACTAATAAACTACTGAGCGAACAAGACAAACACATTAAAACCCATTTAACATGACGACTGTCCACTGCCTGGCAAACAACAACACATCAAAGTTCAGTTTCATTTTGTTAATATGTTCTCTATACCAAACCATATAAATATCATACCCCAGAACTCTCTGTTAGCCCACAAACCCAGCAGCCTTGCCCCTCTCCACATCACAGCTTCAGCCTTTTGCATGTTTGCTAATAGCTACTGCACGCACTGCGACCAAACCCGCAATCAACTTTTCTTTTTTCCTTCTTGCTAATTTAATAATCCACGTCATGCTAGTTGAATTCTCGTGTACCATCTATAGACTTTTAACTTGTCCTTAATTCATATCAGAATCTCTATTCTCATCTAAGATGTTGAAAGAGAAATATTGTTCCAATGCTGTTGAGAATCAGGTACTAGAGTACTACATACTGTAGGTTGCTTCTTGGACAGTCATTAGACAATTTGTGGTTATTGCGTGACAAAATGTGGAAAAGGGCAGTTCAAATGGGTATTACATTTGCGTGTCACTGTAGTGTAGTTCCACCAGTCGTGAAAGGATACAGTATGTGTTGGTGGAGCAAAATAACTGGTTAAATAAACAAAAAAATCTTAATCTATTGATAATAATTGGTGTTTGTAGAACTATTGTATAAAATCAAGGTTATGCTGGTGTTTGGATATTTGTGGTGGTATATTATTGAGTGTTCTAGAGGCATTTTTTGTTTGTTTTATTGAATTATCTTTCTGTGGTGCTTGGTGTTATTGTCCATGGTGGCAGTTTGGTGGTTGTTCTGTTTTCAATAAGGAATGTTTGATGGATACTGCACATGCTCTGGGTGTGATATGGTTTCTATTACTTTTGTAGTTATTAAGTCTGTAAGAATATGTGTAGGTTTTACAAGAACAACAAAATCTCATGAAAATTATGAAATCAAAAATTTTAAGTTTTAAAGGATTTCATTTAAAAATTTACCGTCAGAATACTTTGAGACAATCTCTATATACATAGATCCAAATGAAATCTTACTGATATTCAAAAACATTTTATTCTCAAAATGTAATAATAATTTGATAATTTAATAATTTCATAAATGATGCTTGTTGTCATTTTAAAAAGTCATAGAAAGAAAATAAAACAAATACAACTTCTGAATTTTGAAACTAATTCAAACTGTGTAAGAATAAATTCACACACTACTAAGCATACTTTAATGACAGTTGTGTTTCTTGTATTTCAGATTATTGACGAAAAAATGTTCTGTCCCCCTGTTCTCTCCTCCTACAGGTGACATTTGCTTTCTGTTCTCATTAGAAGTCCATGGCAGTGGGGACGTCGGTGCTGTTTCTATGTTCTTCTATTCAGTAGCTTGATGGCATGTTTGGCCCCAAGTGTCTTCTGGATCAGAACATGTTGTGAAGCCATTGAGCAAAATAAACCTGTGAACATTTTCAATAGCTATTGATATAGTTTATTAGATATAGTTATTTATATCCTTTTATGGTATAAGTAGCAAAGTTCCTCTTTTTTTTCATAAGTAACTTCAGATAGAAATTTCAGTAAGTCTCACTTGCTAATCTGCAGGACTTTGGGAGGAAACCAGACAACCTGGAGGAAACCCATCAAGCATGGGGAGAACATGCACACAGAGATGGGAATCGAACCCAGACCGCGGAGGTGCAGGGCAACAGTCCAGTAAAACCATTTGTCCAGTTTTATTTAAATATCACATAAAGCAAAGCAAACTAGAATTTAGACCACAATCTTAACTGAAGAACTACTGAGCGACACAAAACAAATAAACAAATAAAAACAAATTAAAACTCACCTCCAAAGATGTCATATGCGCACTGCATGACAAACAGCAACAGTATGAAGTTTTTCTGCGTCATTTTGTGTCTTTGTTTTCTTTATCCATAGAAGCAAGTCACAAGCCGAAAGAGTGTTACTACGGAAAGATCACTCAAACCACAAACCTAGCAGGTCGCGCTCCTCTCTACTTCACAGCTGCAGTGTTTTGCATGTGTTATGATGGCAACTGTGGTCATGTGGTCACATGGTAGATCAGTTGCTCACCATCTTTATTTCACATTATTGTTTATTTTCTTATTATTAACAATTTCAGTTTGTTCTTAATCCTAAAATTTTAAAAGAGAAATGTTGATGAGGATTAGGCTTCTTGGTAATCTACTTCATTACCTTTTTTAAATACAGTGGAGGGAAAATTTTTTTTACAAACATCTAGGCAAAAGTAAGTCAAAAACTTTTTTTTTTATATAGCTCAATATATTTCATGTTGATCTGGTGATGATTATCTGCATTCAGTTCATCTCAAAGCTTGGTAATGGCCGCTGCAAACAATCATATTGTGGTGAAAGTGTGTTTAAGCCATTTTGTTACAACTTTTTGTTCAAATCCGGGACGGGGGCTGCAGTGGGCTAACAGTCACCTCGGCTGGGACCATCATTCCAATTGTATGGGCTTCTTTATAATGTTGGTTAGCTAAGAGTCTCATCACCGTCCTGAGCTTAAAGTCTTCTGTAAATATCGATCAGTTTTACGCCTTCATCTCTATAAACTTAATCACAAGGCCAAGTCAGAACGCTCATATAATTAAGATCACTGTCCTGCTGAAAGACTCAATAAAACTTATGACCAAGGATTATTTTTTTGTTTGTTGTCTTAAGGTATTTCTACATAACCCACCTAATCCTAACAATAGTCAGCAGTAGACCAATAACCAATAGTCAGCAGTAGAGCAATCCATAACACAATGCACCCACCACCATGCTTTATAGTTAGGATGGAAGCTAACTATAAAGCACCTATAAGATCCTAACTATATTTTGATAGATAGGATCCAACACTTCATTTTTGTTTCATGTCACGATTGAGCATTCAGGTTTGGATGGAGCTTACAGTCTGATTTTTTTTTTCCCAGAAGATGCTTCTGTCTTGCACAACAGCCTTGGTATCAAAGACAGTGCTTATAAAAGATGGACTTTTCTACATCATTATGTAAAGTATGCTCCCAACTGATTCTAAGAAACATTAGTTTCTGCAATCCACCAAATCAAACAAGACTCTCATCTTGTTGCATATAAATTGCTGATTCTGCTGGAATTCTGAAATAATTAATTAAAGCTCAAATATACACATCCGTAATTGTGTGTTTTAAAATGTCCTTGAAGGTGAACAAACTGACCTGGCAAAATAAATAAATAAATGAAATTAAAAAAAATAAGCAACTTGGGGAAAAAATTCTGAAAAAAGTCTGGATATTTTTATGAAAGGTACACAAAAAGCTTTTGGCCTTAAATGTATTGTAGCGTTTCTCGACGCTAGCAGGGATCTTGGAGAACGAGTGAGCTTACTTACTCCCCAATGCAAATGCCTGGGGAGTAGTTTATTAAACTCAGCACAAGCACACACACACAGGTCAAGCATAAACACATACACACGCCCAACTTGGCCGAAGCCACTAACCTAAACACCCTTCTCTCTCATGGTGGACACATAGAGAACCCCCGCAAGGCATGACGGTCGTCAGCCGCCGCCCCGACCACGCCACAGTTCAAAGCATTATGAATTATTACTGGTAATGTGAAAGAAAAGATTTCTAGGACAAATATTCAAAAATAATAACAGTAATAATAATAATAATAATAGAACAGTTTAATTCATACCTGTACAGTTTTTACACATACAACTGAGACCAGCCGTCCTTTTAAAGAAAATTACTGAATTAATCTGTAACATCGTTTAAAAAATTTACTGTGTTTCTTTTATCCTCTTACCTCTGAAAAAAAGTTCTGTTCAATCTACAGCTTCCTTTTTCCTTATCTGGTATTTGAGACATCATGGGTGTCTTTTGCTTCATATTCTCATCAGATTCAGATTTTTCCATGTTCTGCTTTTCAATATTCTGGGAAGTTATAATATCAGAGGGCAATTCTGCTGGAATTCTGAAATAATTAATTAAAGCTCAAATATACACATCCATTATAATATCATTTTATACTTACCCTTTTCCAATGATACAAATAGTCCACATACTGTAAATTACGAATTTCACAATACTGTCATTGCGTTTGTGTGTGAGACCTATTACATTTGAATATCATATAAAGCAAAAAGTAAGAGTAAGAGTAAGTAAAAGAATTTAGAACACTGAAGAGACTAAGAGATTAAAACTCACCTCCAGACATGTCACATGCACACTGCACGACAAACAGCAACAGTATGAAGTTTTTCAGCTTCATTTAATTTGCCTGAACTTTATCCATAGAAACAAGTCACAAGCCAAAAGAGTGTTACTGCAGAAAGATCTCTCAGACCACAAACCCAGCAGGCCGCGCCCCTCTCTACTTCACAGCTGCAGTGTTTTGCATGCTTTATGATGGCAACTGTGGTCATGTGGTCTCACGATAGATCAGATCTTTATTTCACAATATTACTATATTACTATATACTAATTTTTTTTCCCCCAATCTTCTCCCTAATTTAGTCGTGGGCCAATTCCTCCCTGTCACTAGGGGCTCCAACATTAATGCTACTATACTACCATTCAGCCAGGAGGGCCGAAGACTATCACGTGTTTCCTTCGAAAAGCGTGATGCCAGCCGACCGCATCTTTTCGAACTGCTTGCTCACGCACTGTTAGGGGTGGAGTAACACACTCGGAGGAAAGCGCTAGTCGCTCCTTCCACATGTGCGAGCTCAAAGACGCCCCTGATTGGCTGTAGAGCCGTGATTAACGTGGGAGCACAAAGTACCTCTCATCCCGCCCCTCTGAAAGAGCTCGGCCAATCAGCTCTCTCTAGACTTCGGGCTGTGAGAGGTAACAGCATCACCCGGGAATCGAACCAGCGATCTCCGGATGATAGGGCGAGCGCTTTACCACTGCGCCACTCGGAGGCCCCATTACTATTATTACAAAAGAGAAATGTTTTTGAGGATTAGGCTACTAAGACATTTTTAAATACAGTTGATTAGGGCATCTGCTTTATTCCATAAGGTCTTTTCAGAGACTCTCATCTTGACAAATATTTCTTTTGATTATGTAAAGCTGCTTTGTGACAATGACAATTGTCAAATAAAATTTTATTAAAATGAATAGATAAACTTCTGAACCTGCTGTAATTCTAAAATAATAAATTTAAACTTAATTAAACGTTTGTTATTAAGCCCTCAGACTTGAACACATAAACCTCGGATATCAACAAACTGACCTGACTCCCCAAAAATTATTAAATAAATAAAAATAGAAAAATAAAGTAAAATTCATTCATTCTGACAAAATGTGTAGAGCAGTGAAAACAGACTGAATACTTCTTATTTATGGTGTCCGTGAGCTTTTGGTATTTAATATAGTTTGTAGAGTGTCTAAAACAAAAAATGTAAATAAATTATTACTGATATTTTAAATCAACTTTAAATGTCTTGTTGAATTCAAATACATTTATTTTCAAAATCTTAAATTTATGACAAATTTTTTATTAAATATTTTCCGTACTGTTAACAGATTTTACACATACTGTACCACTGACGCCACTGAAATGGGATTTTTCTCCTGTCTTCATTTGTACATCATTATTTTTCAAAATCAATTGACCGAAGTGACTAAAGTGATATGTAAGACTTTTTTAATTCCTTTCACATAAATTTGAGCTTGAATCAAAAGAAGAAAGTGTCTGACAACCAAAACACGCAGTAAAATAAGTTGAATTTAACACATACTGTAAACGCATTATATACAGTATATATCTAAACTGACACAAATATTTCCCCAGTTTAAGGTTATACATGTCGGTTATACTGGCTTAATCATGACATACGCTAAATAAGCTGTTAGGTATATATTATATTTACAGCATACTTTAAAAATAACAGTACCGTGTTTCTTGTACCTCTGACCTCTGACAAAAATGTTCTGTCCACTCCAGTGCTTTCTTTTTCTTCTCTGGTGTTTGGGATGTCACGGGTGTATTTTGCTTTCTATTCTCATCAGAGTCAGATTTTTTCATGTTCTTCAGCTCAATTGTCTGAGACGTTCTCAGCATTTGTGATGTATGACTGATGTGTGTTATAAATACCTTGCTGTCAGTCATGGTCCCTGTGCTTTTTGTATTTTCATGCATCTCTGGTATAGGTGGAGGTGTTGTATCGGGATGTCCCCAATTTCCAGTGGTCAAGCTTGCTGCTATATTATCGTGTGTTGTAGAGGGGCTCTTTCTCTCATTAAATGATCTCTCTCTTGGTGCTTGGACTTTTTGTCCATACTGGTAACTTGTGGTTGTCCTAGATTGTTCTGTTATCAGTGAGGAATGTCTGATGGATGTTATAAATGTGGTTGGTGTTATAGTTGTTAAGTCAGTTGGAGTCCATGTGGTTGATGTTCCTTTGGGTGTTGTCATGACTATTGTACTTGTGGCTGGTAAAGATGTGCTTTTAGTAGTTTTTATCCATTTTGAAGTTGATAAATTTGTAGGAGTCCATGTCAGTGAGGAACTGCTTGTTTTCGAGACTGTTGTTCCATCCAGTAGTTGGATGACATTTTTGGCCCATGCATCCTCTGGATCAGAGCATATTGTGAGGCCGTTTCTCAAAACAAACCTGTAAGATGACATTTTCAATAGTTAGTTAATGTATTTTATGTTACAGTATGTGTAGCTAATGCCCTGGTACCTTTTTTTACACATAAAATAGAGAATGTGTACATTTTGCTATGAAAAATGTTTGGTAAGTCTTACTTGCCTTACAGCTTTGATTTTGCATGGTTTGTCTTGATGAATGTACTTCACAATTTCTGTAACTCTGACTCTGTTTTTGCTGTTTTTTGTACAACATGTCGTTACAGCTGTAGTAAAAGTAGTCGCCTTTATTGGTGTAACTTGTGTTGTAATTTGAGGTGGCTTTTTTGTATTTTTAGGTGTATTTTTTGGCAAATATCCAGGAGCGGTGAACGTTCTTGATAAGTCTGTAATAGTCCGTGACGATGATTCTTCAGGAATGAAATTTACAATTTCTGTAATTTTGACTCTGTTTTTGCTGGTTTCTGTACAACATGTAGTAACAGCTGTAGAAGAAGTCACAATTATTGGTGTAATTTGTGTTGTTGGTCTTTGAGGTGGCTTTTTTGTATTTTCAGGCGTATATTTTGGTGAAGATTCAGCAGTAATGAATATTCTTGATTTCCACATGGTTGATGTTCCTTTAGGTGTAGGCATGATTATTGTACTTGTCATTGGTAAAGATGTGCTTTTAGTAGGTTCTATCAGTTTTAAAGTTGATACGTCTGTAGGAGTCCGTGTCGGTGAAGTACTGCCTGATTTCGAGATGGTTGTTCTATTCAGTATTTTGATGACATGTTTGGCCCAAGTGTCCTCCGGGTTAGAGCATATTATTTTGTTGCTATTTCTCAAATAAAACCTGTAAAATTACATTTTCAACAGTTAGTTATTACATTGCTTACCTGATGTACATATCCAATTTCACGATACACTTTTACATAAACTCTTAAAGAATGTGAATATGACTTTCAATGTGAAAAAAGTTCAGTAAGTTTTACTTGCCTTACAGCTTTGATAGGGCATAGTCGTTCGTCTTGATGAGAGTATTTTGCAATTTCTGTAAATCTGACTTTGGTTGTGCTGGTTTTTGTACAACATGTTATTTGAAATACTCCTGGAGAAAGAAAAATATTTCAAATGGACAATGAATATTTTTAATAATCAATAATATTATCTCTAAAATAATAATCTTAACATTATACACTTTCTCTCGCTGAAACTCACTGTGTGACCGCTACATACTCTCTACATCACGCAGCATTAAAGAAACTGAGGCTAGACCACAGCGCTTACTGTTTCACTATTTACACTAAAGAGACAAAACACATTAAATACTCACTCATAGTCACACTGAAGATCCACTGCATGGCCAAAAGCATCCAGACTAAGTAATTCAGCTTCATCGTGTCCTCTCACACTCTCTCACCTCTACTGTATACTCCTAAATGACAAGGACATGACTTTTAATGTGAAAAAAGTTCAGTAAATCTTACCTGCCTTATAGCTTTGGTAGGGTATAGGGGTTTGTCCTCATGAATGTATTTAACAATTTCTGTACTTTGTTTGTGCTGGTTCGCGTACAACATGTTGAATATCATGATGAAGAACAAAATATGTTTCAACTGCTAATTGAATATTTGTCCAATAATAAAAAAATATTGTGGGTTTTAAACAATTTTTTTTTTAATCATACTTGTCCATGGATTAAGAAAAGAAAAGAAAAAGAAAACATCTACAGTATAATATCACATTTGAGACACATGATTACACACAATGCATATAATAAACAGTATTGCTAATATTTTATAATATAATATAATTGCGCAGGTTGGTACACATTTTTTTCTCTAACAGATTTATGATAATCACCACACACTCAATACAGTATGACATACTGTAGCAAAAGCCAAATAAAACAAAATGATAACGCAGACCAACAACTAAACTACTGAGATGAAGAGACAAAAAGCATTAAAACTCACATAACATGCGAACTGTCCACTGCACGGAACACAAAAACTAGGCAAACTGATCCAGCCTAATTTCTTCATTTGTTCTCTATACCAAACCATATACATAAATTATAACCCAGCAGGCCCCGCCCCGCTCCACGTCACAACTTCAGCTGTTTGCATGTTTTTTCTAATACGGCACGCAGTGTGACTAAACCCGCAATCAACTTTAATCTTTTTTCTCTAATCGCTAATTTAAGAATTAATTTCATGCTTGTTGAATTTTACACTGTCAATATACTTTTAACTTGTCCTTAATTCATATCAGTACTTCTTTTCTCATCTATATGATCTATATTTATATTTTTAAAGTGCCCCTTTTATGCCATTTTAAAGGTTGCTAATATTGCTTAATGAGTCTCTTAAAACAGGTTTGCATGTATGCAAGGTCAAAAAACGAAACGCCCGTTACCATAACTGAATTACGGCTCTGGAGACGCCTCAATACATAGAAAAGATGGCGTCGATTTTACCCTATCGATTCGAGCCGGAGTCTGACGCTGAAACGGTTGAAGTGGCACATCGACAAGAAACTGGAGCACAACTGGAGCAGGACGTTTCTCAGTGGTAAGTGTCATATGTTAACAAGAGCAGAGGTGGAAAGTAATGAATTACATTTACTCGCGTTACTGTAATTGATTAGATTTTTTGTATACTTCTACTTTTTGAAGTAGTCTTTAAAATCTGTAATTTTACTTTTACTTAAGTATGTTTTGTTTGAAGTTTTGTACTTCACTACATTTGAAATCATATTCGCTACTGAGTAAAAAATAAATGAATTAAAATGAAACACAATACAAATAATACAACGGAGAAGGCAAAAAAATGCACCCTGGAAACCACTGCACTGATTGATTGATGGGCGTGGAGAACAAACGCGCTAAATTCTCTTTTTTTTTAATAGACAAAAACTTCATTTATCATGCACTGTCGGCGTCACTGATAGTGCAGATCGTTTATGTTCACGTACAGCTACATGACACACTGCATGAAAGATCATATTTGAAAACGCATAATAGGGGCACTTTAAACCAAAAAGTTCAAAGATAAATATCGTTCCTATGCTGTTGAGAAAGTTGCTTCATAGACAATCAATAGATAGTTTGCAGAATAAGTAAAGAGTTAAAGCCTTGCAAAAATTTTAAACTGACTTTGCTAAAAGTGTATTTTATGTGATAAACCAACACAAAGTGGCACATAATTGTGAATTGGACGGAAAATGATAAAACGTGTGGTGTCCATTTGTATGCAGTCCTCTTTACTCTGATACCACTAACTAAAATTCAGTGAAATCAATTGCTTTCAGAAATCACCTAATTAGTCAACAGAATTCATACAAATCAATCTCAGTATAAATACAGCTGTTCTGTGAAGCCCTCAAAGGATTGTTAGAGAACATTAGTAAACAGACAGGTCAGGGATAAAGCAGGGTTAGGTTATAAAAAAAAAAAATTGCCGCCTGGCAGGCACAGCAAGTAGAGCTTTAATCAGTGAACCAGCTAAGAGGCCCATAGCAGCTCTGGAAGAGATGTAGAGATTCGCAGCTCAGGTGGAAGAATCTGTCACAAGTAAACTAATTGTGTTTTCCAGAAATCTGTCCCTTATGAAAGAGGGGCAAGAAGAAAGCCATTATTAAAAGAACGCTATAGGAAGCCCCTTTTGCAGTTTGCGACATGCTATCTGAGGGTATGCTATGCGCTCTGGTCAAACGAGACCAAAATGTAACTTTTTGGCCTAAATGCAAATAACACTGCACATCACCATGAACACACCATATTTACCATGAAACATGGTGCTGGCAGCATGCTGTTAAGATGCTTTTCTTTTGCAGGGACAGGGAAGCTGGTCAGAGTTGATGGGAAGATGGATGGAACCAAGTACAGGGCAATCTTAGAGGAAAACCTGTTACCTGAAAAGCCGCGGTTCACCTTCCAGCAGGGCAACAAGCCTAAACATACAGCTAGAACCACAATGGAATGGTTCAGAGTCAGATCAAATAATATTCATGTGTTAGAATGACCCAGGCAAATTACAGACCTAAATTTAATTAAGAATCTGTGGCAAGACTTGAAAAGTGTTGATCATAGACACTCTCCATTCAATCTGACTGAGCTTGAGTTATTTTGCAAAGATGAATGGGCAAGAACTTCACTCTCTAGATGTGCAAAGCTGGTAGGGACATACTCCAAAAGACTGGCAGCTATAATTGCAGCAAAAAGTCGTTTTACAAAGTATTAATTCAGTGGGGCTAAGGGGGGGGCCGTCATTTATCATTTTCCTTCCGCTTCACAATTAGGTGCCACTTTGTGTTGTCTATCACATAAAATCACAATAAAATACATTTATGTTTGTGGTTGCAACATAAGAAAATGTGAAAAAGTTCAAGGGGTATGAATCTTCTTCTTTTTCTTTGTCTTACGGCTGTTCCCTTTCAGGGGTCGCCACAGCCTCCATCTTTCCCTATCCTCTGCACCAACTAACTTCATGTCCTCTCTCACTGCATCCATAAATCTCCTCTTTGGTCTTCCTCTAGACCTCCTGCCTGGCAGTTCCAACCTCAGCATCCTTCTACCGATATATTCACCATCTCTCCTCCTCTCTACTACAAAAACTACTCCTCTCTACTTCACAGCTGCAGTGTTTTGCATGTGTTATGATGGCAACTTGGTCATATGGTCACATGGTAGATCAGTTGCTCACCATCTTTATTTCACATTATTATTTATTTCATGTTGACCTGGTGATGATTATCTGCATTCAGTTCATCTCAAAGCTTGGTAATGGCCGCTGCAAACAATCATTTTGTGGTGAAAGTGTGTCTAAGTCATTTTGTTACAACTTTTTGTTCAAATCCGGGACGGGGACTGCAGTGGGCTAACAGTCACCTCGGCTGGGACCATCATTCCAATTGTATGGGCTTCTTTATAATGTTGGTTAGCTAAGAGTCTCATCACCGTCCTGAGCTTAAAGTCTTCTGTAAATATCGATCAGTTTTACGCCTTCATTCTCTATCAATTTAATCACAAGGCCAAGTCAGAACGCTCATATAATTAAGATCACTGTCCTGCTGAAAGACTCATTTTCAGCTTTTTTTCAGCTTCATTTAATTTGTCTGAACTTTATCCATAGAAACAAGTCAAAAGCCAAAAGAGTGTTACTGCAGAAAGACCTCTGAGACCACAAACCCAGCAGGCCGCGTCCCTCTCTATTTCACAGCTGCAGTGTTGGCAACTGTGGTCATGTGGCCTCACGATAGATCAGATCTGTATTTCACATTATTATTATTATTATTATTATTATTATTTATTAAGGTTATTAAGGTTGTGTCCTCATGCAAGCTCTGCATAATTCACAATGTTTTCAAAAGAGAAATGTTTTTGAGGATTAGGCTACTAAGACATTTTTAAATACAGTTGATGCCAAACATTTACAAACACCTAGGCAAAAGCTGTTTTTTAAATAAATGTCAACATATTTCATGTTTATATGCAGCTGATTAGGGCATCTGCTTTATTCCATAAGGTCTTTCCAGACGTTTTATTATGATCCTGTGATGTTTGTTCGTGAATTCAAATTCAATTCACCTCAAAGCTTGTAATGGCTTGACTCAAACACCCTCATATAGTTAGGATCTCTGTCCTGCTGAAAAACTCAGTTGTCGCCAAGTTTTAACCTTATGTGTGGTGTCTTAAAGTATTTTAGATAAACAACCTAATCCTAACAATAGTCAGAACAGACCAATCCACAACACAAGGCTCCCATCACCATGCTTCACAGGTAGGATGGCGTTTTCCAGATTAATAGTCTCAGCCCTTTGATTGAAGCTCCCAAATGATTATAAATGATCATTTTCTGAAATCTCCCAGATCAAAAGAGACTCTCACCTTGCCATATATTTCTTTTGATTATGTAAAACTGCTTTGCGAGAATGACAGAATTGTTAAAAGCCCTATACAAATAAAATTTTATTGAGTCTAATGTATAAACTTCTGAATCTGCTGTAATTCTAAAATAATAAATTAAAGTTCAATTAAACATATTTGTTATTAAGCCCTCTGACTTTAACACATAGACCTCGGGTGAGAACAAACTGACCTGACCCACAAAAAATGATTAAATAAATAAAAATTAAAAAATAAAGTAAAATTCATTCATTCTGACAAAATGTGTAGAGCAGTGAAAACATACTGAATACTTCTTATTTATGGTGTCTGTGAGCTTTTGGTCTTTAATGTAGTTTGTATTGTGTAGTGTCTAAAACAAAATATGTAAATTAATTATTACTGATTATTAAATAAAAACTAACAAATAAACAAATCTCAAAATGACAAAAAAAATTCAGGACAAATTGTAAATTATTTTGTTTACTGTTAACAGGTTTTTCACACAGTACCACTGAAATGGGATTTTTTTTCTGACTTCTTTTGTACATCATTATTTTTCAAGATTAATTGATGGAAGCGACTAAATTGTTACAGTATGTAAGACTTTTTAAATTCCTTTCACAACATTTTGAGCTTGAATCAAAAGATCAAAGTTTCTCGTGACCAAAACATGCAGTAAAATAAGTTGAATTTAACACATACTGTAAACGCATTATATACAGTATATATCTAAACTGACACAAATATTTCCCCAGTTTAAGGTTATACATGTCGGTTATACTGGCTTAATCATGACATACGCTAAATAAGCTGTTAGGTATATATTACATTAACAACATACTTTAAAAATAACAGAACCGTGATTCTTGTACCTCTGACCTCTGACAAAAATGTTCTGTCCACTCCAGTGCTTTCTTTTTCTTCTCTGGTGTTTGGGATGTCACGGGTGTAATTTGCTTTCTATTCTCATCAGAATCTGATTTTTTCATGTTCTTCAGCTCAATTTTCGGAGAAGTTCTCCGCATTTGTGATGTATGACTGATGTGTGTTGTAAATAACGTGTTGTCAGTCATGGTCCCTGTGCTTTTTGTATTTTCATGTATCTCTGGTACAAGTGCAGGTGTTGTATTGGGATCTCTCCAGTTTCCAGTGGTCAAGCTTGCTGCTATATTATTGAGTGTGTTATTGTATGTGCTTTTAGTAGGGTCTATCTGTTTTGCAGTTGATAAGTCTGTAGGAGTCTGTGATGGTGAATTACTGCCTGCTTTTGAGACTGTTGTTCCATCCAGTACTTTGATGGTATGTTTGGTCCATGGATCCTCTGGATCAGAGCATATTGTAATGCCGTTTCTCAAAACAAACCTGTAAAATTACACTTTCAGTAGTTAGTTAATGTATTTTATGTTATACATAGGCAATGTCCTGGTACTTTTTTACAGACAACTGAAAAAAATTGTTGACATTTTGTTATGAAAAATGCTTGTTACCGTACTGTAAGTCTTACAGTACTTGCCTTACAGCTTTGATACGGCATAGTGGTTTGTCTTGATGAACATATTCTGCAATTTCTGTAGCTCTGACATTGTTTTTGCTGGTTTTTGTACAACATGATGATCCAGGCGCATGTCCTGTTGGAGAAAGAAAAATATTTCAAATGGAAATGTATATTTTTAATAATCAAAAATATTTGACAACCACTGCATGTATTATGTTTATATTCCCAGGCGTTTGTTTTGGTGAAGATCCATGAGTGATAAATGTTCTTAATTTACATGTGGTTAATGATCCTTTGGGTGTTGTCATGGGTATTGTACTTTCTATACTTGGTTGTGGTGAAGATCTGCTTGTGATAGTTTCTGTTCCACTTGTAGAAGTCAACGATGGTCGGGTTCTTTGATCTAGCATTTTGATGGCATGTTTGGTCCATGGGTCCTCCGGGTTAGAGCATATTTCCTTGTTATTTCTCAAAAGAAACCTGTAAAATTGCATTTTCAATAGTTAGTTATTACATTGCTTACCTGATATACATATCCAATTTCACGATACACTTTTACATAAACTCTTAAAGAATGTCAATATGACTTTCAATGTGAAAAAAGTTCAGTAAGTTTTACTTGCCTTACAGCTTTGATATGGCATAGTAGTTCGTTTTGATGTTCGTATTTTGCAATTTCTGTAACTCTGACATATGTTTTGCTGGTTTTTGTACAACATGATGGTGAAGGTGCATGTCCTGCTGGAGAAAGAAAAAATATTTCAAATGGAAAATTAATTTTTTTAATTATTAAAAATATTATCTCTAAAATAATGCTCTTAACATTATAGACTTTATCTCTCTGAAATTCACTGTGTGACTGTTACATACTCTCTACATCACGCAGCATTAAAGAAACTGAGGCTAGACCACTGTTTACTGATCACTGTTTCACTATTTACACTAAAGAGACAAAACTCATTAAATACTTACACGTAGTCGCACCGAAGGTCCACTGCATGGCCAAAATCATCCAGCCTAAGTAATTCAGCTTCATCTTGTCCTCTCACACTCTCTCGCGTCTACTGTATACTCCTAAACGACACGGACATGAATTTCTGTACTTTGTTTGTGCTGGTTTGTATACATCATGTTGAATGCTTATGTCATGCTGGAGAAAAAAACTATATTTCAACTGAATATTGAATATTTGTCCAATAATTATAAAAAATACTGTGGGTTGATCAATGTATTTCACAACTATTTCTCAAAAGAAACCTGTAAAATAAAACTTTCAAAAGTTAGTTATAACATTGCTTACCGTCTGACTCTGCTTGTGATGTTTTTTTCACAACATATTTCTAGGTAGCTATGTCCTGCTCCAGAAACGTATTTATTTCAACTAATATTCAAAAATCACTCTTGTCCATGAATTAAAAAAAGACAGATTTATGATAATCACCACACACTCTCTATATAACATACTGTAGCAAAAGCCAAATAAAGCAAATTGATAACGCAGACCAACTACTAAACTACTGAGCTGAAGAGACAAAAAACATTAGAACTCACATAACATGCGAACTGTCCACTGCATGGAACACAAAAACTAAGCAAAGTGATTCAGCTTAATTTCTTCATTTGTTCTCTATTCCAAACCATATGAATAAGTTATAACCCAGCAGGCCCCGCCCTGCTCCACATCACAGCTTCAACTCTTTGCGTTTTTTTCTAATAGCTACTGCACTGAGACCAAACCCGCAATCGACTTTCATCTTTTTTCTCTTCTTGCTAATTTAATAATTAATTTCATGCTTGTTGGATTTTACACTGTCAATAGACTTTTAACTTCCTTAATTCATATCAGAATTTCTTTTCTCATCTATATGATCTATATTTATATTTTTTAACCAAAATGTTGAAAGATAAATATCGTTCCAATGCTGTACAGAAAGTTGCTTCTTAGACAATAAATCGATAGTTTGTAGAATAAGTAAAGAGTTAACGCCATACAATTTTTTTTTCTGTGAAGCACTTTGGCTAAGACGTGAGAGTCTAATTACTCTAAAAATGTCCCCCTTATGAACATATAAACAGTTCAAGAATTGAACATTACAGTACATTCATTTTCAATACATGTACACAAAATAATGTCATTAGAAAATCTTTTGTTTAAAACTATGCATAGGTTTGTGATTGTATAGTAGGAGCAGCACCATTCCTGTTGTAACTCAGTCTACAGACACAGTCTACAGGTGTGATATTCAGACAAAAAAAAAAGAATATTTTCCATTCAGAGCTTGGTGTAATTTATTTGGTATTTGTGATACTGTAAAAATAATTTAATTTGTTTCTGTGGCGTTTTGTGTTTTGGTCTTTTGTGGCTGCTTGTTGATCATCTGAGAAAATTCCTTTATCTTTCGGTTTAGGTACATTTAGACTTGTTCTACTGAATTCTCTAAAGTTTCCTCTGGTCAAGCCTTTAAGACGTCTGTGACGTATTGTTGGGTGTTGGGTGTTGTCGTGCACTCCTTCCTTCAATAAATGACCTTTACAGTATGCGGTTCTTTGAGTTATTGTTCATAGTGAATGATACAGTGAGATACAGTGCATTGCAAAAGTATTCATACCCCTTAAACTTTTTAACATTTTGTCACAACGTAAATGTATATTATTGGGATTGTATGTGATAGACCAACACAAAGTGGCACATAATTGTGAAGTGGAAGGAAAATGATAAAACGTGTGGTGTCCATTTGTATGCGTTTACTCAGATACTGTACCACTAACTAAAATGTGGAACCAATTGCTTTCAGAAGTCACCTAATTAGTAAATAGAGTTCACACAAATCAATCTCAGTATAAATACAGCTGTTCTGTGAAGCCCTCAAAAGTTTTTTAGAGAACATTAGTAAAGTAAACAAACAGCATCATAAAGCTGACACAGGTCAGGGATAAAGGTTATTAAAAAAATGCCGCCTGGCAGACACAGCAAGGAGAGAAGTGAAGCAGCCAAGAGGCCCATGGCAACCCTGGAAGAGATGCAGATTTAGCTTTAAGAACACTTTTATCCAAAGCAGAATATGAAAAAGCCCTCTGAAACAATATACACTATTGTAGCTGAAGATTACAGATGTTGAGGTGGTGGCAGTTTGCTGGAGAATTAGAATTACATTATGCTTTTTAAATTTGACCCCTTTATTTGTACTTCTGTATTCCGTCCATCCATCTAAGAACCTCTGTAGTCCAACTAGGAACTGTGGAACCCAATCGTGACCATTGTATTTATTTCCCTTCTTACAACCTTGAAAGGACCTCCAGTCAACATTCACACATGCACCTTTACACACTATGGGCAATTGGGAATTTCCAATTAGTCTAATCTGCATGCTTTTAGACTGTGGAAGGAAACCAGAGTACTTGGAGGAAACCCGGCAAGCACAGAGAGAGCATACAAACTCGCAGACAGACCCCAATGTGGGAATGGCCCTTGGACCCTGAAGGTGTGTAGAAGTTGAATGTGATCCAGTTTATTGTCCAAAGAGCATACGTTACCCAGTATGATGGTAGGAATACTACTGTAGCTATTCCAGGACAAACGTTTTAATAAAATAATTTGTTTACTTGTTAACAGTTTTTACACATACCGCTGACACCTCTGAAATTTATTTATTTTTTTCCTGACCTCTTTTGTACAGCAGTATTAAATATACTGACCGAAGCATAAAATAAAAGTGTAAAATAAGTGAATTTAACACACACAAACACACAAATACTACATATACTGTATATCTAAACTGACAAAAAATATTTCCCGAGTTTAAGGTTATACAGGTCTGTTATACTGGCTTAATACAGGACGTACACTAAATAAGCTGTCAGGTATACAGTATATTATGTTTACAGCATACTTTAAAAATAACAGTACCATGTTTCTTGTATCTCCGACCTCTGACAAAAATGTTCTGTCCACTCCATTGCTTTCTTTTTCTTCTCTGTTTTTGAGATGTAATAGGTGGATTTTGCTTTCTATTTTCATCAGAGTCAGATTTTTTATGTTCAGCTCAATTTTCTGAGAAGTTCTCCGCATTTGTGATGTATGACTGATGTGTGTTGTAAATAAAATCCACGTTTTTGTATTTTCATGTATCTCTGGTATAAGTGGAGGTGTTGTATTGGGATCTCTCCAGTTTCCAGTGGTCAAGCTTGCTGCTATATTATGTGTGTGCTTTTCGTAGGGTCTATACAGTTGATAAGTCTGTAGGAGCCTGTGATGGTGAATTCCTGCCTGCTTTTGAGACTGTTGTTCCATCCAGTACTTTGATGGTATGTTTGGTCCATGGATCCTCTGGATCAGAGCATATTGTAATGTCGTTTCTCAAAACAAACCTGTAAAATTACACTTTCAGTAGTTAGTTAATGTATTTTATGTTATGCGTAGCCAATGTCCTGGTACTTTTTTCTACAAACAACTGAAATAATTGTTGACATTTTGTCATGAAAAATACTTGTTAAGTCTTACAGTACTTGCCTTACAGCTTTGATAGGGCATAGTGGTGTGTCTTGATGAACGTATTCTGCAATTTCTGTAACTCTGACTTTGTTTGTGCTGGTTATTGCACAACATGTTATTGGTCTTTCATGTCCTGTTGGAGAAAGAAAAATGTTTCAAATGGAAAATTTATATTTTTAATAATCAAAAATATTTGACAACCACTGCATGTATTATGTTTGTATTCCCAGGCGTTTGTTTTGGCGAAGATCCATGAGTGATAAATGTTCTTAATTTACATGTGGTTAATGATCCTTTGGGTGTTGTCATGGGTATTGTACTTTCTATACTTGGTTGTGGTGAAGATCTGCTTGTGATAGTTTCTGTTCCACTTGTAGAAGTCAACGATGGTCGGGTTCTTTGATCTAGCATTTTGATGGCATGTTTGGCCCAAGTGTCCTCCGGGTTAGAGCATATTTCCTTGTTATTTCTCAAAGTAAACCTGTAAAATGACATTTTCAATAGTTAGTTATTACATTGCTTACCTGATATACATATCCAATTTCACAATACACTTTTACATAAACTCTTAAAGAATGTGAATATGACTTTCAATGTGAAAAAAGTTCAGTAAGTCTTACTTGCCTTACAGCTTTGATACGGCATAGTGGTGTGTCCTGATGAACGTATTCTGCAATTTCTGTAACTCTGACTTTGTTTGTGCTGGTTCTTATACAACATCTAGGAATAGCTCTAGAGGAAGTAGTTATCTTTATTGGTGTAATTTGTATTGTTTTTGGTTGAGGTGGCTTTTTTGTATTTTCAGGCGTATGGTTTGGCAAAGATCCAGGACTGATGGACGTTCTTGATTTCCATGTGGATGATCCTTTGGGTGTTGTCATGATTGTTGTGGTTTCTGCTTTTCTAGTGGTTGGTTCTGTCCCACAACATGTTGGTGAAGGCACATTTCCTGATGGAAAAAATATATATATTTTAACTGAAAAATAAACATTTGTCCAATACAAATTATCCAAATTATTGGTTGATCAATGTATTTTACAACTTCTGTAGCTGTGATTTTTTTTTTCACAACATAATTCTGGGTAGCAATATCCTGCTCCAGAATTTCAAAAATCATACTTGTCCATGGATTAAAAAAAGAAAAGAAGATAAAATATCTATAATATTTTACTTGAGACACATAATCACACACAATGTATACATAAAAAATAAACAGTATTGCTAATATTTCATAATTATAAGTGCACATTATTTTCTCTCAAAGCAAAGCAAATAGAGAACGCGGACAACCGTGTTAATTACTAAACTACAGAGCTGAAGAGACAAATACATTAAAACTCACTTAATATGACAACTGTCCACTGCATGGAAAACAACAACACAGCAAATTGATTCAACTTCATTTTGTTCATTTGTTCTCTGCACCAAACCATATAAGTGAGTAAACCTCTGTTCGCCCACAAAGCCAGCAGGCCTCGCCCTCTCCACGTCACAGCTTCAGCATTTTTGCACGTTTTCTAATAGCTGCTGCACGCACTGCGACCAAACCTGCAATAATTTTTTCTTCTTTTCTTCTTGCTAATTTAATAATCCACTTCATGCTTGTTTGATTTTTTTTTTACATTGTCTATAGACTTTTAATTTGACTTTTAATAGCTTTAAAATTTCTATTTTCATCGTATGTTGTAAAGATACAGTAAATATCATTCCTTTTGAGAAGGTTGCTTCTTGGACAATCAATAGAATTGCAGAATATGTAAAGAGTTGAAGTCTTAAACTTTTCTTAAACACAGATAAATGTATTTTCTGTGTAGCACTATGGCTGAGAAGTGTAAGTCTATTTATTCTAAAAAGAAAATCCCTCTTACAGTATGAACATACTGTATAAACAGTTTAAAAAGTGCATCTTACTTTATATTACATTACATTCATTTTCAATACAACCGTTATGTTGTTCTTTGAGTTATGGTTCATAGTGAACAATACAGTGAGGTACAGTGCATTGCAAAAGTATTCATACTCCTTGAACTTTTCCACATTTTGTTACAATACAACCACAATGTAAATGTATTTTATTGGGATTTTATGTGATAGACCAACACAAACTGGCACATACTGTACTTGAGACGTGGAAGGAATAGGATAAAAATTGTGGCATGCATTTGTATTCAGCACTTTTTGCATCTGGCCTTTATGGAGGAGGGGCAAGTAGAAAGCCATTATTGAAATAAAGCCATAAGAAGTCCCGTTTGCAGTTTGGGACACAGCAAACATGGGGAAGACAGTGCTCTGGTCAGGTATGACCAAAATTGTACTTTTTGGCCTAAATACAAATAACACCGCACATCACCCTGAACACACCATCCCTACCATGAAACATGGTGCTGGCAGCATCATGCTGTGGAGATACTTTTTTTCTTTCGCAGGGACAGGGAAGCTGGTCAGAGTTGATGGGAAGATGAGTGGAACCAAATACAGGGCAATCTTAGAAGAAAACCCATCTGCAAAAGACTTGAGACTGGTCTGGAGGTTCACCTTCCAGCAAGACAACAATCCTAAACATACCGCCAGAGCTACAATGGAATGGTTCAGATCAAAGCAAATTTATGTGTCTTAGAATGGTCAAAATGTGAAAAAGTCCAAGGGGTATGACTACTTTGGCAAGGCGCTGTGGTTCCACCAGTTGTGAAATATGTGTCGGCAGAGCAAAATGACTGGCTATATTAACAAATAAATCTTAGTATGTTGACATTAAATACTGTCTGTGGAACTGTTGTGTAAAAGCAATACTGTACCTCATGTGAGGTTGTGCTGTTGTGCTGAATATCAGTACAGTTGTATATATTCAGCACAACAGCACTCCCTCTCGTGCATTGCTTACAGTAAGTATAAAGTTTGTAGGTAAATGTCCACAACTGGTTGTGCTATGGTGAGGACAGAATTATTCTATATAACATACAGAAGAGTATGAAAAGTATGTTTAGTTTAAGGACTCTCACTTGCTTCACAGCTTTGAAATAACACAATGTATTTAATGAACGTAACATTCAAATTTTGCCCACTCTGACTCTGACTGTTTTTTCCACAACATCATACTCGGTGTCAACTTCCTGAAGTAGGGAGGGTCTACTATAGAAAATTAAACTGAACTAATATACTAACAGGTGGTGTAGTGTTTAGCACTGTCGCCTTGCACCTCCAGGGTCCGGGTTCGATTCCCCAGCCAGGTTCGATTCCCGTCTCTGTGTGCATGGAGTTTGCATGTTCTCCCCGTGCTTGGTGGGTTTCCTCCGGGTACTCCGGTTTCCTCCCACAGTCCAAAGATATGCAGATTAGTCTAATTGGCGTTCCCAAATTGACCATAGTGTTTGAATGTGTGTGTGTGCTCTGCGATGGATTGGCACGCTGTCCAGGGTGTACCCCGCCTTGTGACCTGTGACCCTAATACAGGATAAAGCGATATAGAAGATGAATGAATAATATACTAACATTAAACTAATATTTTATTCTATCACAGACGCAAGAGTGTGTAGTTTATTTTTTACCACGTTCTTTATGTCACCTATTTTAGTTAAGTTACTAGTAAAATTGAGATAATCAATTAATTAATTATGACAAAATGTGTAGAGTAGTAAAAACTGGCAATATTTTTTTTAATGAATTGTGTTTGTAAGATTTTAACCTTAAAAGTAGTTTTTAGAGTGTCTAAAACTAATTATGTAAATTAATGATTACTGATATTTTTAATCTGCGATGGATTGGCACCCTGTCCAGGGTGTACAGTACCACACCTCGTGCCCTAAGTCTCCTGCGCCCTTCATGACCTTGTATACAGGATAAAGCGGAATAGACGAAGTGTAAATGAGTGATATTTTAAATTAACTTAATATTTTAAATATATATGTATACATACAGTATATAGTGTAAAGCACAAAAATATATCCACGAAGGGAAAAAAATCATATATACTGTATATATTATAACTTTGCAGAGACTCATGATCAAACATTATTTTTATTATGTTCTCTAATCAAATAAAAACATTTGGCCAACCTTCTTCACATATGTTACTCCTCAGGTTCATCTGTGTTCTCCGAAGTCCCTTCTTAGTTTTCTTTCTCAAATATCTAACTGACCATGGAATTATCTTTTTTTCGAAGGTGTTTCTGGTCGTCACAAATGGTCGGCATGCAACCTGTGGTTTAACATCCACTGTGGATTGCAGTTCTTTGTCTGAGGTTGTATAAGTGATGTATGTTGTTGTTGTTTCATGTCCATTTCCTCCTGCGGGGACAAAAATTAAATGAACTTTAATTATAGAATAAACATAATTGCTAATATTTTACGGTACTTTTGCACGGACACTAGATTAGACAATTGTTCTTGAATAAATTGATGGTCCTGCCACACATACTCTCTCTATGTCAGAGTGAAGAGAATACAGAATGCAGGGTTAAATGCTGAACTACTGAGCTGGAGAGACATATTAGCATGTTAAACCTCACCTGTCACCCCGACGACTGTCCACTGCATGGCCAACAATAACACAGCAAAGTAAATCAGCTTCATTTTGTCCTTCTTCGCTGTATAGTAATACAAAGAAATGAATTATTATCCGAAAATAAGCTTTTGATGGTTCCTGCCTGCATTGTGATTGAACCAGATCACAAAATCGAATTAATCAATTTCACCCTGGTTTATATAACCTGATAATACAAAAGGCTCTAAAGGCCAGCCGTCACCCCTCTGACCCCAGCAGAGCTCTGGTTAAAGAAAAAAGAGGAGTATTGTAAAGACAAAGATGATCTATTTAACTGAATATCTAGTTATGATAAAAATAAAATATATTAATAAGGATATACACCACCAGAAAGTGTAAAAGACTGTTTGTGGAATTCTAATGATGCTACGTGTTATTTCATATTTAAAACGGTTTGATATTTTCAAGGGTTTTACTTTGTCATTTTCAGGAGTAACTACGTGTGAGTGATTTTTTAAATTGACCGGATATTTACTCAATTCGGTTTTCATATGAGAGAATACAGAATAAAAAAAAATTAAAAAAGATTAAAAAAAGAAACAAATACAATTTCGTGTCATTTCACCAGGTTAAAATGTAAAAAGCTCGAGCTGTACGCTTGATTTATCTGTAACACATTAACCTTGAATTATGATGTGAACCCTAACCCTAACCCTAACCCTAACCCTCCTCACTTATGTACGTAATTGTGCATTATTTTGGATATGCTATTGTTTGGAAATGCCATATGACCTACTTCCCAAAATACTTTCAACGCACTCCAACATATAACAATTATAACAAATATATAGTAACACTCGTAGATGAGCATTAGCGACTCTGGCAGTTTTTATATCCCTTAACTTGTTGAATCCTGATGCACCGCTACTCCTTAACTGTTAAACACTTCTGTTTTTTTTTTTTCTCTAACTTTCATTAGCCTGTGTGTGCAGGATGGAGCAGGACGGTTATGAAGCGTTAACTCGCTAACTCCTGTACAAGTGTGGTAACATGGAGCTTAACGTTAGCTAAGATCACCTCGGTAATGTCATGCCTCAGTATAATGATAAGAGGAAACACACAAACCTCATGTATACAATGTTAACTATATCAAAGTGAAATATATTTTATTTAAATACTTACAAAAATTAAGAGTAATCTCAAAAAACAGCAATCTTCACCTCCTTAGTGCAGTTTGATAGCGTTAGTGTGTGTGTGTGTGTGCGTGATCTTCTAAATCACGTGATTGCAGCTCAATGAAGTATTAAATTGCTGTCTCAACTTGTTTTTTTTTTGTTTGTTCAGGCTTTGCCTCCAACGTTTTCAATAACACAATGCTACATGTCTCAACAAATACCAGGTAAGAATTTGGCCCAGCAATGTAATATTAATGTATTCAACATTTATCGAGATGGATGTTTTTAAAGTGTAGTCTATTGATTATTAACTTTATATTATCCATCTCAATGTGCTAACACTGCTAACAAATATAGTGAACATGTCATGATAAACTAAATTTGACTTATTAATATTTAATATTTATCTCATGCATTTACTTACTCTCACTTTTACTCATCATCTACGTATATGGCTTTATCCTGTGTTCAGGGTCGAGAGATGCCTGCAGCTTATAACAGGAGACTTAGGGCATGAGGCAGGTACACCGTGGACAGGGTGCCAATCCATCACAGGGCATCATGAATTTATCCAAAGAAAATTTTTTTTAATTATGCTAAAAATGTTCTTCTTGAACATAAAATTAAAACAGATAAAGAAGTACTCTTTTCTTTATTCATTCATTCATTCATCTTCTATACCGCTTTATCCTGTGTTCAGGGTCGCGGGGGACCTGGAGCCTATCCCAGGAGACTTCGGGCACAAGGCAGGGTACACCCTGGACAGGGTGCCAATCCATCGCAGGGCACACACACATACACACCCTCACACACCCAATCACACACTACGGGCAATTTAGGAACGCCAGTTAGCCTAATCTGCATATCTTTGGACTGTGGGAGGAAACCGGAGTACCCGGAGGAAACCCACCAAGCACGGGGAGAACATGCAAACTCCATGCACACAGAGACGGGAATCAAGCCTGGCCGGGGAATCGAACCCAGACCCTGGAGGTGCAAGGCGACAGTGCTAACCACTACACCACCGTGCCGCCATTCTTTTCTTTATATTATATATAAATGTACTGTATCAATACATGTACAAAACAATGTGACTAGGAAATTCTGTATAAACTCACTTACTCACCGTCTATATCGCTTTATCCTGTATTAATACTTTATACAGTATTTCAGTACTTCTAAAACAAAAGTCAAATGTAAAACTAAGTCATCATCATGACTTAATCATCATCATCATTAATTAATTCTGAATACACCAAACTTTCCCCTTGTGTAAATATTCATGTGACTTTGCATCATCACACAGGATTTATTTTGAGATGGACCCGGACACAAGAAGACAAACCCTCCAACCTTTTTATCATGAGAAGTCTCTTGTTGTCATGTCCACCTGTTGGAGCAGACGCCTGCACATGTAGGCCTGTGTGATGAGGTACTGTATGGTAGCGAGCTCATATACATACTCCAACCACTGAACTGTGGATCCTTTGCATTCACACACCACCCACCCCCCCACCCACAAACCAAAGGAATGGTATATTCCACCTGCTCGTGAAAAGAAAGTGTTACTCGCCTGCTGTTTCTCTCCTCCATGTCTTTGTAACAGACAAAGACGTGGTTTGACACTTTCTGTATGACATTTATAGCTGAGAACAAATCTCAAAACAGCCAGCAAATCTACAGCATCTCTTATCCTCTTTAATTTATCCTGTATTCAGTGGATAATACCGAATTCGGGGAACCTGGAGCCTATGCCAGGAGGCTTAGGGCACAAGGCGCGGGGTACACCCTGGACTAGGTGCCTATCCATCACAGGGCAAGCACACATTACACATTCACACACTCATTTACACACTATGGGCAATTTGGGAACGCCAATTAGCTTAACCTGCATGTCTTTGGACTGTGGGAGGAAACCGGAGTACCCGGAGGAAACCCACCAAGCACGGGGAGAAGATGCAAACTCCATGCACACAGAGACGGGAAACAAGCCTGGCCGGGAATCGAACCCATACCCTGGAGGTGCAAGGCGACAACCACACCACCGTGCATTCATTCATCTTCTATACCGCTTTATCCTGTATTTAGGGTCACGGGGACCTGGAGCCTATCCCAGGAGACTCAGGGCACGAGGCAGGGTACACCTTGGACAGCGTGCCAATCCATCACAGAGCACACACACACACACAGACACACACACTCATTCACACACTATGGTCAATTTAGGAACGCCAATTAGCCTAATCTGCATGTCTTTGGACTGTGGGAGGAAACCGGAGTACCCGGAGGAAACCCACCAAGCACGAGGAGAACATGCAAACTCCATGCACACAGAGATGGGAAACGAGCCTGGCCGGGAATCGAACCCAGACCCTGGAGGTGCAAGGCGACAACCACACCGTGCATATTTTACTTATATACTGTAGATAGTAGAAGTTCTTTTCACAGTATAGAAGAGGCAGTAACATGTTACTTATATCTCTGGTCATTTCCAAATCTATTCTTTGCCACCCAGAGCTTAATTTTCTGTTTTGGGAATTTGTGATACTACGGATATAATGTAGTTTACATTATTAGTAGTTTATCTTTTGTGGTGTTTTGTGACTTGGTCCATTGTAACAGGTTGTCGATTTTCTGATATGATTCCATCAAAGGTTATAAATAATTGATATATGTTGTAGGTCTGCTGTCAGTCATGGTCAATGCACTTTCTATTGTTGTCTCTAGTATAGATGGAGGTATAATAGTGGATTCTTTGTACACATCTGTGATGCCTGATGTTATTGTCTATAGTGATAACTTGGTGGTTGTCTTAGATTGTTCTGTTATCAGTAAAGTATGTTAGATGGATGTTGCACATGCTGTTGGTTTTATAATAGTTTTTTGCCCTTTTATATTCTATTCAGTCTCTAATAGCCCATGCTGGAAAAGCATGTTTCTTTTTATGGCTGTTCTTTTACACAAATGGACTGGCCCAAATGTCATCAGGGTCAGAGCCTATTCTTGTGACAGTTCTCAAAAGAAAAAAAAATGTCACTTTTAACGGTTAGACCACATTTTGACTTTGTCTTTTGGCTGTTCCCTTTCAGGGGTCGCCACAGCGAATCATCTGCCTCAATCTAACCTCTGCATCCTCTGCATCCTCTTCTCTCACACCAACTAACTTCATGTCCTCTCTCATTATATCCATGAATCTCCTCTCGCCTGGCAGTTCCAACCTCAGCATTCACACTCTCTCCTCTGAACATGTCCAAACCACCTCAGTCTGGCCTCTCTGACTTTATCTCCAAAACATCTCACATGGGTTGTCCCTCTGATGAACTCATTCTTGATCCTATCCATCCTTGTCACTCCCAAGGAGAACCTCAACATCTTCAGCTCTGCTACCTCTAGCTCTGCCTCCTGTCTTTTCTTCAGTGCCACTGTCTCTAAGCCGTAGAGCATCGTTGGTCTCACCACTGTGCTGTACACCTTTCCTTTCATTCTCGCTGATAGTCTTTTATCGCACAACACACCTGACACTTTTCTCCACCCATTCCAACCTGCCTGTACCCGCCTCTTCACCTCCTTTCCACACTCTCTGTTGCCCTGGACCGTTGACCCTAAGTACTTAAAGTTCTGCACCTTCTTTACCTCTGCTCCCTGTAGCCTCACCGTTCCTCTTGGGTCCCTCTCATTCACACACATGTATTCCGTCTAACTTCTCCATCAGCATCCTCAAAGCAAATACTGCATCTGATGTACTCTTTCTAGGCATGAAACCACATTGCTGCTCACAAATGCTCACCTCTGCCCTTAACCTACTGTAGCTTCCACTTCTCTTTCCCATTGTATGGCTCATTAGCTTTATACCTCTGTAATTGCCACAGCTCTGCATCTCCCTTGTTCTTAAAAATCGGCACCAATACACTTCTCCTCCATTCCTCTGGAATCCTCTCACTCTCCAAGATCTCGTTAAACAAACTAGTCAGAAACTCTACTGCCACCTCTCCTAAGCACTTCCATACCTCCACAGGTATGTCATCAGGACCAACAGCCTTTCCACTCTTCATCCTCTTCAACGCCCTTCTCACCTCACTTTTACTAATATTTGCTACTTCCTGCTCCACAACAGTCACCTCTTCTACTCTTTGTTCTCTTTCGTTTTCCTCATTCATCAACTCCTCAAAGTACTCCTTCCATCTTCCCATCACCCTCCTGGCATCTGTCAGTACATTTCCATCTCTATCTTTAATCACTCTAACCTGCTGCACATCCTTCCCATCTCTATCTCTCTGCCTCGCCAACCTGTACAGACCCACCTCTCCCTCCTTACTGTCCAGCCTAGCATACAAGTCCTCATATGCTCTCTGTTTGGCCTTTGCCACCTCTACCTTCACCTTACGGTGCATCTCCCTGTACACCTGTTTACTCTCTTCAGTCCTCTCCGAGTCCCACTTCTTCTTAGCTAGCCTCTTTCCCTGTATACACTCCTGGACTTCCTCATTCCACCACCAATTCTCCTTGTCTCCTTTTCCCTTACCTGATGATACACCAAGTATCCTCTTACCTGTCTCCCTGATCACATTGGCTGTAGTTGTCCAGTCAACTGAAAGCATCTCCTGACGACCCATAGCTTGTCTCAACTCCTCCCTAAAAACTACACAACATTCTTCCTTTCTCAGCTTCCACCACTTTGTCATCTGCTCTGTCTTTGTCCTCTTCACCTTCCTCACCACCAGGGTTATTTTACACGCCACTATTCTGTGTTGTCTGACTACACTCTCCCCTACCAACACTTTGCAGTCCATTGAATGTCCATTGAAGTCTGCACCAATCACCACTGTCTCACCTCTGGAGATCCTCTGCATTACTTCATCTAACTCACACCAGAATTTCTCCTTCTCCTCACATCCTACCTGTGGGGCATAACCACTAAACACTGAACATCACCATCAATTTCCAGCTTCAGACTCATCACCCTATCTGATACTCTCTTCACCTGTAGGACATTCCTTACAAACTCTTTCAGAGTAACTCCATCTACACCATGGTAAAACAACTTGAACCCTGATCCTAAGCTTCTGGCCTTGCTACCTTTCCACCTGGTCTCCTATACTAGTAATTTAGGGGGGCGGGGGGGGGGGGGGAACCATTAAAAAACTGCTATTGTACAAAGTTAAATCCCCAGTGTTAATGTAACTCTTTTAGAGTTTACTTGAGTCCAACTGGACTGAAAAAGTCATTTGTAAAACTAAGTCATCATCATTCAGTCTGGTATACTTTCCATCACAGCTATTGATGAAACGAACCCTGTTTCTATTTTCTCAATAACCTGAATGAAGACCTCATGAAAACCACTTAAACAGGTGTGTTAATTAACCCTGAATACACCAAACTTTCCCCTTGTGTAAATATTCATGTGACTTTGCATCATCCGACAGGATGGATTTTGAGATGGACCCAGACACAAGAAGACAAACCCTCCAATCTTTTTATTATAAGAAGTCTCTTGTTGTCATGTCCACCTGTTGGAGCAGACGCCTGCACATTTAGGCCTGTGTGATGAGGTAGTGTATGGTAGCGAGCTCATATACATACTCCAACCACTGAACTGGGGGCCTTTGCATTCACACACCACCCACCCCCCCACCCACAAACCAAAGGAATGGTATATTCCACCTGCTCGTGAAAAGAAAGTGTTACTCGCCTGCTGTTTCTCTCCTCCATGTCTTTGTAACAGACAAAGACGTGGTTTGACACTTTCTGTATGACATTTATAGCTGAGAACAAATCTCAAAACAGCCAACATATCTACAGCATCTCTTATCCTCTTGTATGTGAATTTATTTCTTTTTCAAACGCAAAGGGCAAATTATGCATGCTTATACAGTACGTCCCCTGAGCTGGTTCTGCAGACAACAACCACAGTGAACAGAAACATTTTGGTTTAAAGAGAGGAAACGCAATTAGGTCACATGCTGCACTGTAGACCTTTTATATATCTTTAATAATCCAAAATGTGTGTGAATCGGTCATTATATAGGAATATATATATGACATGAATCCAGAATCCAGGCATGTTTAAAAAATTACCCATTATGACCTTGAATATCCCTGTCTCAAGGTCAAGTTTTTAGCCTCATAAGCTTGTCCGCTGGTTTCCTCAGCCATCACATCATATAAGACGTGTTCACGCTGTGTACGTTTTTATTTCTTTATTCGAATAAAGTTATAAAATATGACAAGCTGATATAATTTGATTTTATTAATTTAGGTGATTTTTTTGCTAACTTAACCATACACTCTTTATGCAGAAAAGGAGGCGATGTGAGTGAGTGGTGTGTAAAACACGTACCGTAGGGAGTGTAAAAAACGCAAACCACTGTAGTGACGGGGAAACTTTTAGTCTCATTTAGTCACAAAGCAAAACCTACGTCTTTGCCTTTTGCACTCCGTGCACATCACGAGTGAAACTTCTTTTCTTTTTATAAACACCTTTACTGTATTTCCTGTCTCACGAGACTGATATCTTTGCTAATGACTGCTTGGATCACTTTATATTATTGTATGAGGAAACAGTTACACAATGTGCAGAATTAATTCTTTGTTTTTTTTTGACTCGACTGTTCTTACATAGGGTTTTATTTTTAATGAACCGCTTGAATTTCTGAAAGCAACCTAGCTTAGAGTATAGATATGATTTCATGCTATAAAGCAACATTTAGACGATGACGTTACTCGATTAACAGGGGGAAAAACCCAATAAGTTGAATATATAACCACCGAGTACTACGGAGTTCATTCGTTTTTTTTTTTTTTTTTTTGGTGCACTGTGGTCAGGAGCATGCATGCATGTTTGCTGGTTAACAACTAACTGTTGTTAACCCACATATTTCTTTCCCCCCACTCTTAACACTATCGTGGGCTACACTCGCTGTTTTCCACTGAGTGAATCCTCCCCTAGCAATGACTGTTCGTGGGGTCTATGTGGCTGATTCCATGACTACAGCGCCACTTGTAAAGACAGTTTGGCGCCATGGTGGCTTAGAGGTTAGCTCTGTCGCCTTGCACCTCCAGGTTCCAGGTTCGATTTCAATCCTGGGTCTGTTTGAATGGAGTCTGCATGTTCCCCCCACCATGCTTGCTGGGTTTCCTCCTAATCTTTCTCTGCAGATTAGGTTGATCATTGGTTCCTAACTGCCTGGTGTCTGTGTGTGCCCTGCCATGGATTGCCACCCTGTCCCACCTCATGTGCCTAGTCTCCTGGGATAGGTTCTAGGCCCCCTGCAATCCTGTAGTGAGGTAGTGAAAGAGGGACTTGTACTGTATACTATCTCACTTTTCAATGCTGGTTCGCTGATACATCTGTTTTTTTGCATATCAGCCAGAATTCACTTTCAGTCTGGGTTGTACTTTCAGCATGACCGTAGCCATATCATTAGATGGATGAGAACTCCCTGTATGATGAAATCTTCATAATGTTTCCTGATGTCATGTGACTCAATGACATCATACTGTTGCATTGAATAGAAGACGGAGCTCCTCAATGGACATAGTAAAACAAATGCAGGCTGCTTTGAGGTGACTGTTGGTTGTTTTTACTCATGGAAACAACCCAATTAGACGTTTATGGCTACAAGAACCTAAAAATAGAGAGGAACAATAGTAATACGCTTCACGTCAATCTTGTAATGACACGTAAACACATGCCTGAGTCACTGATGATTCTTGTATGGACGTAACCCACCCTATGCGTTATCTCATTCTCAAAATGAGTCGGATTTCTCACCATCAGAAAGGATTTATTAAGTCATGGTCTCAAGTTGCGCAATTTGCGCCCATGGTTTTTCACGTTTTTACTACGACATCGTCACTCTTAGATGAACTTTAAAATATTAACTCCTGACCTTAGGAGCTACAGTATATCGATCATTGCCTGGACCTTATTATGCAAATACCCATCATGTCACCTATATAATAGTCTAGATGTATAGTAGATACAATACACAAGTACATACAGTAGGATTGATCCATTTTATTCAGTTTACATTTATTTTCCCCACAATTTGCATTTAGTCAACAGACTTTTAGTATAACTATAAAAAGGTTTTAAACACTGATTATTTTTATAGATTGATGCATTAAAACATGTTTACAAGCACTTATATGGTAGAAGACATGATATAAGAAGAAGTATGATTTAACACTGGTTTCTTGGTGGGCTTTACTTTCCTCTTCTGTCCTTTGTTTCTATTTTTCTTTTTTTTCTTTCTTATTATAATTCGCTTCTTGGACCCACGCTGTGGTTTAGTCGAATCCGCTCTGTGCTTCCCCATCAACTTGGTCACAATTGTAGACACTTGAGGCCATCTACTGGTCAAAGGCAACAAGGTTGTTGTCATTAAACCCCCCGTTCTCTCCTGTGGAGCATCTGGTGCCTGGGTTTGTTTCTTTTCCTCTTCCTGGTCAACCTTCTGCATGGCCCTTTTTGTCCAGTTGGAGTCAGGATCAGAGCACAGGACTTTCCTATTTGTGAGGGTGAACCTGCAAAATAACAAATGGATAAATCCAAGATTAGGTGGTCAATTTTCAATAAGAGATCAATAAATAATGCTAATAACTACAGTACCACTGTAGAGGATGAATAAATTATCAACTATTGCATTTTGGAATGGACAGATTTATGTATATTTTTAAGGTCATTGACTTCCCACAAATGCAAATACTTTTATGCCCAGGATTAAATAAAATAACAGCAACAACTCCCAATAGATTTACATTTAGGCAGACGCTCTTATCCAGAGCGACTTAGATTTTTATCTCATTATACATCTGAGCAGTTGAGGACCTTGCTCAAGGGCCCAACAGTGGCAACTTGGTGGTTGTGGGGTTTGAACCTGGGATCTTCTGAACCGTAGTCCAATGCCTTATCCACTGAGCTACCCCTGGCCCGATAGATCGCTACCAGCAAAACAACAACAGCAATAATGCTGTTGTCGCTGGTCTTTCGGCTGCTCCCGTCATGGGGTCGCTACAGAGGGTCATCTGATCCGTTTACAGCCTGGCACAGGTTTTACACCTGATGCCCTTCCTGACACAATCCTCGCATTTTATCCAGGCTTGGTCCCGGCACTACATCTAGTGGCTGAGGTGTGGCATTGGGTGGGAAGCAGATTGAGGTCTTCCACATGGCAGGAAAAAAATCTAGCACTGAGCCATCAATGCCCAATAATAGCAATATGAGTAAATAAATAAAATAATAGAAATAATAACAGCAAATATAACTGAATTTAAATAATAATAGAAAAAATAAATAAATAAATAGTACATTAATTTTCTTATTATTATCATTAATACTACTACTACTACTACTACTACTAATAATAATAATAATAATTATAATAATAATAATAACAAAACAACAACAACAACAATAATAATAATAATAATAATAATAACAAAACAACAACAACAATAATAATAACAAAACAACAACAACAACAACAATAATAATAATAATAATAATAATAATAATAAGCAAAGAAGAAAAAAAAGACAGACAGCAACAAGTGACCTGTGGGTGTATGGGTTATTTAACTTAAGCAAATAAAAAATAACTATAAATAAATAGAAAAAAATACAAGTAATAATAATAATAATAATAATAATAATAATAAAAAAGAAGAAGAACATCAACAAAAATAAGTTACTTCCAAGCACTCACATCATTTCATGTACATAGTTAGTTAGTAAGTAAGTAAGTAAGTAAATAAGTAATAAATAGATTAAAAAAAATTTTTAATTAACAATAGATAGAATGCAAGTAGAAGCAGTAGCAGTAATAGTAATAGTGGTAACAATAATAAAGATGGCAATAATAGTAATCATCATCATCATCATCATCATCACTATACAGTAGCCACACATAGTGATCCGCTGCATCCAAGCACAATAGACTAATTAACTTAAAATTGATTTAACTCTCTCAATAAATAAAATACAATAAATAAAAACTAAAAGAATTAAAGAATAAATCATGGCCAATGGGGTCCAAAGCACCTTTAATCCACTCTGCAGCAAGCATGGAATAAATCCCTCTCATTACCAATCTGTACAAAGGTACACACTTAAATAAGTATTTTTCAGTTTGATTCATGTAGTGGTTTCAATATAGATAAACCAGAAAGGCAAGAACCATGAAAACCTGAAGGAATCCCACACGGACACAAAGAAACATTACCCGAGGTCATGACCAAATCAGAGGCCCTGGAGCTGTGAGGTGGGAGTGATTCCCAGCTACAATAATTACTGTTACTAAATACATTGTAGCTTTAGTTGTATCCCTTTTGCCTTTGAACATTTCCCCACCTAACATATAATAAAAAGCACTTTAAATGTTTTTGTACAATATATGATAAACGGTCACTTACACAATAGCCTTGAGTGGACATATTCCTTCATCCTGACGCCAGTAGCTTATGATGCTTTTTACATTGACTGGCTTGGGACTTGTTTCAAGACAACAACTTGCTGGAGATCCATTTCCTGTTGGTCAAAAGTGCAACTATTAATATTAATCCATGATGCATTTTTCGTTCCCTACAAAAGTTTAAAATTACTAGACCACACACAGATGTAAACGAAAAAAAATAAGAGCTTTTCAGTTTCAAACCCACAGATGCTACATACTGTACAGTATAACAACTTGACCTTACAAATCTAGGCCACCCCACAAAGTAAATGAGAAGTGTTCATGACAGAAATACAGCTTACTTGCGGAGATGCTGGAGAGCACTGCAGTGGTGAAGAAGAAAAAGAGCTCAAGGTACATTTTCGACGTCTTCTGAGGTGTACGGCTCTGCCTGCAAGAGGTCTTATTGTTGAGGGAGGGACCTCCATTAGCCTACATCTTTCCATCGAACTAGACATAAAAAAAGGAAAATATGAGTCTGACGACTCAACAGGAAGTGGACACGAAGGTAACTTGAAACCGACCCTCTTCAACATCCTTTCATCTTGTCCCCTTTAAACGCCTCCATAATTTAGGTCATCTAAAGTTTCTCTACAACTATATAAATTACTGTCTCAAAAAAAAAAGAAATAGAGTAATATTAATGATAATGATAATATTGGAAAGTTTAATTTACACAATAAGGCTGTATCTTGAAGGTACACAATGGTCAAATTGCTGGCCTTCATTAAGCAAAGAAAACAACTAAGGACAACGCTGGAACTACTAAAATTGGGTTACGAAAATGCTTCAAAAACCTGGAAGGATAGTAGTAAACCATCACCTTCGAGGAAGAAATGTTGAATGAGCATTTTGGAAGATCACTTGAAGGTTCAATGTACCCAAATCGTAAATTTTTTAAAATAAAAATTCAGTAGAACTCTCAGATATGTTGAATAGTAAAAACATTTCCATATGCACAAACTAAAAAAAGAACTCAAAGGATTGAGACTTACCATCTGTGTAGCCTTAAGAAAACCACTTATCAGTGAGGCTAATGGACTGTAGAGCATTAATAAATTAAATGTAGGTTTATTCTCAGGCACATTAAGGTAAGAAGAGAGGCAGATGAAGTGATGTACCCCTCATGCCTAATGCCAACCGTACAAGCCTGTGAGGGCAGTGTTATGATCTAAGTTTGTGTCTGTTCGTCAGGTCAAGGTTCAGCAACATTTTCTGCCCACAAAATGAGGTCAACTCATGACCTGAATGCACTGAATGACCAAGTTTGATCAGTTTTTTCTTCTCTGGTGACATGGGCATATTCTAAGATGCCAGGATTCATTAGGTTCAAATTGTCAAAGAGTGGTTCAAGGAGTGAGATGTCATTTTCACCCATGGATTGGCCACCACAGAGTCCAGACCTTAATCCCATTGGGATTTTTGGGATGTGCTAAAGAAGGCTTCATGCAGCAGTCCAACTCTCCCATTATCAATCCAAGATATTGGAATGAAATGAATGCGATGTAGAAATGTGACATTGTGACATCACATAAGCTTATCAAAATGATGCCACAAGACAGTCCAATGAAATATTAGTGTGTGTTATATTTTTTTGGCTAGGCAGTATATTTTTGTTGGAGGTACAGTAATTAACCAAAACCCTGTCCAGGGTGTACCCTGCCTAGTGCCCTAAGCCTCCTGGGATAGGCTCCAGGTCCCCGCGACCCTGAATAGAGGATAAACATGTGGAAATTGGAGTGAACTCAGGACTGTACGGGGATGTGGAAATAACTCCCGGCTGAGATCCTATGAATGATTATGTGTGCAGTTCCTACATACAGATATGTCGCTTCTACAAGTTGACAACAAGTTATCCATCAATTTTCAAGGGTCAGGTGTTTCACCCCCTGAATGTTGTGAAATGACTGCAATGGACTCAGAGTCACCTCTGCCCAGATTGTCATTCGCAGACATTACACTGTTCAAATACTTTATTGCGTGCTAAGAGTCTTATTATCATACTGTAAAGGTCAATTAGTTTAAAACCTTCATTCCCCAGAAATTTCATCCTATTCGTCTCAGTTTGACTTGAATGTTGTTGTTAGTCTTTTGACTACTCCCTCATCAAGGGGTCAGCATAGCGGACCATCCAATCCACAAAACAACTTAGCACAGGTTTTACGCCAGATGTCATTCATTCATTCATTCATCTACTATACCGCTTTATCCTGTATTAGGGTCACGGGGACCTGGAGCCTATCCCAGGAGACTCTGGGCACGAGGCAGGGTACACTCTGGACAGCGTGCCAATCCATCACAGAGCACACACACACACACACACACACACACACTCATTCACACACTATGGTCAATTTGGGAACGCCAATTAACCTAATCTGCATGTCTTTGGACTGTGGGAGGAAACCGGAGAACCCGGAGGAAACCCACCAAGCACGGGGAGAACATGCAAACTCCATGCACACAGAGACGGGAATCGAGACTGGCCGGGAATCAAACCCGGACCCTGGAGGTGCAAGGCGACAGTGCTAACCAACGCCAGATGTCATCCTATTTTATTCAGGCTTGGGACCGCCGCTGCATCCTATGACTGGTTCTTGGGCATTGGGTGTGTTTTGGGTGTTGGCCGGGAATCGAACACGGGCCTTCTGCATGGCAGGCGAGAAACCTACCACTGAGCCACCAATGCCTTTCCTGATTTGCCTTAAATACCCCTCCTATTTTTAATAATTTCACAATAAAAAAAAACTGAATAGACATTTTATTATTAAATAAGCTCTTGTATTTAAAGACAATATCAACCATTTCATGGGTGAACAGGTGGATAAACAGGATTTCACTTAAAGAATGTTACAGGCATTTGCCTAAAGCACGTTCCCTGCCCTAACATGATGACTAAATAACTTGTCTAATCTTGTAAGTCAGAAATAATACAAAGTGTACAATACAAACATTTACAGTATGCATACTTATCCAGTTTGAAAAAAAAAACCTGTAATTTATTTTAAATACGTCTCAATGAGTAATGATGTTATCTTACCAGCTAGTTGCTTTTTCTCAATTTGGAATGTCAGAAAGAAGACCAAGACGATGTCTTCAAAGCCTCATGAAGGAGCTTCCTCGTCTCCATGTATTCTGTTATGAGATCGATGATCAGGAAATACCTGATAAGAATTAGGCATGTACAGGCATATATTACTGTATATACAGCAATGTGAAGCAGTTAAGCAGCCAAAATAGGAGCAACTAAATCAATGTGATGTAGAAAAGTATTTATTGATTTAACTTAAACTTTTATCACTTTTTAACCTTGAATAGGCTTCCAGGCAAAGAAACAGTCACAACAATACACGACCACTAGAACATTAACAACCACAATGGGAGGGTAAAACAGCCATGTATTTATTAGCTATTTATTTATAAAAATGACTGAACCTTGGTAGCTACAAAGTTCTACAATTATTTGAATACGTTTGAGTTTAGTGACTATGGTTAATCAATTAACTGCAAATTGAAATGGTCAGAAATTGAGCTACATTTGCAAATGTGGATAAATGTAAAACATGGCTGATGAATCTCTTGTGAAAATAATAACCACCTACAAAATGGGAAGTACCCCTTTCAGTAATACAGGATGTCCTGCGTATAATGTGGTCAGATAGACGCACGCAGCTCCTTCAGCTATATGTCACCAGGTTGTGATCTGCATGCATGGGATCTTCTAGCCTTGTTCTTGTACAGTACAACGAATAGAAATGGAGTATATACTGTATACGATATACAGGTACATCTCAATACATTAGAATATCATCGAAACGTAGATTTATTTCATTAATTCAAGTCAAAACGTGAATCTCATTATATAGACTTATTACATGCAGACTGCTATATTTCAAGTGTTTATGTCTTTTCATTTTGATGATTATGGCTTACAGTTAATGAAAACTCAAAACTCAGTATATAAGAATATTACTTAAGACTAATTGAAAAAAAAACTCACTGCGGAGCTGTTAGCAAAGCCCAGGTTGTTCCGATAGCGGCCTTCAGCTCTTCTGCATTGTTGGGTTTGATGTCTTGTAGACAGATTGAGAGACCATTTAAAGGCTCAGGAAACCCTTGCGGATGTTTTAAGTTAATTAGCTTGTTAAAATGTGACACAATGAGTCTCCAATATTTAACTTATTTACAATATTATAGGCGGCGCGGTGGTGTAGTGGTTAGCACTGTCGCCTTGCACCTCCAGGGTCTGGGTTCGATTCCCGGCCAGGCTCGATTCCCGTCTCTGTGTGCATGGAGTTTGCATGTTCTCCCCGTGCTTGGTGGGTTTCCTCCGGGTACTCCGGTTTCCTCCCACAGTCCAAAGACATGCAGGTTAGGCTAATTGGCGTTCCTAAATTGACCATAGTGTGTGAATGAGTGTGTGAATGAGTGTGTGTGTGCTCTGTGATGGATTGGCACGCTGTCCAGGGTGTACCCCGCCTATAGTGCCCAGAGTCTCCTGGGATAGGCTCCAGGTCCCCGCGACCCTAAATACAGGATTAAGCGGTATAGAAGATGAATGAATGAATGAATGACAATATTCTATTTTTCCTAGTTTTCATTAGCTGTAAGTCATAATCATCAAAATTTAAAGGAATAAGAACATGAAATGGATCAGTCTATGTGTAATGAATCTATATAGTACAGTATAATATATCCAATTTTCCTGATGAATTTTTCAATTCATCATCAAAACTGGGAAAGATAATGCTAAACTGTCAACTTCGTGGTATGAAAAAATCATGAATGGAGATTACTTACAGTACACACTTGATGAAGTTGCATGATACAAAATTTACAATAAAAACCATAGTTATAGTCCCACAGGATTGGGATTAAATCTTATAGGCAGTATGCCTATAAGAAAACTTGTTAATGAGACATTAAAATAAAATAAGCCTTCGAATAAATAAATGAAAAGCCTTCAATTTGCTAGGGATCAGAAAGATTGGATTTTGGAGAAATGGAAAAAGTTCATGTGGTCTGATGAAAAGTTTTCATCATTCAGATTTTGCACAGATCACCTGTTCTTGGTGGCATCATTGCATCAGCCATTTTCAACACTTGTTGGTAATGGTCTTTGAAGTTTTTTTTCTATCCCCTTTCCTACTTTATACATTTTGACAGTGACATCCTGTAATCAATTTGCAAACCATGGTTTTATCAGTCAGGCAAAAAACAAATATCAATGACTGGCTCAATCTTGGCACCAGAAGGGTGCACATACTGTACTTGTGTTATATATATATATTTTCTCTTCCGAAAGGAGGATGATCTGACATTCCTTATCTTGGTTTCCTTCTTCTACTTCACAAATCCCTGAAGTGTTGGACCGAGTAAACTGATTAGACAAGAAGCACTTTTCACAAGTGATGATACAGTATACTGTAGATCATAGATCTTTGCCTGGGTTGTTTAATGATATGCTTTACCCTGCATCACAGGTCTTCTGAAAATCATTAATTACACTAATTAATGATATCACACACTCTAATTACACTGTCTGTCACAGCTTGGGTGAAAGTAGGTCAGTACAGTCTACAGTACTGGAAAGAGAAGAGAGCAGTTGCCTGACAAAACCTACACACAAGCCCAGCCACAGAATCACTTTCAGAACACACATGTGATAACGTTATATCATCTTAAATAATGCTGTAACTCCTTCTATGTTAAAAAATGACTTCTAAGTCGTTCCGAATTGCCTCTCAACCATCTCTGTTGTTCTTGATCTACGAAGCTAACTATCTCCTAACACCAAATCCCAAATGCCTTTCGAACCCTGATCAAGGGCACTACTTGGTGTGTGGAAAAGGGCATTTTGCACTCTACATAGTCCACTAAATTATCCAACAGAATATTGTTCTGCTTTTGCAGATAAGTAAACTTTTGCACACATTACATTTTCCTTTCCATCACACAAGTGCTGAGCGCTGCTGAGCGGAATGTACCGATCATGTCTCTGTAACCACATGAATGGAAATAGGACACTTGTGTCTTACTGGGGAAAGTGATACTGCCCGGGAAACTGGTGTTGCAACATGTATGACGCAACAGTCTTTTTTTTTTTTTCGTTATAATTTGAAATTCGTGATTGCTGACAAGGCTAATTTAATGGTCAATATTTTTTTTAAATACATCAATGTACATAAATACATTACATTTTTTAAAATATATTTTGAATGCAGTTGTTGTTGCATGCTTTTCGCATGAAGTGAAGTCATTTCCCAGTTCCAGTTTTTTTTACTCTCTTTTTCATTCTAATTTTAAAAGAAAAAGTAACAAAAGGAAATTAACATTTATAGCTACAACTTGTTTGACCTTTCCCTAGCAACCTTCCATAACAACTATAAATAAATATAAATATTTTTTTTTCAATGAGAAATTGTATTTTTGGTGAATTTTGGTAGTAAATGTTCTTTAATATATTATATTATATTATATTATATTATATTATATTATATTATATTATATTATATTATAAGTTTTGCTGCTCATATTTTTTAAAAGAATTTCTGAAGTATTGCATAAATATTATCTGTTATAATATATATATCAGATATAGATATAGAATATGTGGTATCTTGTTCAAAACTGAAAAACAAAACGAATACATTTATTAAAAATAGAACTTTATTATCAGTAGAAAAATATTAAGCTTATAATAATTTTGAAAATACATACATACAATTTAAGAAAACGTATACCTACTGTATACTTGTTATAAAGAATTATAATAATAATAGAAACAATTTTTTTATATAAATATAAACAATACACAAAACCTTAAAAATTAAAAGTATTTATGGCTAGAATACAAAGTATGAAATTGACAAAGTATGAAAAGTTAAATATGAATTGATGATGAGTTAAATATGAGATGACATGCTTGTACTAGGGGTGATAGTTGTCCCCCTTCTGCTTCTGCTGTCCAAAATGGCCATGGTTTTAATGACCCATTCTGAGGACGGGTCCAGACATAATGTTTTGCTCTTCTTTGTGATGACCCTAATAGGAAAACATATATATAATTTGTGTAGATAAAATGCAAGTAAACACTACAAGTATTACTCAGCACTGTTGTTAAGACCAATATAGTCCTTAAAAAAAAAGCATAATTCTTCTAACCTCACAGCTTTCAAGGGACACAAGGGTGTGTCCTGTAAGGTGTATTTTTGGAGCTGATCTCTCTGTACTTTGATGTCAATAGTTTTTAGACAACATGTCACTGGAAAGGCTTCAGCACCTACAAGAAAAAAAAATATCGACAAATCTTGCCTGAATATTAGGGACATTTATATTATTCACAAATATATGTTAAAAATATACCTTGTTTTGGAGCTTCGGTCAACAACAGTAGGAGAAGCAGGGCAGGTGAGAAGTGCAGTGTGAGAACCATCTTCATCTTGCCTGCTCAGGGTCTCTTCAGTGGTATAAAGGTTTCATGCTGAGCTGCCAGTTTTAAACTTTGCTGCACCACCTTTGAAACTATTGATATCATCTCATGCTGCACCCCCAGTTGTTAAATCATCCAAAACTATCTGATATCAGCGCCTTCGCGATGCATTTGGTTTCCTGGCTTTCTAGGTCATGATGTGCTGTTCTCTTTTCCTAACCACATGCATGGAGACCCACTGAGAGGCAGTTATGGCTGTAGACTCATTATGAGTAATGTACAGGTTACTATGTATAGACATTTACCAGGCTTTGATTAAAAAACAAAAAATACATACTGTATATCACTGGTTTTTGAAGGTTAAACCGGTTCTAGTACCTAAATCTCCAGGATTTATAACCATGGTGAGCTGAAAAGCAACTCAGAATGGGTTGAAATTGACAGGATAAGGGAGCAAAAAATTCCAATTCATGCTCACTCAAACTGGACAGGTGAAGACTGGGGAATAAAAAACATTGTGTGGTCTATTCTAATCAAATCTTCTAATCCACTGTCCAATTTACAGGTTATTTACAGAAAATAGTTTGTCCATAAGTGTACAGTATAAAGCAGAATGAACAGTTTTTAATTGATTGCGTTCTTGCTTTTCTGGGTCATGCCCCCTTGCCCCGACTGTACCCCTAACCACAGTATAAAAAGTTAGACACTCCATAAAGAATCACCCTTGGTGGGTAAAATACCCCTTCTTGGTGGTTAAAGGGAAAGTCCAAAGCATACTTGTGTGTGTGTGTGTGTGTGGATGGGCGGGGGTTAACCCTGTTTGTTTGTTTCTTCATACTGTATGATGTATTGAACTGAATCTCATGGCAGCCTTCATCTTTTTTTTTCATTTAATCTTATACAGTAAATACGTTTTACAGTAGATTTTTCTATTTGTAATTAACAGCAGTGACCAATAAATCTAGCTGACATTTACTGGACTGGTAACAAAACTTGTATAAAATGTGTATATTTTTTAAAAAGTGTCAAAAATATAATAAGATGTAAAAAAAAAAATAAACATATGCAACATTGGGATAGAATGAAATATTATGCCATCTAAAATGACATTTATTCATTATTCTGACTGAGTAATCTGATTGGACGAGAGGCTTTCTCAAGCATGGTTGAAAGTAAGTATTTACCGTCTGCAGTACTGGAAAGAGGAGAGAGTAGCTGCCTGCCAAAACCCACATTCAAACCCAGTCACAGAAGCACTTTCAGCAAGAAAACACATCTGATATTATGTCGCCCTAAACAACACTTTGTCTTCTTAGTAATTGCTTCTATGTTTTGCCTTAGTGTTGTGACTATAAAAAGTACTATATACTGTATATTTCTCAGTATACATCTACACTTTTTACATTCTGCGTAATTACTGTACTTTATTTGTCTCTATTTCAAATTTTCTTTTATTGAAACTTTTGTAAATCTCAAAATTTATAGATGTGTATATAAAACAAGGCTGAATCTCCACTAATAGGTATGACCAAAAAGTGGCTGTATACTCTAGCACACTTGCTTTTCATTTATTTGGGGTTATCAATCCCTGAAACTGTGAAGTTAGCAGTGCTGGTATTTTTAAGTGGAATAAGTGGAAATATAAAGAGAAACCTACGAGATTTACAAGACTGCTGTCACGTTCGGCTATGATGTTGGACTGTGGGCTTGGTGTTGAGGCATAGACGCAGAGGGGATGCAGTGAAACAAAAGAGTCTTTAATGAGAATCAAACAAACAAAACATGAACTAAGGAAGTTGGCTAAAAACATGGAGCATGCTAACAAACGAACTCAAAATACAAACACAGACTCGGGATTACACGATTTAATACAGTACAGACATGGGGATACAAACTGGACGGGACAAGACATACTGTACTAGACAGCCTAGAGGACTAAAAACAAGGGACTATACATGCAAGGGATAAACAAACGGCAGGCTTGGCTAGGTCTACCACCTGTTCTGCACATTAGCTGCTAAGCTAGCTCATAGCTAATCAGACTAATGGCTAAACAGGCCAGTAGCCTGAGACACAAGGGAATGAACAGACAGGGTGCACAGCAGACTAGGTATGAAACAAACTAAGAACTCTAAAGGTTAGTGGCTAAAGATGTTAGTACCTAAACAGACTAAGAGCTAAGCAGACAAGGAGACTAGACAGACTAAGATCTAGACATGTTAGTATCACCCTCATTAGTATTTAAACAGACTACTAGCTAAACAGGCAATGGGGGTTACTTACACAAAAGGGTAAACACAAAAGGCTAATTCTCCTAGAGGCTAATCCTGCTAGGAGACACAGAGACATAAACTAAATCAAAGCAAATACAAACTTAAAGAGCTCCAGAAACTAAATGCCAACTATAATGAAACCAAACTAAAACAAGTAAACAAAACCCACATAACAGAAATTAATGCTCGACCCAGTTTCCCAGAACAAACAGGTATTTATTACAGTGCTAATGAGCCTCCTCAGTTCAGGTGAGCATCCACATCACCTGACTGAGGAGGCTTCTGGGAAACTGAGTCTAGAAACAAAACTACAGACTAAAAAACACTGCCCTCTAGTGGGCAACCCTCACAACTGCAAGACTGTCATGCTACTTCGTTCCTCTTGTTGTAAAAGGATATGTGTTGGCAGAGCAAAAGAATTGTTTAAATAAACAAATAAATCATAATCTGTTGACAATAATGGTGTTTGTGAAAAACCACAATGAATAAAGCCGTATCTCAACCGCGGTTGTGCTGTTGTGCTGGATATCGGCAGAGCACACTTGGGTTATATTCAGCACAGCAGCACTTCCTCTTAAGAGTACCGTACTTACAGTACTTCTTGATATTTAACAATGCAGTACTTTGCATTGTTAAAAATATAAAATCTTTAAGAATTAAATATCAGTGCAAATTTTATGGTCTAGTCTCATTATTTACAATATACGTTACAATATATGTAGAATATTTACCACACACACACACACATATACAGTGGTGTGAAAAACTATTTGCCCCCTTCCTGATTTCTTATTCTTTTGCATGTTTGTCACACTTAAATGTTTCTGCTCATCAAAAACCGTTAACTATTAGTCAAAGATAACATAATTGAACACAAAATGCAGTTTTTAAATGAAGGTTTACGTTATTAAGGGAGAAAAAAAACTCCAAATCTACATGGCCCTGTGTGAAAAAGTGATTGCCCCCCTTGTTAAAAAAATAACTTAACTGTGGTTTATCACACCTGAGTTCAATTTCTGTAGTCACCCCCAGGCCTGATTACTGCCACACCTGTTTCAATCAAGAAATCACTTAAATAGGAGCTACCTGACACAGAGAAGTAGACCAAGAGCACCTCAAAAGCTAGACATCATGCCAAGGTCCAAAGAAATTCAGGAACAAATGAGAACAAAAGTAATTGAGATCTATCAGTCTGGTAAAGGTTATAAAGCCATTTCTAAAGCTTTGGGACTCCAGCGAACCACAGTGAGAGCCATTATCCACAAATGGCAAAAACATGGAACAGTGGTGAACCTTCCCAGGAGTGGCCGGCCGACCAAAATTACCCCAAGAGCGCAGAGACGACTCATCCGAGAGGCCACAAAAGACCCCAGGACAACATCTAAAGAACTGCAGGCCTCACTTGCCTCAATTAAGGTCAGTGTTCACGACTCCACCATAAGAAAGAGACTGGGCAAAAACGGCCTGCATGGCAGATTTCCAAGGCGCAAACCACTTTTAAGCAAAAAGAACATTAAGGCTCGTCTCAATTTTGCTAAAAAACATCTCAGTGATTGCCAAGACTTTTGGGAAAACACCTTGTGGACCGACGAGACAAAAGTTGAACTTTTTGGAAGGTGCGTGTCCCGTTACATCTGGCGTAAAAGTAACACAGCATTTCAGAAAAAGAACATCATACCAACAGTAAAATATGGTGGTGGTAGTGTGATGGTCTGGGGTTGTTTTGCTGCTTCAGGACCTGGAAGGCTTGCTGTGATAGATGGAACCATGAATTCTACTGTCTACCAAAAAATCCAGAAGGAGAATGTCCGGCCATCTGTTCGTCAACTCAAGCTGAAGCGATCTTGGGTGCTGCAGCAGGACAATGACCCAAAACACACCAGCAAATCCACCTCTGAATGGCTGAAGAAAAACAAAATGAAGACTTTGGAGTGGCCTAGTCAAAGTCCTGACCTGAATCCTATTGAGATGTTGTGGCATGACCTTAAAAAGGCGGTTCATACTAGAAAACCCTCAAATAAAGCTGAATTACAACAATTCTGCAAAGATGAGTGGGCCAAAATTCCTCCAGAGCGCTGTAAAAGTCTCGTTGCAAGTTATCGCACCGCTTGATTGCAGTTATTGCTGCTAAGGGTGGCCCAACCAGTTATTAGGTTCAGGGGGCAATTACTTTTTCACACAGGGCTATGTAGGTTTGGATTTTTTTCTCCCTAAATAATAAAACCCCTCATTTAAAAACTGCATTTTGTGTTTACTTGTGTTATCTTTGACTAATAGTTAAATGTGTTTGATGATCAGAAACATTTTGTGTGACAAACATGCAAAAGAATAAGAAATCAGTAGGGGGGCAAATAGTTTTTCACACCACTGTATATATTGGGGCCCTCGAATTATTAATATAGTTCATTAATAACATGGTGCTAAATTTGTAAAAGGAAGCCTGTAGGCTTCAGCAAATTCTCACTGTGGTTTCACTGTACTCTGCACTCTAGTGGAAGTTTTCAGATCAACCACAGTTCCATAGGTTCTCAGGAAACCACTTTAAAGGAAATCTTAACCATTGATCGGGTAGTGTGAAGTCAGGAATGTGACAGAATGTGGTGTGCTGTTGTGAGAAAATCATTTTGCATTGCAGCCTGACATGAAGTGTTTAAGGGACAACACAAATAAATTTTTAGATGAATAGATTCATTATTTTATGGTCAAGTCTGAACAGTATTAAGAAATGTTATAATCAGCCATAACATTGAAACCAACTGTGTAATATTGTGTAGGTTCTATTGTGCAACTCAAACAGCTCTCACCCTTTGAGGGCTGGACTAGTAGACCTCTGGGGTATCTGGCACCAAGTGATAATCAGCCTATGAGATGTGAGGTGGAGCCTCCATGGATTAGCAGAACTACCATTAACTTTTCAGCAGTTTCTCCTACAGTAACTCTTCTTTATGGTCAGACCAGAAGGACTTGCCCTTATTCCTCACATGAATCACTGAAACTTAGCCGTGCATGACCCTGACGCTCATTCGCTGGTTGTCCTTCCTTGGAGGACTTTTGGTAGGCACTGAGCACTGAACTGGGAACACCTCACAAGACCTGCTGTATGGAGATGCGCTGACCCTGTGATCTAACCATCAGAATTCGGGTCTTGATAAATGTTCTTACATTCTTATTGCCCATTTTTCCTGCTTCCAACTTTAAGTTGAGTTATTCTGAAAACACTCCGTTAAGAATTCTACATTTCATTTGAACTTTTCAGACTTTAAACGTTAAAACTTTAAAAGGTAGACTTTGTCTAAATTGACAAGAACAACAACACACACTTTTGGCCTGCTGATGTCTAAAAACTGCAGTTTCCCCACACACCATAGGGAAGTGCAACATCTATGATCAAGTTACGCAAGCGCTGCAAACACCCATAGTCTGATGCTTTCTAAAAACTGCAGTTTCTCACACCCCATAGTGTAGTGCAACATCTATGACCAAGTTCCAAACCTCCCCCTGGCCACATAACGCAACCTTACTCATACAGCACTTTAAGCTAAATATATACCTGAGATCAAAAGGAGGAGTGCTGAACGTGACACAGGTTGCGTAGGTTCACCAAAAGCAATCGCTCCGTGCACAAAGCAAAGGGAGCAGACAGTGGAAGCTTTCGCTCCACCACACTTCCTGTGACTTTCTTACCCTCTGTAGTCCAATTCGTCTTTTCCTCTAGTGTAGACTTGTCACATGCACAAGCACGGTTTACAGTAAACAACAATAACATTCGTTAACACCAAATAATGTCTATGAAACGCCAGAGCAAATCTCCTATCTGTAAAAGACAACCCCATTTCATCATGGTGTTTTTTAAAGAATAATGAGATATGATGTTTATAAGAACTGGATTTGTTCATAAATGCTTATTCTAGGTAAATGTTATACATTAACCAAATACCACAATTATATGATCAAACCATCTACAGATTATTGATTGAAGTTTTCATATAAGACAATAATTTTTACATAATTCTTATATTTTTTTAATTCACTTTTTGGAATTACTTTTTGGAATATTTGATTCTATTTGGAATATTCGATTTATAAAGATCCTTCTTCATAGGTCATGAACAGTTATATAAACATTTCACTGATTATCACACTCTGTATGTCTGTGTATGTGAGAAATAGAGTTTTTATTTGAATTTCTCGACCTCTGAAGCGTGCAGTCATGTTCCCACATAGACATGTGCACATGGCGCCCCCTAGCTTAACATGGCTGGAGGTGAAACAGGAGCCGCTACTGTATGTGCAAGACAAATGTACATGGTCAGTTAAATTTTTCCTCTACAAGATCCATGATATACAGTAGGTATGTGATGCTTGTGTGGTGCTAGCTGTCTGAATTTGAATTCACATCTCTCCCCCACTACACTATAAATATCATGTGCTCCATGAGAATGTACTGTGTTAGTATTCACCTACCCTGACAAAATCATGACCACATTATTCATTTTTTTAACTAGCACACTCAAATGTTTTCAAACTGAAATCAGTTTTGTTATGACAGCTAGTTGATGTCAGTATGTCATGTTTCCAGCTTCTCTATTCGATGGTAATTCTTAAAATAGCAGCTGATGTTATTAGCTTCCCTTCCTTTTTCATTTTTCTTAAGAAATGAACTCATGACTGCATCTCAATTTTGACGGTATGTCAGTTTTCCATTATAAAAATCTATGTAGGCACAGATTAAAATGACATACATAAAATAGTATTTTATATATATATAATATACACAGTGGTGTGATTGCAGTTATTGCTGCTAAGGGTGGCCCAACCAGTTATTAGGTTCAGGGGGCAATTACTTTTTCACACATGGCCATGTAGGTTTGGATTTTTTTTCTCCTTAAATAATAAAAACCCCTCATTTAAAAACTGCATTTCGTGTTTACTTGTGTTATCTTTGACTAATAGTTAAATGTGTTTGATGATCAGAAACATTTTGTGTGACAAACATGCAAAAGAATAAGAAATCAGGAGGGGGCAAATAGTTTTTCACACCACTGTATATATATATGGCGGCGCGGTGGTGTAGTGGTTAGCACTGTCGCCTTGCACCTCCAGGGTCCGGGTTCGATTCCCCGGCCAGGCTCGATTCCCGTCTCTGTGTGCATGGAGTTTGCATCTTCTCCCCGTGCTTGGTGGGTTTCCTCCGGGTACTCCGGTTTCCTCCCACAGTCCAAAGATATGCAGGTTAGGCTAATTGCCGTTCCCAAATTGCCCGTGGTGTGTGAGTGTGTGTGAGTGTGTGTGCCCTGCGATGGATTGGCACCCTGTCCAGGGTGTACCCCGCCTTGTGCCCTAAGCCTCCTGGGATAGGCTCCAGGTCCCCCGCGACCCTGAACACAGGATTAAGCGGTATAGAAAATGAATGAATGAATATATAATTTTATTTATTATAAATAATTATATATATAAAGTATATTGATATAATTATGGCATACTGACATAAATCAATTAACATTTCTGTGTGGACCTTACAATTGATTGCACTCTCACAAAAGAAATTTCATCACTGTACTTGTTTGCTAATGACGTTTATGTCCGCCTCTATGCTACATGGTTCTACCCATTACTTTTGTTCTACTGAAGTATGTTATTGTGGGAAATAGTAACTAATAATTGAATCTTAATTGTTAATTATGTTAACAGTACAGTGAAATATTTTTTCGAAGCTGGAGTCGAAGCGCTGGGTCAGCAACATCTGGAGCTGATTGGATTAAAGGCCTCGCTCAAGGGCACGGTGGCAGTTTACCAGTGCCTAGTCTAGAACCGTTCGCCTTAACTATTTGAACCACCACCCCATATGTAGTAAGCACCCTGGCATTCATTAATGTATTGGGGTACACACTGTAGTACTACTACGGTACTCACTGAAGTGCCACAGTACCTACCCTAGTACTGTATAAAGTCATACTGTAGGGTTTCTACCATGGTGATGTCTGGTAATGTTATATTAGGATCTCCAAATGTACAGTATATACAGTATGCAGTACAATATAACTGGGGAAAAGTTCAAAGGTAAAAAAAAAAAAAACATCTATTACACGTAAATTACAGTACCACATGTACTGTATACAAAACAGATGTGAAAGACTGTATATCCTGGCTGAGAGATTCTTGCCAGAATGTGGTCTGATGCAACTTAGTGAAAATATTTTGGTCTCATAAGCAGGGGTACTTGCGCAGGTATCAATATTTGTGATATGCTACAGAATGTATTTACTATAAGTGCGTAAAATCTGAAGACTTGTGGAGGAAAAACAAATATATGAGTAAACTTCACTTATATACTGTATATAAATATTGTGTTAAGGTTTAAACAGACTGAGTCATATGGGAGTCACATTGGACGGCGCCTTTGTCAGACTGCAGAGTCAGTACTGCACATACAAAGGAATTCCCTGATCATGCATTAAATGGAATTTCTAATAATCTGTCGACTGCATTGTTTCTCAAGAATAAACTGATGATTTCACTATTATGTGCTCAGAAAAAATTTGTACCAAGAATAAGACCTAGGACGTAAATCTCAGAGCATTTTAGCCATTATTTGTTTTGATGTTTTTGTTTAATAAACAGATATAAGGCTCAGGATTGTGCTGTATACAGTAGAGCGATGATCTTTTTTTTCCCAGCACAAAATAGGATAGGATGAACTGAATTTACTACCCAATCTACCCAATCATAGTTGGGCAAAAAGGGAGGGTCACATACGTAGGCAAAGAAATAGCACAGATACACATGATTTATTGTTGTTTTCAGTTATTTCTATTGCAAAAATATGATGATAATAATAATAATAATGTGCTCATTTTGAGAATTCTACGTGTTTGTGACATCATTCCCAAATTCTGCTAGTGGTAAAATGTACCCTACAGTATATAAAAGTAATGATAACTTTCATATATGAAAACCCAAATACACAGGGGTATTGGGGTACACACTGTAGTACTACCACGGTACTCACTGGTACTACTTCTTGTTGTTCCTCGGTCTAAGATGAGGTCTAGACGGGATCGTGCGTTTGCGGTCGCCGCCCCTAACTTATGGAACAGTTTGCCTTCATACGTATATTAGGGACTTGCCTACGCTTGGCCAGTTTAAAAGCCATTTGAAGATTTTTTATGATAACGTTCGATCAAAGATAAGTGTGAAGGGTGTTAGTGTTATGTATTTCTTTTTTAAACTCTATTTTTAGATATATGGCTATACTCTGTCTTTTGCTGTTTAGTGTTTTATTGTCTGTACAGCACTATGGTCAACATTGTTGTTTTATTTAGTGCTTTAGAAATAAATTTGAATTTGAAGTGCCACGATACCTACCCTAGTACAGTAAAAAGGCCTATGGTTGTTACCATGGTAATGTCTGAAGTATGGTACAAACCATAGTAAAATGTCATGAAAATGAGTCTCCATTAGGATCTCCAAACATACAGTATGTATACAGTACTATGTAACTGGGGGAAATTTCAAAGGTCAAAATGTTTGCGCAATAACACAAACCGGCAAGGTAAATATGTTTATTAATATTTTTTTATTCATTTTTTATTTTTTTATCATCATTGACTGTATTGCAGGAATGTATCTGTGAGTTTTAAGGGTTAAAAAAAATCTTAATCAGTACCCACTATCTCTTTTTTCCTTCTGTAAAAAAAACCACAAACACAAAACACAGACAATTGTGCAAATACATGGCTGTAAGATTCCAGTAACAATGTGGTCTGATGCAACCTGATGGAAATATTTCCTCCCTAAAAAGTCTCCTAAGAAAGCGTGATGTACTCATCAATACTCAAGCCATAGGATTATACTTGTATGACTGGAATGAAAAGTGTGAGATACTGTAGTTTAGGATTGTACTAAAATGATAAGGGAAAATATTTGCAAGTGCGGGACACTTCTTGTCTTACTTAAACATGATACATCCATCTGTAGTTTCGTCTTCAATCTGTGTAAATCTGTGTTTAAACTCCCTAGCAGGTTTTCCTACACTTCGTCATCTTCGTTGAAAGTTCGAAGCAGTTTGATTCTGTGTTACAGAGACTGGGTTGTACGGTTCTCCTACAATGAATATTTCATAGCGTCCCGTCCCTAGTCGTTTGTTGTGATCTCAGGGCCCACAGGCCTCACGTGGCACATCCGGAGGTTTATAAATCAAGGCTGAGGAGTGCTGTAGGCGTGAATGAACTTCCTGAAAGTGGGGCAGAAAATGGAAGATTTCATTTTCAACCACATCCCAGAGGTTCCCTTCTGGGGCTAGATTAATGAAATCTCTCAACAAAACTACATGGGAAATCCTCTATATTCATAGAAAGAAAAAGAACAAATAAGGAAACAAGATCTTTTGTTTTTGAAATGCTATAGTCCAAAAAAGTCAGACATTATATTTCAGATTGTTTCAATATTGACCTTGCCATGGCAAAGGGGATTATATGTGATTTCTCAGGGTTATACTACAAGATCTCACAGACAAGCCAAAAACCTTCATCAAAGCGGGAAAAAAAAGGCTAAGCAGAATCTGTCCGGTTTAGGGAACTCCACTAAAGCAAGGCCTGGGCACCATGTCCACAGGCAAGAAACTGGTGACTGTGTCACCTATGTAACTTAATTTCCCCTCGATTTTCTCCCAAGCTTCATGTCCAATTCCCACCTGTCTTGTTAGGGCACCCAACAGCAACCAGGGAGGGCGTGATTCCTCCATTGCACATGAAGATGCCAACTGTATCTTTGCTTAAGAACCATTAGGGAGTGAAGATTACATGATACAGGAAGTTTAAAAAAAAAAAAAAAAAGCATGATTGCCTCGTGCCCCTATGGTTGACATAGATGTGTGAGTATGCCATCCTTCGCCTGCTGAGAGAGCGTGGTCAATCTGCTCTCTCCAGGCTCGCAGCTATCGATGACTGTAGCCTCACTCAGGAATCAAATTTTCAACCTCCACATGATACAGGGAACACTCTTTCATTGCACAACCTGGTAGCCTGGGCATGTTTCTAAAGTGACTGGTATGAAACGGAACACTGCCAAGTCCAATATCATGAGTGAAATACTCCATGCAGGTAGATAAAGAAAATTTGACCATTGAAACGAGACACTGGAGAATCTTACAATCAGTTTGGGATCGTCTAAGGATCAGATTAGAGAAAGTCTGGGATGATCTTTACATGTTGTCCAAGAAAAGTATAAGCACAATGAATGAATGACTAAATAAATCACAGAATGAACAAATCTACAGAACTGGAAAATGAAACTCTCACCGTGGCACTGTGGTTCTCACATGCCCATATTAGTCAGTGACCACTTCTCTTTTCAAAAGACAAAGCTCTGCAATGACTATGCAAATCTGATGTCTTTAAATAAACAGGAATTTTGCGAGGCATTTTGCCAAATTATACCATAAATTGGTCTGTGTGTGCTACCAATAACTGCTGAGATGTGATAATAAAAGCGTTATTATTATTATTATTATTATTATTATTTGTCTCGGTTTCTCTTACATACAGATCGTCTTTGTTATAACAGCGTTCTAATTTAATTTATAGACAACACTTAAGATTTTGAGTTAGACAGTGATTTGGGAATTTTCAGTGTTATGTAATATGCAGTAATAGGCACGTGGATTCTGTATGACACTGGATTCTGCAGTCAGTGGAAAAAATTGTTTAATCATGACTAATCAGGACTTAGTTTAATCAGAACCAACCAACAGGAGAACAGGAAGTACCATCTTTGGGTTTAACCTCATGTTAGATTATTACATGCCCTGCGATGGATTGGCACCCTGTCCAGGGTGTACCCCGCCTAGTGCCCGAAGTCTCCTAGGATAGGCTCCAGGTCCCCCGCGACCCTGAACACAGGATTAAGCGGTATAGAAAATGAATGAATGAATAGATTATTACAGACCTTCTCAAAAAGTCTCAAAAATATACTTCTTCAAAATCAACACTAAAGATAATAATATAATGTACAGTATATACAGTACTCTCAGCTCCACTAAAGAAATAATATAAGCTCCATTAGCAACGGTTGAACTGGTCCAATACCAATGAATCAATGAAGTATTTCTGTGGATCACTGGTTTGCTCAAAAACCTTCATTGTATTTCAACTAATCTGTTGAGTATTATTCATTCCTTATACTTGGAAAAATATTAACATATTGTTCTGAACATTGTCTATAGTATACCAGGTTTACTAGCTAGGCCACATTGCTTATATAATGGGATGTAATGTGATGTAGTTGGTCTTTCAGCTGCTCCCAGCAAGGGGTCGCCACAGCTGAATACCGGGTCCGCACAACAACTTGGCACAGGTTTTTTGCCGGATGCCCTTCCTGACGCAAACTGACATATCGCAAACAATTTTATTTTCTATTATTTTATCATTTGATATAAGTAATAATGTAAGTTTAAATGGCTTTTAACAGCTAAATATATATATTTTTCTATATTTCTAATTTGTGTCTTATTTCTCTCATTTCATACTGAAACTTTTCTTTAAAATTTTTGAATCAGCAGACGTATAAGCATTTCACTTCATAACATATTGTGACTGTGCATGTGACAAATAAAATTTTATTGCTACCTGATTACACACATAATGAATTTAGCATTAGCGCCATATAGAACTTGCGAGTTGGACATAGGGAAAAGCAGAATGGTGAAATAAATGGACTCTGGTGGAATTTGCTTGGAATTAACTAATATCGACTCTCTATTTAACTGAAATCATTCTCAGGCATCGACGACCTTTGTTTGTTGCCACGGCACTAATACCACCGCCACTAATATCAGTAAACAGGTGACAGGATCATGGGAACCCAAGGCCCATCTATTAAGGGGATGAACCAAGGGCCAGCCTGTCCAGTTTGATTAAACAAAAACAACAATGTATCCCCAACTGCTGAAAAAAGTCCATTTGGACCACAATAGCGAGGCACCAGAATACTCAATGCATCACAGACTGCTGCATATGGGCTTAGCAGAGAAAGACTTTAAGATTATTCATCTAGCCTCTAAATCTCAATTCCAATCTGCAACCCACACTTCCCTAAGGATCCCCTACTAACATCCTGGTAATGACCAAAGGGGCAGAGCTGCCCTGCAGGAACAAGGGGAACCCAAACCAATTTAGGTATAATGTTTTGAGGATTATATGTTGTGGCTAATTGGTGTTTGTTTGCTCTTATTCCTATTCATCTCAAAGTTATTCAGTGTCTTTGAGGTGAGTGCTCTGCGCAGGTACATGTAACTCAGGTGTTTCCTTATCACCTTATCAATCCTTCCTTCATGCACATCAGTGTTGTTGTGCTTGAAGAGATAGCTGGGATCGCCTGGTCATTTTTTTCTCCTTCAGAAATAGAAAAGTATAGGTTCCTATTGGAACTGAATACTTGACTGGGGCAATATATTTTCCATTTAAAATAACAAGTCAATCGTGTTGGTGCGTGGGGGGTCTCTCATGGTTGTTGCTACTTATTTCTTCACTTCATTGCTCATTTGATTTGTGTAGTGCTTTAAACAACTGATATTGACACAAAAGAGTGAAAACTCCAGACGTAGACCTAGAGTCCCTATGATGAGTAAGCCGGAGATGAAAGTGGCGAGGAAAAACTCCAAAAGTCACAATAAGAAAGAAACCAGAATAAGGAAGGAACCATGCTGATGAAGGAATGTCCATCCCTGTCTCGTCTCATCTCATCTTGTCTCGTCTCTTCTGGTCAATGCCAGCTTTTGATTATTGTAAGTTAAAGTTAGTACAGTGATACGTTTGGGATTCACACAGTTACCTGTATGTACACTGTGATATACATTGCTCACTGTTTTAAAATATTTCATTCAGACCCAACCTTCAGTGAAACCCAGCATATCTCCAGGTCACATATTTGTATGTTATGTAATATTTCTACATTAAAATGATTTAAGTTCAAAATTCAAGCATACTTAGTTTGTTGAATCAATAAATTACCTAGATCAAATATTTTTCTAATATCTGATGTTTACCATATATGGAGTACAATTGTAATAAGCTGTCATGCAGTAAATCTAATTCATCTTGTTGATTCACCAAACTCACTTTTTAGTTTCCAGTTGACATTCAACAAGTCAGACATTCGTCATTGGCCACTTCTCTTTTCCATTGGCACAGAGGTCAAGAGGTTTGTAAATGACTTTATGAATGAGCCATAGCTGTTTGAAGGCCATTTAAGGTGTCGGTCATGTGATCAGAATTGACAATATTGTGCCTTGTTCTGGTTTCTTGTCACTTATTCTCATGTTCTCATATACAGTACATGCTTAGAATTAAATTCAATAAAATTGTATTTTATTTGTATAGCATTTTTAACAATTGTCATTGTCGCAAAGCAGCTTTATACAATCAAAAGAAAATTATTGAAATTTTTATTAAATATAAAAATGTGTATGCATTAAAATGATCATAATGTCCCTAATGAGCGAGCCGAGGGTGATGGTGCTAAGGAAAAATTCCCTGTGGTGGCAATAAGAAGAAACCTTGAGAGGAATCAGACTCAACGGGAAACCCATCCTCATTTGGGTGATAACGGATAGCAGGAATCATTTTGCAGCCATTTTGTGAGTTAGGAGGCTGGAAGTCTTTAAGTTATTATGGAGTCCAGTTCGATATTTAAGGCTCAGGTGGAATGTAGTAAACACCAGTATTGGCTATGGAACAACTCCTGTCCTCAGAGAACATTAATCTGCCAAGGCTGGATCACTGGCAGGGCAAGAGCGGAATATGTACTGTAGCTCAACAGAGAGGGACAAGGAAAAGGAGAGTGAGAGAGAGAATAGTTAGGTATGGTCACAGTAACATAATGTATAAGGTAAATGTATGTATATTTACTACAAAGTGCTGTAGGTGTGACAGAAGAGTTCAAGGTGAAAGTGGGTCTGCATCAAGGATCGTCTCTAAGCCCCTTTTTGTTTCCTCTGGTGATGGAAAGGATGACAGATGAAGTTAGACAGGAGTCTACATGGACTATGATGTTTGCAGATGACATTGTGCTTTGTAGCAAGAGCAGGGAGCAGGTGGAGGAAAATTTGGAGAGGTGGAGGTACGCTTTGGAAAGCAGAGGAATGAAGGCTAGCCGCAGTAAGACGGAATACATGTGTGTGAATGAGAGGAACCCAAGAGGAATGGTGAGGCTACAGGGAGCAGAGGTGAAGAAGGTGCAGGATGTTAAATACTTAGGGTCAGCAGTCCAGAGCAAGGAGAGTATGGAAAGGAGGTGAAGAGGCGAGTACAAGCAGGTTGGAATGGGTGGAGAAAAGTGTCAGGTGTGTTGTGCGATAAAAGTCAGGTGTGTTCAGGGGCGTAAATTTCATTTAACAGTAGGGGGGGACAATAAATATAAAATTTCTCATGAGCAATTTTTGAAGGGGACACAAATTGTACTTACTGTATAAAGATATGTCCTCACAATGAAAAACTTTGCTTCTATCATTATTATTGTAGCATGGAGACTGCGCCATTATGGTTATTTTCAAAGTTTTTCTAAGGTTCAATGACAAAGCAGATTTTTCTTCAAAACTATTTATCGCATTGTTTGTTATGTTGTTTACAGTCAAGCCATCAACATGCAATAAAATGTAAACATGAGATCTAAACTAAAAACTGTGCTCCCTGTGCTGGTGCTGGCAATATCATCTCCTTGTTCTGCTGTCTCCGGCTCCCTCCCTGGTCCTGAATCTGCCCCTTCCTCTACTCTCACTGTCTCAGAACAGACTGACTCCTGAAGCAGAAACAAAATGCAGGAAAAGATGTTTTCCATACTCATAATAACTAACTTGTTTACATTACACTTGTTGAATTGAAAGATCATACTGTAAATTGGTGAACCTGTGATGTTCATCTACTGAACAGCCACAACTACGAAAACATTAAAGAAATTGTTCACCCCCCCCCCCCAAAAAAAATATATTTTTTTTCAATCTGTCATTATCCCTTCAATAAAAGCACCACACTTACCCAACACTGTAGATCTGATTGACCCTGGTCTACCTGTCCCTCAATAATTTCTGTCTCCTTTGCCTGTGATTGATATTGTGACATTAGTATTTTCATAAGCACCCATTCTTAAAGCCAAATTGCCTTAATATGTGAACTTGCACTTACTTGGCGTTTAAGTCACTGAAAAATGATCTTATGTCCATTTATTTATGACACTGCAAGGCAAGTTTATTTGTACTGTAGCACACTTTATACACAATGGTCATTCAAATTGCTTTACATAAAGAAAGTCAAACTATTAAAAAAAGAATCACAACAATAAAAACAAGGAATTAAAAAAAGGTTTAAATTGTATTTAAAATTAATTAAGACACTTAGAACCGAATGGATATTGATTATACAAAAATATACAATTCGGACTAGGCACAGTGCTCATTTAGTAAATGTACAGCTAAACAATATGCTAATTGTGGCCGTTAATGTTAAGTTAACATTATCCAAGTCGTCACAAATAAAACACTTGCATGGGAAACGGCATTTGTCGTGTTAGTTGCAGTGCACTGTGTAAACAAGCTATTGTAAACAAGCTAACGTTAACTAGATAAGTAATAATTTAACCGCTAATATAGCAGATTGATGGAAAATTACGTCGGTAATCAGCATTTTTGCCGCAACTAATTTATGAATGAGTCTGCATCAACTACATTAAAGAGAATCGCTTTATTTAAAGTGAATTAAATACCCTACTTACTGGAGTTCATCATTAATTGAGCCGCAGCCACAAACCTGACCTGAACTGGGAAAGCAGGAGGCAGTGGGCCAATGTGAGGAGGGGGAGGGGGGGAGGGGGAACTCAACTGGTTCTAAATGCAGTTTTCGCGGGGTGTTTTTTCTACTTACACAATTATCTTAGGCATACAAACATATATTTTTCACAATAGAGAGTGCGATTTATATATATATATATAGCTTAAGGATTCTTGCCACATAAATCTTCATCTAATTCTAGCTACAGGTTCACATTCGACATCACGCTGATGCGTTGCCTTAATTTGGTCAATGCATTATTGCAGATAAACACATCCTTCCTTTTTTTCTGTTCTCATACAATGAAGCCACCTCCGGTGAGAGGAAACGCTTCTAAACAAACGTTTCCTGTATCATGCCTTCAGCTCGTCTTTAATCACTGTTTTAAAGGACCTTCTATACTGTAACTTCATCATTATTTTTTTATATTCTTTTTTTTTTTTTTTTAAAGGTTGGGAACCTTCGCATATCATGAAGGTTTACAATATACAGTATACTGGCTTGCATATGTATTTAACCCCACTTGAAACGTTAAAAGACTTTTGAAATTTGAACCAACATAGTAGCCACCAAAAGCCAGTGCATTCCTCTGAACACAGTGCCACCGCCACCATGCTTTACTCTGAAGATGATCTTTTTATGATAGTAAGCGTTGTTGGGTTTCCACCAAATGTAGGAAAAGAGATTCTCATTAAATCAATCTCAGTACACTATAGAACCTTTCCACCATGTTATTGCTAAATCTGAACGCCTCCAAATGTTACCAAGTGAGTATCTGTGCTAGGATTGCCCCTGTGGACAGTTTCTCCTGTATGAGCTGTGTATCTTAACAATCTCTTCACCATTATGGAAAACTGTTTACTGGTAAAATTGAGGTCTTAGACAATGTGTAACAAACTCCAATGTTTGCAAAAACAATTGTACTCACAATGTCAAATCCAAATGCATTTTTTTTAATTTGTCACATACCCAACCATACACATATGATACTGTATGCAGTGAAATACGTACTGTATAAGACTGTCCGAGACTTAAAATACAGGGTGGGCCATTTATATGGATACACCTTAATAAAATGGGAATGGTTGGTGATATTAACTTCCTGTTTGTGGCACATTAGTATATGTGAGGGGAAAAACTTTTCAGGGTTATGAAGGGTCATGTGACACTTCAAACTTATTGGGAATTTCACAAGAAAAACAATGGTGGGCTTGGTTTTAAGGCAACTTTATTCTTTCATGAGTTATTGACAAGTTTCTGACCACTTATAAAGCAGTTGGATGGGAGCATGGCAGCATGGGAGATGGGTGGTCTCGTAGGGTGTCTTGCATTGAAATCTGCTGCAATGACCCGGTTATTGCGTTCACCAGACATCAACACACAATTTCTATCCGCTCCTCACGTGTCATTACTATGTAAACTGCTAATAACTGCTTTATAAGTGGTCAGAAACTTGAACAATATGTTTGATGTGTCACATGACCCTCTTCCTATTGAAAAAACAAAAGTTTGATCCAAAATAGCCGACCACTACACCACCGCGCCGCCTACTTTCCAAGTTTAATTTTTTAAATAAAAATACATATTTTTAACTTAGAAAGATGAGAACAGAAAGTCTAGTGAGGGAATGACTATTTTTAGCTGCAGTAATACAAGTGAAACAGGAAGAAAGCATCAGGAATTTTAGGTTTCCAGGACGTTGTGGCGAAGTTAATTTGCTAACATTAAGGCCACTAGTATCTGGGGTTTTTGTTACATTATTCATAGTTACTTTGTTGAAATAAAAAAATTCTGAACAACATTGACTACAGGGGCGGCGCGGTGGTGTACTGTAGTGGTTAGCACTGTCGCCTTGCACCTCCAGGGTCTGGGTTCGATTCCCCGGCCAGGCTCGATTCCCGTCTCTGTGTGCATGGAGTTTGCATGTTCTCCCCGTGCTTGGTGGGTTTCCTCCGGGTACTCCGGTTTCCTCCCACAGTCCAAAGATATGCAGGTTAGGCTAATTGGCGTTCCTAAATTGCCCGTAGTGTGTGATTGGGTGTGTGAGTGTGTGTATGTGTGTGTGCCCTGCGATGGATTGGCACCCTGTCCAGGGTGTACCCCGCCTATTATCACTCACTCTCTCTCACTCTCTCACTGTATTCAGGCTCGCGGAAGAGGTAAAAATCAGATTTAAACTTCCAAGCACAAATCATCGTAGCAAAACTAAAACATTTGACGACATGAGGACAATTTGTAAAGTATTTGTAATTCCATAAATACACAAAGTTTACACTTACAGTACATGCATGTGAACTCCAGTGAACATGTGTGTGTGGTGTTTTTTCACTTTAATGTATGTGTACGTACATACTGTAGTGTATTTTATAAAAGAAGGCCTATCCTGTTCTTGGAAAGTTAGTTTTGCTTTCATTTTTTGAAAGACATTAGAGAGGTTGATCAGCTGTAATCAGCAGTAAGTTTTAAACCAATACCATTAAAACCACCTACTGTAGGTTTTAGGTTCCCTTGTGGCACCAGGGCAGCTCTGGCCCCATCGAGGTGTGGCTCTGAAGGGCCTCTCAGTGTGCACTGTGTGTTCTGGCACTAGGATGTTAGCAGTAGATCCTTTAGGTGCAGTGGGTTGAGGCGTGGGGCGTTTGCATTCCCACTGGTGAGCCTTATGGCGCTTTTCCACTGCATAGTACGGCATGACGCGGTTCAGTTCAGCTCACTTTTGGGGGGTTTTCCACTGGGAACAGTACCTGGTACCTGGTCCTTTTTTTAGTACCACCTCAGCCGAGGTTCCGAGCGCGCCGAACCGTTACCAAAACGTGACGTGTAAACTCTGCTGGTCGCTGATTGGCCGGAGAAAATCGTCATTGCTGCGTCACCGAACTTGCGACACGAGACACAACAGAACCGCTATATTTGGAACAGCCAAAGAAGGATCGCACGCACCTTTTTGTATTAACCAAATATTTTTTTGGCTGCCATCAGCCTCTTTTCAAACAAACTCCTTCGTCTCGCTGTTAAAAACATCCACATGCCGAGAATGAAGAACACCATGCCGTCGATATGCTCCATTGTTGTGTGTTTGTTTGTGGCGCGTTTACGATGACGTCACGGCAGTAGCCGCGCCGCGACTATAACGACACGTGAATAATCCCGCCCACTCTAAAGCGTTACTACACTGCAGTGGAAGCGCAAACTGAGCCGAACCGAAGTGAGTTGAACTGAACCGTGCTGTGCCGTACTATGCAGTGGAAAAGAGGCATTAGGTACCCATGAACCAGTTACCAGTTTACTGGTATATAATTAATAATAAGTTATGTAATGTTATTTTAAATGTTATCACTGATCAATGTATAGAAACCAAAATCATATTACCTTTCATTTGGGTTTAAATCAACCCCCCCCCCCACCGCCCACCAAATGACAATCCTGATTCACACTTCAGCATTCAGAAAAGAGAAGCAAGATGCTTTTGACTCAATGGTCTTTCATAAAAAAGGGTCACATTTTACATGAACTCCCCCACTACCCCTACGCTCTTATGTCAAGCTGTAAAATTGTGTCACTAAAAAAAAAAAGAGCTGACGGAAGACTATCCAGTGAGAAAGAGATTTTTTTGCAAGGGAATTCCAGTGGGCTGAACCCTACACGTGACGTCGTCACTTCCTTATTTTGAAAGCGTATTTAAGACTCTCAAGGAACATGAATTGTCACAACCTTCATCCAGCTCTGCATTAGCACACGACACGAGGGAAGCTGAGAAACAACTGCAACATGCCTTTCAGCCAGAAGATGAGAAGCCTCGTTGTCATCGCCATCTTTGCCTGCATTGCTCTTACTCTAGCACGTGAGTCTTTTTTTTTAGTATTTCACTGTATTGTTGAAGAATTCACAATGAAGTCAATACAGTTACTATTAAGCTACATAAGTTATTGATTATATATTGGGTTATATTAAAGATGCATATGTTTAAATTACTTTTATTTTAGAAGAGAAAGAGTCGGTGTGCTGCAGGGAGGTTTCATCTAAAAAGATCACCGTGCCCATAACAGGATTCAGAGTTCAGCTGCAGAGACTTCCATGTGTCAAAGCAGTCATGTAAGCAATCTTAAGGGAACAAACACACCTAATGTACGACTTGTCATAGCTTAACCCTGCATGTCTACTCACTCATTCATCCTAAATCTTTCCTTCCTGTAGCTTTTACACATCCGAAGGTGCCGTGTGCAGCCACTGGAGAGAGAGCTGGGTGAAGGAGAAGGTCACAGAGCTCAGGAAACTTCAGGCCAGAGAGTAAGTTCCTCTTACACCGACACTTAGCAGGGTTACTTTTGCATTTTTTGCATCATGTTGTTGTTGTTGTTGTTGTCAAAATTTATATTTTAATGCTTTATGCTTTTGTTCTGACAGAAGAAGCAGAAAGATGAACACTACGACAATCACACCTGGCTACACTACGACAATCACACCTGGCTACACTACGACAATCGCACCCCAGACGCCCGGCTCCACTCACGACTCCAAAACCACTTTTAATAATTAATTTTTTTTTTTTTCCACCACAAAATAATTATTTATTTTAACTGGTTATCCAGTTGGAAGAACCTGATGTATTTATTTATTTCTTAACCCTTTGCTTTGTGTTCACATATAATTTATTTTTCAATTGTAACTAATTAAATTATTAAAGCAAATGTTTACACAATGTATTTATTTTGTTTAATTTAACAGTTCGAACATGAAACATTTTTTAATGGTATAAAAGATTCATTCATTTAATGTTTAGAGACGTGTACACATGAATAAAGGTTACTTTACATCAGAAATTGTGTCACAACTGTTTTTTGTTTTGTTCTGCAAAATGAGAGACAAACAACAAATATTCACAATCCTGAAGTGCAGATACATTTTTAATAGATTAAACAATTTCAAGAACATGAATGGTACCTTGATACTTTGTTAAAATGTAAATAGTTCCTAAAGTCTTTTCTTCACAGATTACTGTTCAAATAGTGGCACCTACTGTACTGTATGAACAAATATTTTTTTAGAATTACGCAGAAAAAAGATTCCACCATGGTCTTACCAAGTCCCTATTTATTCCAATAATGCAAATATTGTATCATAGATGTTAAATGACATGTCATTTATTCCCGCTACAGTGGCAGTAACAGAGTGTAATGGTCCTTTTTCTTTTGCTTCACCATTCCCCACATATTCATTAACACGTGTCAGGAATTTGATTGAAAATATCGTTTTCTAGTATCAATGTCAGAAACATCTTTCTTGTGAAAAATGAAAAAAAAAAAAGTTCAAAATGAAGTGTTGCTCAGTGGTCCAAATGTGTCTTTTCACTCACTTACTCACTGACTCGATGACTTGCTCTTCATCTACTGTATTCATTCATTCATTCATTTTCTATACCGCTTAATCCTGTGTTCAGGGTCGAGGGGGACCTGGAGCCTATCCCAGGAGACTTCGGGCACTAGGCGGGGTACACCCTGGACAGGGTGCCAATCCATCGCAGGGCACACACACATACACACACTCACACACCCAGTCACACACTACGGGCAATTTAGGAACGCCAATTAGCCTAATCTGCATATCTTTGGACTGTGGGAGGAAACCGGAGTACCCGGAGGAAACCCACCAAACATGGGGAGAACATGCAAACTCACAGAGACTGGAATCGAGCCTGGCCGGGGAATCGAACCCAGACCCTGGAGGTGCAAGGCGACAGTGCTAACCACTACACCACCGCGCCACCTCGTCTACTGTATATTCAATTCAATATATAGCGCTTTTAGCAATTGTCATTGTCACAAAGCAGCTTTACACAATCAAAGGTCAGTCTATACTGCTCAATCCTGTATACAGGGTCAAGGGGGCACGGAGTCTATCCCAGGAAACTTAGGGCATGTGGCGGAGTACACCCAATCCATTACAGGGCACTCACACATTCACCCACCCATTCACACACTATGGGCAATTTAGGAACACTAATTAGCCCAATCTGTTCATTTACGTTTACATTTAGGCATTTGGCAGACGCTCTTATCCAGAGCAACTTACATTTTTATCTCATTATACTGTACATCTGAGCAGTTGAGGGTTAAGGGCCTTGCTCAAGGGCCCAACAGTGGCAACTTGGTGGTTGTGGATCTTCCGAACTGTAGTCCAGTGCCTTAACCACTGAGCTACCCCTGGCCCAATCTGTATGTCTAGCAAACCAGAGAACCCGGAGGAAACCCACCAAGCACGGGGAGAACATCAAACCAGGACTCTGGAGATGCAAGCTGACAGTGCTAACCACTAAGCCTTCGTGCCACCATTTGTCTTTTCAGATGGAAGTAAATTTTCTATTAAATTTTTCAGCAGGACCTACTGTAATAGCGGCCCACAATTACAGAACTACCATTAAATGGTTTGCTGACCACAATATTGTTTGGTTTGATTGACCTGGACCCTAGAGGGAATCTATGGTGTATTGTTAAGAGAAAGCCGAGAAATAACCTGACTCACTGTTGTTTGTTGTTGTTGCTGAGCTGCAATTTCAGTCTTGAATGTTAAAGGTTCAGTACAGTAGAACTCAATACTGAAGGCTAAGTGGTTGGAACAGAAGAGGGGAAATGAGGGTTCCTGATGAGGTTGTTACATCACAGGACGCGAGTATCAGATTGTTTTTAAAAGTTAAAGTTATTTTGATGAAATGATACAATATCTAAACAACACTGACTACATGACGATGGGATAACGTTGAACAGGATGCCCCAAGATGATGTTGCAAGAATGTCTTCAAAACAATTTAAGCATCAAGCCGATGATCTGAGTGGAACTTAAATCGTGCTGGGGTTATTTCAACATCTTTTTATCTAAGTCATTCTGAGTTTCAAAACATGCTGTCTTGACCATGGATGTCATCACAACATTGTTCATCAGTAATGGTGTGCGAAGATGGTTTTATGAGTCCAAACTGTGCAAGAACAACAACAACAAAAATACAATTCCTGACAGATTTGCCCATTTTTAGGAAACAGTAACTGCTGGAAGCAATGCCTAGAAAAAACAGATTTATAAAAGAAAAGCTAAAACAGTTGACAAAATGATGACAGTTTTGTAAGTATAGATTTTTAATGTACTCGTAATTCCATCTGGTTTAAGCAATTGGATCCCAACATGCCTTGGAAATGCATCAGATCCTGTTTACACTTACAGCATACTTGACACTGACCACTTAAAATCTGGCCATTCAGAATGCATGCTAACTCCATTGAACGTGTGTGTGGTTTTATTTTTTCACAATAATGTTCTTTGAATTAGTTAGTTAGTTATTGTTAGGCAAATTACACTGGTATCTGGTAACAGGACCCAAGGTTAATGTTTCTCAGGTTATAGTAATGTGAACAGTACAGGCACATATCCCAGGCCTTTGGAAAAAGTTGGTTCAAAAGTACGGTAACGGGTTCGACCCTTTGTGCGAGGTTTTACGGGGAAAAAAAGCTAATTTTATTTGGAAAAAATGGGTAGGGTTAAAGGTGTATCCATACATAAAGGGTTAAAGGAGGGAGGAAAGATAAAAAAAAGTGGAGGAAAAGATTGAAGGTGTGCACGTGCAAATCTATTGGCAGTGTCTATCTGGCATGCGGGCACAAGGCTGGTGAAAGGCCGGAGGTGGGCAGAGTGGCAGGATGGAGCACACGGACATCAAAGGGGGACATTCCGCCCTCCTCTTTAAAGTCCCTGCGGTGAGTAACATCACCCAGATTTAGTGACAGATTAAATGTGAGGCTGAAAGGAGAGTGTGGAGTCAAAGATTACTCCTAAATTTTTGACAGAAGAAGATGTTTTGATGTGAGAGCCAGCAATCTCGCAGGTGTAGTCGGTGGAAATGTTGCTGGTGAGTGCTGGGGTTCCAATGAAAATTATCTCAGTTTTGTCCATGTTGAGTTTCAGAAAGTTTAAGCTAAGCCAGTCTCTAATATCCTTCACACAAGCAGAGATTTTGTCGATTTGGGCAGATGGAGTAGGTGTACAGATAGAATAAACAGCTTTACACAATCAAAATAATTATTTAAGTTTGTATGGAATGTGAGTGTGTATGAATCAAAATGTTCAGATAGTCCCTGGTGAGCAAGCCCGAGGGCGACAGTGGCAAGGAAAAACTCCCTGAGATGGTAATAGGAAGAAACCTTGAGAGGAACCAGACTCAACAGGGAACCCATCCTCATCTGGGTGAAACAGATAGCAGGAAATTATCTGGATTTATACAGTGTTAAGTGTTAGGTTCAGCTATAATAGTTGATGTTAATTGATGTTATAATACTTGATGTAAAATGGAGTCCAGTAGTTATTGGAGACTCAGATAGACTTGTAGAAAGTTCCAGTCCTGAACTATCGAATTGTCAAGTCCTCAGAGAAACAGCTGACCACACCAGTCGAGGCCAGAACCATCTTCTAAGTAGAGAGAATCATCCCCAGACACCAGACGCATCCCAAAGAGACACACGGGGCATCCATGCGACGAGACCTCCAACCAGAAACGGGGCACCAGGATGGATCAGACAGGTCCGGAGGGCAGAGGGAGTCTGGATCACTGGCAGCTCAAGAACGACATGTGTAGCTCGACAGAGAGAGAAAGAGTGAAAGGGGGAGACAGGGGGAGAGAGGAAAGAGAAAGAGGGGGAGAAAGAGAAGAGGAGGAGAGATTGCAATTAGGTATGGTCACAGTCACAATGTCTAATGTGAATGTATATTTACTGTAGAGTGCAAGCAGGGACTCCGGCAGGACTAACTATAACAGCATAACTAAAAGGGAGAGCCAGAAGGAAACACAAACATGAGGGGGAACTGAGATGTAAAGCAAACAATCACCTCACCGTCAACAAACCTGAGTGATCAAATGAGACTGAGGAAGACAGCATCTAAACATACCAGTTCACCATAATACTCTACGTCCATGAGTCCCCCAGATCTGCTCCTTTACCTTATGGCAAATCCATTTATAAAAATGCTTGGCTAAATAAATAGGTTTTTAGCCTAGACTTAAACACTGATACTGTGTCTGAGTCCCGAACACTATTTGGAAGACTATTCCATAATTTTGGGGCTTTGTAAGAAAAAGCTCTGCCCCCAGCTGTAGTTTTCATAATACGCGGTACTGACAAGTAGCCTGCATCCTTTGACCGAAGTAGGCGTGGCGGATCGTAAGACACTAGCAGTTCGCTCAGATACTGCGGCGCGAGACCATTTAATGCTATATATGTCAAGAGTAGTATTTTAAAATCAATGCGAAATTTCACAGGGAGCCAATGTAGTGAAGATAGGATAGGGGTGATGTGCTCATATCTTCTGGTTCTAGTGAGGACTCTTGCTGCTGCATTCTGGACTAGCTGAAGCTTGTTTATGCACCTAACTGAACAACCAGACAGTAAGGCATTACAATAGTCCAAGCTAGAAGTGATAAAAGCATGAACTAGTTTTTCTGCATCGTTTAGCGACAATATATTTCTTATCTTGGCAATATTTCTGAGGTGAAAGAATGCTACCCTGGTGATATTATCTACATGAGCTTCAAATGAAAGGCTGGAATCTATAATCACGCCGAGGTCTTTTACTGTTGCACTTGATGAAACAGAAAGGCCATCTAAAGTTACGGTTTGATCTAAGATTTTACTTCTAGCTGTATGTGGTCCTATGACTAGAACTTCTGTCTTATCTGGATTAAGCAGAAGGAAGTTAATTAGCATAAGATGGTTTTTCTCATCAGGTTTTGTTGAGACGTATAGCTGTGTGTCGTCAGCATAACAATGAAAACTAATACCATGCTTACGGATTATGTTGCCAAGAGGAAGCATGTAAAGGGAAAAAAGCAGTGGGCCTAAAACTGAACCCTGCGGAACGCCAAACTCCACTAGAGAACATGCAGAATAATCACCATTTAAGTCTACATGCTGATAATGATCGGTCAAATAGGATCTGAGCGAGGAGAGGGCTGTACCCTTAATTCCTACTACATTTTCTAATCTGTGAAGAAGAATAGCATGATCAATAGTGTCAAAAGCTGCACTGAGGTCGAGTAATACAAGCATAGTTACACAACCCTGATCAGAGGCCAATAGGAGGTCATTTACTACTTTAACGAGTGCTGTTTCTGTGCTGTGATGAGGCCTAAATCCTGACTGATACAGTTCATGTATGCCATTTCTATGTAGATATGAGCATAGCTGCTCCGCTACTATCTTTTCCAGAATCTTAGAGATAAAGGGGAGGTTTGATATTGGCCTGTAATTGGACAGCTGACAGGGGTCGAGGTCAGGTTTCTTAATTATTGGTTTGATAACTGCTACTTCAAAAGATTTTGGAACATAACCAATGCTGAGTGAGGAATTAATTATTCTCAACAGCGGTTCTGTTATTACTGGTACTATCTGTTTAAGAAAATGTGTCGGTATAGGATCTAATATACAGGTTGATGAATTTGCAGAAGAGATGAGTGAAATTAGTTCATTCTCTTCAAGAGGAGTAAAGTATTCTAGGTTTGAATCTGACATGGCTAGGTTAACATCTGTATCAATTACATTGTTTGGTTTCAAAGCCTCAATTTTATGCCTGATATTTACAATTTTATTATTAAAAAAGTTCATGAAGTCCTCACTATTGCATGATGTTGTTGTGGAGATTTCTGTAGTGGTCTTCATTCATTCATTCATTCATCTTCTGTACCGCTTTATCCTCTATTCAGGGTCGCGGGACACCTGGAGCCTATCCCAGGAGACTTCGGGCACAAGGCAGGGTACACCCTGGACAGGGTGCCAATCCATCGCAGGGCACACACTCATACACACACTATGGTCAATTTGGGAACGCCAATTAGCCTAACCTGCATATCTTTGGACTGTGGGAGGAAACTGGAGTACCCGGAGGAAACCCACCAAGCACGGGGAGAACATGCAAACTCCATGCACACAGAGACGGGAATCGAGCCTGGCCGGGGAATCGAACCCAGACCCTGGAGGTGCAAGTCGACGGTGCTAACCACTACACCACCGTGCCGCTGTAGTGGTCTTATTTCTGGTTAATTTGGCTACGGTATTAAATAAAAATCTAAGATTATTTTTATTTTCTTCTATAAGAGTGGAGAGATATGTTGATCTAGCTACACTAAGAGCTTTCCTATAGTTCAGGATGCTCTCTTTCCATGTGTGGCAGTGTGGGCAATGGGGGCTTCCCATTGGCCCACTGCTAGGTGACTGTCACCCATGGCAGCCTATCAGTATGAGTTCTGACAGTACTTAAGGCTGGATTTTGTTGTACCTGGCATACGTCACGACTGGGACCGCCTTCACGGGGGCGTGTGGACAGAAGGTGTGTGAGTACTATCTGTAGCTATGCGGCTAATGAAGAGGTGGACATATATCTTAAACTTTGATCATTTTCTTCTTATTAGGGTGCACGCTGGTTAAACGAATATCTGGTTGAGACGGACTGTTCACGGGTTGTCGGGTAGGTACAGGCTCCTCATGTGCTGCGTATGCTGCCGTTGGGTGATGCTAACGGGTGTCTGTTTACCTTTTAGCTGTGAACCATTCTTTATGCCTGTGTATTTTTGTGTGGGTCGCGGCGAGCTGTGAGCGGCGCTGCAACTCGCGTGGCGCAACGATTCATCCGGGTAAGTGAGTTTCACTTTCTCTGGCTTCTCCTGAAAAAAACATACGACTTAGTCATGACTCTCTCTCTTAGTGAGCTTCGGATGTTTAATGCATTTTGATGGTGGATCTCGTGACGGCGGAAGTATTGGTCCTCTGTTTTGGTTGAGGACGGCGCTGCTGTTTTCTCCTCTGTTGTTTGTTATTTATATTTTTTTGTATGTGTCGTGATGTGATTGGTAGCTCGGAGCTGCTCGGCTATCGGTTGGAGCTAGTATGGACTTTGGCTCTCTGAATTTATGAGTCTGTGGTGAAGATTGTAATATAGCTCAAACTTTAGAGGATAATCACGGCGAGCTGTCCGAGCTACATATAATTTTGTATGTTATTTCTTTTCCTGCTTTTTATTTATATATTTTTTTTATTGTTGATTTGGGTGTCCTTTTTGTATTTCGTGTTTGTTGACTTCGGGCATGGCTGGGTTGGGGGAAGGTTAGTTTGTAGTGCTGAGGGTAGTAACAGTGTGTGGAGTGCAGTGTAGCTGGGATTCATGTTTTCCTTTGAGTGAAATGGTGTGAAGTGCACTTGTAAGGTTAGCACTTCCTTTAATCTGCCCTTGTTGCCAAGACGCCTGTCCGAATTATTCTGTGATTTATTTCGTTTGGATTGTTATTTTTTTCTTTCATTATTGTGTGTACACAGAGTGCCGTGTCCTTATTTTCATATATTGCATGTGATTGCCCTTATGATATTATATATGAAAATATTTTAATTTGTTTTAAAAGTAAAATGGCAATAAAGTTTTGTACTTTTGTACCCTTGTCTCTCATGTTCTTCTAGCCTAGTGAACCTTGTGCTCCTTATTTGGGTTATTTCCCCGGTTAACCTCGGGGTGGCGTAATCGAGCTAGAGAAATTTTATACCTGATAATTGTCAGATCACCGTGTTGCCACATTCTGGCGTAATCGGCAGGATAGGCTTCTATTTTCTGAGAGACGTGGGTGCATATGTACGCATTTATATAAATATATAAATTAAAAAAAAAAAAATTCTGTGTACTCAATTTTGTTTTTTTTTGGATTGATTTTGAGGAGATATTGAGCCGGAGGAGAGACAGCAGCGGCGTCCCGGGCGCCTCCATTGTGTTTCAGGTATGGAGGAGGAACTGCGTGAGTTGAGGGAAATGGTAGCTCAGTTACGAGCCGATAATGAACGGTTGCGGCAAGAGCAATTAGCTGCTCAGCCAGGTCCCAGTGGGCCATCCGTGGCTGATGAGCCTCCTCTCCCCACATCGCAGTCAGGTGCGGAGTGTGCTGTTCTACCAGAAAGGTATGTTTTGGTACCTCGAGATCGTAGGTGTGCAAAATTTAGTGGCAGGTCCGGTTTAGACATTGAAGAGTGGATTGAGGAAGCTCAGGCTTGTATGCAGTCCCGTCATATGTCTGCCGTTGATAAAGCTTTCTTTCTCTTCGATCATTTGGAGGGAGAGGCCAGGGAGGAGATTCGTTACCGTCCCATGGATGAACGTAATAATCCAGCAACAATTCTTTCTGTGCTGAGAGAGTTGTACGGTTGCTCACAGTCGTACGTTTCTCTGCAGGAGGCTTTCTTCTCCAGGAAACAGCGGGAGGGAGAGACTTTGTTGGAGTTTTCCCTTGCTTTAATTGGTCTCCTGGAGCAGGTAAAGCAAAAGTCACCTTACGCTATGCCAAATTTTTCAGTTTTGTTGCGTGACCAGTTTATTGAGCACGTTAATGACAATGCCCTTCGGCGAGAGCTTAAACAGTTGGTACGAAGTCGACCCGCCCTGACGCTATTAGATGTACGGGGCGAAGCACTCCGATGGGAACGCGAGGGTATGCCGGGGAGTTCGAGGGGTCGTAGTCATTCACTTCCCTCCGCTTATGGTATCCAATATGGGGTGCGGGGAGAGCCTCGGGGGAACTCCGCGCAGTTCTCGCAAGAATCTGAGTTGGGCGAGGTTAAGGAAATGTTACGGTTGCAACAGGAGCAAATAAGTAAGCTAACTCAAAGTATTGCCCGTTTGCAGACTCCTCAGCCCCATAGTCAGTTTGCTCGTCGTAACCAGATGGTGTGCCGACGATGTCAGAAGCCGGGTCACTTTGCTCGAGAGTGTGATGGGGAGCGTGTACCTCCTCGTTTTTCGTTGGCTGCTACGACACGACCCAATAGTGAACAGTCTGACTCATCCGCGCCGGCGGGAAACTAGTCCCCACCGCGTTGCAGAGCCAAAGCGCGGATGGGGAGGGGAACGGCTCGGGTACTGCTTTCTCCCATTTAATCTCGTCTTGTCCTCACCTTCTTGTACGCATGGGTAGTGTTCAGGTGTCTTGTCTAGTTGACACTGGGTCTATGGTATCCACGATTACTGAAAATTGCTTCCAAACGCATTTTCAATCATGGGGCATAGAGCGACTGAGGGCATGCCACTGGCTTCAGCTCCGTGCAGCCAATGGTTTGTCAATCCCTTACATTGGCTATATGGAGTTAGATATTGAGATCTGTGGTCGATTTATTCCCAAGTGTGGGATTTTGGTGGTCAGAGATCCCCCTGGGGGCATTAGTGCTGGAGTTCCTGGGGTGTTGGGGATGAATGTCCTTAGCCGGTGTTATGAGGAACTTTTCGGCCAGTATGGCCCGGGTCTGTTTGACTGTCCTTCTTTAGTGCAGGCCCCAGAATCTGTCTTGCAGGCATTACAACACTGTCATTCAGTAGAGGATCAGTCCTCCGTAGTACGCACGGGGAAGGCTAGACTGCGGGGTCGTAAGTCGTGTCGTGTTCCAGGTGGGACGTTAAAACTTGTACCAGCCACATGTTCTGAACAGTATGCAGATGGGATTGTTTTGTTCGAGCCTCCGTCATCGGGGTTGCCAGCAGGATTACTGGCTTCGCCGGCACTTGTGCGGGTCGTCCGTGGCACAGTTTATTTGCCTATGGTTAATGTCGGGACCATCGATGTGATGTTGTATGCTGGAGCGACATTAGGAACACTTAATAGTGTCCAGGTGGTGAGTTTGCCAGCAGGAATAACTGAGGAGGAGTCAGCGATGGTTACAGTGCATTCACAAGTTGTAGAGACCGTTGTTTCAATTGAAGATCAAATTGAAGCTGTTGATCTGTCTGTTTTGTCGCAGGGGGAGCAAGGTGAGGTCAGAGCGCTGTTGCGGCGATATCTGTCTGTATTTTCGGCCCATGAGGGTGATCTGGGGTGTACAGATGTGATTTCACATGAGATACCGTTGTTGGATTCGGTGCCTGTGCGTCAGCGGTACAGGCGAATTCCGCCATCTGAGTATGAAGTAGTTAAGTCGCACATTAACCAGCTCCTAGAAGCCAATGTTATCAGGGAGAGTTGTAGTCCATATGCGTCGCCTATAGTGCTCGTCCGGAAGAAGGACGGAAGCCTGCGCATGTGTGTCGATTATCGGCAATTAAACGCAAAGACGAGGAAGGATGCCTTTCCCCTTCCGCGCATTGAAGAGTCGCTTGATTTCCTGACGGGGGCTGGGTGGTTCTCCACTATGGATTTGGCCAGTGGGTACAACCAAGTACCCGTCCTCGAAAGAGATCGCGCTAAGACGGCGTTTTGTACTCCTTTTGGCCTATTTGAGTTCAATCGGATGCCTTTTGGGCTGTGTAATGCTCCAAGTACGTTTCAGCGGTTGATGGAACGGCTGTTTGGGGATCAACAGGGTAGTTCTTTATTGCTGTATCTAGATGATATTGTGGTCTTTTCCTCTTCCGTTTCACAGCATTTGGAGCGGTTGGAGGTTGTGTTGGGGCGATTGGAGCATGAGGGGTTGAAGGCCAAATTGGCAAAGTGTGCGTTTTTCCAGAAAGAGGTAAAGTATTTAGGTCATGTCATTTCTGCTCAGGGTGTATCCACTGACCCAGGTAAGATAGAGGCAGTGTCACAGTGGCGGTGTCCCACCAGTGCGTCTGAGTTGCGCTCATTCTTGGGGTTTGCCAGTTACTATCGGCGTTTTGTGCAAGATTTTGCAAAGCTGGCAGGCCCCTTGCATCGGGCGGTGGCTGAGTGCGCTGTCGTTAGGCCTCGGGTACGGGCTGGTAGGAGTTTCCCTGATGTGTGGTCAAAACAGTGTCAACAGAGCTTTGAGGAGTTGAAGGTTAGGCTTACAACAGCCCCGGTGTTGGCCTACGCTGACTTCTCCATTCCTTTTATTCTAGAGGTGGATGCCAGCTATGGTGGTTTGGGGGCCGTCCTTTCCCAGGAGCAGAATGGGAAAGTACGACCTATTGCGTATGCTAGCCGGAGTCTTCGGCCCACTGAGCGCAACATGGTTAACTATAGCTCCATGAAGTTGGAGTTTTTGGCGCTCAAGTGGGCCATGACCGAAAAGTTTCGGGAATATCTGTTGGGACATAAGTGTATTGTTTACACTGATAATAATCCTCTTAGCCATTTGGCTACGGCTAAGCTTGCGGCCACCGAACAACGTTGGGCGGCCCAGCTGGCAGCATTTGATTTTACCCTCAAGTATCGATCGGGTAGGAGTAACAGGAATGCGGACGCTCTTTCAAGGCAGGATCCCTCCGGCCAGGGTGAATTGAGTACCCTCTTGCCGGGGGTTGAGGTGCCGGTTAGTGTTAAGCAGGTGGTGGCGGCAGAATTGTGTCCGCCGGCGATTCAGGCGACGGTCTCTGTGCTGCCCGGTTCTGGGGTTGATATGGCATTGTGTCAGCAGGACGACCCGGCCATTGGACAGGTGTTAAGGTTTTGGCGGCAAGGTGAACCTCCATCTTCGGCAGAGCGTGGACAGATGTCCAAAACCGCCCTGGTGTTGCTTCGCCAATGGGATCGATTGGTGGACAAGGAGGGCGTGTTGTATCGCCGTGTCTTTCGACCAGATGGAGGCGAGGAAAGTTTGCAGTTGGTTCTTCCGTCTGCTTTGCAGGGTGAGGTTTTGGCTAGTGTTCATGAAGGGCATGGGCACCAGGGTATCGACCGCACCACTGAGCTAGTTCGTCAACGCTGTTATTGGCCAGGCCTGACAGCCGATGTGGCTCGGTGGTGCCGTGAGTGTGAGCGGTGCCAGGCTGCAAAGGATACACAGCTGGCGCCTCGGAGTTTTATGGGCCACCTTTTGGCAGAAAGGCCAAATGAGATCTTGGCCATTGATTTTACCTTGCTGGAACCCTCTCGTTCCGGGGTTGAGAATGTAATGGTAATGACCGATGTTTTCACCAAATTTACGCAGGCGGTCCCTACTCGGAACCAGCGGGCTGAAACTGTGGCTCAGGTGTTGGTGTCCGAGTGGTTCTGCAAGTTTGGTGTTCCCGCTCGTATCCACTCAGACCAAGGTCGCAGTTTCGAGTCGTCCCTCGTTCAACAGCTATGTAACTTGTACCAGGTAAAAAGATCTCGTACCACCCCATGGCACCCTGCGGGTAATGGGCAGTGCGAGCGGTTCAATCGGACGCTGCACAATCTGTTGCGCACTTTGCCCAGTTCGCAGAAGGATGATTGGGTTTCGGCACTTCCTCAATTACTTTATTGCTACAACACCACTCCCCATCAAGTGACTGGGGAGTCTCCATATTTCCTGATGTTCGGGCAGGAACCACGATTGCCCGTTGATTTTCTGCTAGGTCGTGGCCAGGAAAAGGGTCCTGGTAGTGTTAATAACTGGGTGCTAGAACATCAGACGAGACTGCAGGTAGCTTTTGAGGGAGCCCGGGAACAGTTAAAGTTGGCTGCCGAACGCCGTAAGGAACGGTACGACTCTCGTGTCCGGGATGTACCCTTGGGTGTAGGCCAAGTTGTTTATCTTTGCAACTATGGTCTCAGGGGTCGTCATAAGATTCAGGACTGCTGGAGTTCAGTGTTGTACCAGGTGGTAAAGGCACCTGGGGTGGGAGGTTCGGTTTATGCCATTGCACCAGTAACCGATGTGAATCGGGTAAAGTATGTGCATCGCTCGTTGTTAAAGGAAAGAGTAGGGGGAGAAGTTTTAGTTCCTTCTCCAGAGAAGGCCTCTCTAGTTGCCGACGAGACGTTGTTGGAGGAGTCTTCCTCTTTTGAGGAAGTTGATCTGGTTCGGGTGGTACCGGAGACTCGGCCCGCTGCTACGGAGTTGCAGAGTCGGGACCGGGCTCTGGTGGGCCCCAGTTCATTGACGTTGGGGGTGGGTATGGCCGTCGAGGACCCAGTGGACTCCGAATCATTAGGACAGGATGCTGTAAGACAATCACCCATGATCAACCTTGGTCCTGCAGGTCCCCCTTGTGGTGATGGGGTAGTGAGACGCACTGGGCGATCTACTGCCGGCCAACATTCTAATGTCTACCATCTTCCTAGGGCCGTGGCGAGGGTGGTAAGTGTTGAGGCTGTTGAGGCCTCGTCTAATCCCATGTCTGCCCTGTTCAGGCCGTGGGCTTAAGGATAATTGGGCAATCGTCGGGCCGACGATTCAAGAGCTGTGGGTAGATTGTGGCAGTGTGGGCAATGGGGGCTTCCCATTGGCCCACTGCTAGGTGACTGTCACCCATGGCAGCCTATCAGTATGAGTTCTGACAGTACTTAAGGCTGGATTTTGTTGTACCTGGCATACGTCACGACTGGGACCGCCTTCACGGGGGCGTGTGGACAGAAGGTGTGTGAGTACTATCTGTAGCTATGCGGCTAATGAAGAGGTGGACATATATCTTAAACTTTGATCATTTTCTTCTTATTAGGGTGCACGCTGGTTAAACGAATATCTGGTTGAGACGGACTGTTCACGGGTTGTCGGGTAGGTACAGGCTCCTCATGTGCTGCGTATGCTGCCGTTGGGTGATGCTAACGGGTGTCTGTTTACCTTTTAGCTGTGAACCATTCTTTATGCCTGTGTATTTTTGTGTGGGTCGCGGCGAGCTGTGAGCGGCGCTGCAACTCGCGTGGCGCAACGATTCATCCGGGTAAGTGAGTTTCACTTTCTCTGGCTTCTCCTGAAAAAAACATACGACTTAGTCATGACTCTCTCTCTTAGTGAGCTTCGGATGTTTAATGCATTTTGATGGTGGATCTCGTGACGGCGGAAGTATTGGTCCTCTGTTTTGGTTGAGGACGGCGCTGCTGTTTTCTCCTCTGTTGTTTGTTATTTATATTTTTTTGTATGTGTCGTGATGTGATTGGTAGCTCGGAGCTGCTCGGCTATCGGTTGGAGCTAGTATGGACTTTGGCTCTCTGAATTTATGAGTCTGTGGTGAAGATTGTAATATAGCTCAAACTTTAGAGGATAATCACGGCGAGCTGTCCGAGCTACATATAATTTTGTATGTTATTTCTTTTCCTGCTTTTTATTTATATATTTTTTTTATTGTTGATTTGGGTGTCCTTTTTGTATTTCGTGTTTGTTGACTTCGGGCATGGCTGGGTTGGGGGAAGGTTAGTTTGTAGTGCTGAGGGTAGTAACAGTGTGTGGAGTGCAGTGTAGCTGGGATTCATGTTTTCCTTTGAGTGAAATGGTGTGAAGTGCACTTGTAAGGTTAGCACTTCCTTTAATCTGCCCTTGTTGCCAAGACGCCTGTCCGAATTATTCTGTGATTTATTTCGTTTGGATTGTTATTTTTTTCTTTCATTATTGTGTGTACACAGAGTGCCGTGTCCTTATTTTCATATATTGCATGTGATTGCCCTTATGATATTATATATGAAAATATTTTAATTTGTTTTAAAAGTAAAATGGCAATAAAGTTTTGTACTTTTGTACCCTTGTCTCTCATGTTCTTCTAGCCTAGTGAACCTTGTGCTCCTTATTTGGGTTATTTCCCCGGTTAACCTCGGGGTGGCGTAATCGAGCTAGAGAAATTTTATACCTGATAATTGTCAGATCACCGTGTTGCCACACATGCTATTTGAAATACTAACAATTTAGTTTGACGCCATTTACGCTCTAATTTCCAAGCAGTCTGTTTTAAAGTGCGCATGTGATCGTTATACCAGGGAGCGAGTTTCTTATCTCTAAAAATTTTTCTTTTAGCTGGAGCTACATTATCTAAGGTACAACGAAATGTCGACTCTAAATATTCAGTCGCCTGATCGAGTTCTGTGGGGTCAGACGGTGGCCTAATTGAAGTTGGTAACTCTGGGAGATTACTGATAAAACTCTTTGTGGTAGTTGATGTGAATGTACGTTTAATACGGTAGCGCGGTGCTGTGCGTACATTATCACTGTGACACACTTGAATGGAGACAAGATAGTGATCTGAGATAATTTCAGACAGTGGAATTGTGAATACATTTCTTATAATTAATCTGAAAAATATTATTAAGTCTAAAGTGTGACCTGCTTTATGAGTGGGTGCTACTACACACTGATTTACGCCTACGGAGTCCAGGATGGACATGAATGCTGTTCTCAGAGGGTCTTCTGGATTCTCAAAATGAATGTTAAAATCTCCAGCAATTAACACTTTGTCTACAGAAACGACCAGGTCTGAGATGAAATCCGCAAATTCACTAAGAAATTCAGAATACGGCCCTGGAGGTCTGTAAATTATAATTAGTGGAATCGACTGAGCTGATTTAATATACTTAAATACACTTATGTTACTATAGAGAATTTCAAATGAGTTAAATTCGTGTCCGTGTTTTTGTACGATAGACAGATTATCATTATGAATAACTGCGACGCCTCCTCCTCTACCAGTTAAACGAGGCTGGTGTATGTAGCTGTATCCAGGAGGACTAGCTTCATTTAGAGCTACATACTCGTCCTGTTTAACCCATGTTTCAGTTAAACAGAGTATATCAAACGCCTGATCTGTGATAATTTCATTAACAATAACTGCTTTTGATGCGAGAGATCTAATATTTAACAGTCCTAGCTTCAGATCAGAGGTGCCGGCTGCGCATTCAGTATGATCGGAGTTTGTGGTCTTTATGTTAATTAGATTATTAAAACAGACTTTCTGAGTCTTTCTACATTTTTGCTTAGATCGGGGAACAGACACAGTCTCAATATGGTGAACCCTGAGTGACGACTCTATGCAGCTAGCAGACGGTTGGTTTAGCTTGTCTGTCTGCTCCCTGGCCTGGGCTCTGGATTGTCACCGATTAACTAGACCTCTACTGAGACTATGAGCTATACTGCAGGAAATGAGAGCAGCACCTTCCCGAGTGGGATGGACACCGTCCCGCCCTAACAGGCCAGCTTTGCCCTCAAAGGTCTTCCAATTGTCTATAAAGCCCACATTATTTTCGGAGCACCACCGGGGACCAGAGCATACTACTTCATCGGACATCGCCTTCGCTAATTTAAACACCTCTGTAAAGTTATTCTTACTAACCTCTGACTGACGAAGGCGTATATCATTAGCTCCAGCATGTACCACTATCTTAGAGAACCTGTGCTGTCCTAGAGCCCTAAGATTACCTGCTATGTCCGGTGCTCTGGCTCCCAGGATACACCTAACCACTGCCGCTGGCGCCCCTAAAGGTCTAGCTAATGTCACGTGCCTCAGTATAGAGTCTCCTATAACCAGAGCTCTTTCAGGTTTCTCAGTGGGTGCAGCACTGAGGAGAGCAAACCTGTTGGACACGTGAGGCGCAGAGGAGGTGTGCTCCGGTGGGCTAGCCTTAGCGTTAGCTTTGGCTGAACGAGTATGCCGCTGAGTCGTCATCCACTCGCCCCGCTGTGAGGGCTCTAATGCCGGAGTCGGGGGCTGTTTATCTCCGCCTGTGGCACCCAGACTGTCCGCTACAGGAATAACGCTGCTCTCACATTCTCTAACTCTCTCTAAAGTCTGGATGCGCTCCTCTAATGCTGATATCTTCTCCGTCAGAGTGCTCACTAACACACACCTATCACAAATAAAATTATCACTAATGACGGAGGAAGAATGTCTAAACATCCTGCACTCTACACACAGAACAAGCTGAATGGTAGACATTATAACGTACCTCTGTGTCGGAGTTTTAGTTGTTTGGAGATGAATTCCGTTTGTTGTTCTTAGACGAGGAAACTCGCGCGTTCTCCAAAAATTGCAGAAAAAAGGCGAAGCCGAATAGTATGGAGATGTAAAAGGTAGTTGCTATTAATATTGTTATTGTATAAAGCGATGTAATTTAAATGCTGATACAAACGTGAAACTTTCACGGCAACGATACGAAAACAGGAAGCTGGGTTAAAATAAAAGTTGCCAAAATAAAGTTGAATGTCATCGGCATAAAAGTGATAGTTGAGACCATGACGTTGAAGGATCAGACCGAGTGGGATTATGTAAATTGAGAATAATTGTGGGCAAAGAAAAGATCCCTGGGGAACACCTCGCTTCAGGGGGACGGTGGGCGATCGAAAATCCTTAACAGTAATATAAAATTGTCTATCTGAAAGATAGGAGGAAAACCAAGACAGAGCAGTACCAGAGATACCCAGACCAGAGAGACGTGAAATAAGCAGATCATGGGAGACAGTATCGAAGGCAGAGCTGAGATCAAGTAGCAGGAGTATAGACAATGAGCCAGAATCAGCAGAAAGCAGTAAATCATTTACTACCATTACAAGTGCAGTTTCAGTGCTACAGTATGAAGGGGGCGAAAACCAGACTGAAAAGGGTCAAAGAGATTATTATCGACTAGAAAAGACTGGAGTTGGGCAGCAACAGTACTTTCTAGTAATTTGGATATGAAAGGTAAATTAGAGATGGGACGATGGTTTTATTCGCCAAGTATGTTGATACACATAATGAATGTGGTTCTGGCTGTTTGTGTCATGTTCTGCTATGATTTTGGACTGTGGGCTTGGTGTTGACGCATAAATGCAGAGGGGATGCAGTGAAACAGAAAGTTTAAAGTGCTCCTGAAACCAAAGGCCAACTATAATCAAATCAAACCAAACTAAAACAGAACAAAACAAAACCCACATAACAGAAATTAATGCTCGACCCAGTTTCCCAGAACAAACAGGTATTTATAAAAGTGCTAATGAGCCTCCTCAGTTCAGGTGAGCATCCACGTCACCTGACCGAGGAGGCTTCTGGGAAACTGAGTCTAGGAACAAAAACTACAAACTAAAAACACTGCCCTCTAGTGGGCAACCCTCACAGTTTGTAGCTCTCAGAGTACAGACTAACACTGTAGAAAAACACTATACACAGTGTACTGTATCTATGATCGATATGGAAGCTGCACCAAAAATCATACCTTCAAATCAACTTTCTTCTCCCCAAATGACATTCCTGATCCACACTTCAGCATTCAGAAAAGAGAAGCAAGATGCTTTAGACCCAGTGGTCTTTAATAACAAATAGTCTGTCACATTTCATATTTCACAAGCTATAAAATTGTCACTTAGACAAAAAAAATGCTGACAAAAGCTTATCAACAGAGAAATGGAATTCTCTGTAAGGAGATTTCAGAGGATTCAATGTAAATCCAAAATGTACCGTCGTCACTTCCTTTATTTTAAAAAGTATTTAAGATGTTTAGTTTTAGTGCCACATCATTCGCATTCATCCAGCTCTGCTTTAGCACACGACACGAGGGGAGCAGAGAAACAACTGCATCATGCACTTCAGCCAGAAGATGAGAAGCCTTGTTGTCATCGCCATCTTTGCCTGCATTGCTCTTACTCTAGCACGTAAGTCTTTTTTTAGTATTTCACAGTATAGTTGAAGAATTCACAATTTAGTCAATATTGTTATTATTATGCTACATGAGTCATAGATTATATATTGGGTTATATCACAGACATACAGTATATGTTAAAATGACCTTTTTTTTTTAATTTTAGAAGAGAATGAGTCGGTGTGCTGCAGGGAGGTTTCATCTAAAAAAATCACCGTGCCCATAACAGGATTCAGAGTTCAGCTAGAGAGAAATATGTGTGTCAAAGCAGTCATGTAAGAAATCTTAAAGGAATACATAAACACACTGAATGTACGACATATCGTCTCTTCACCCTGTACAGTATGTCTACTCACACATTTGTCCTAATATTTGCCTTCCTGCAGCTTTTACACAGCCGAAGGTGCCGTGTGCAGCAACTGGAGAGAGAGCTGGGTGAAGAAGAAGGTTACAGAGCTCAGGAAACTTCAGGCCAGAGGGTAAGTTCCTCAGTACCGACGCTTTGCAGGGTTGTTTTTGCATCTAGTATCATTTTGTTGTTGTTGTTGTTGTTGTTGTTGTTGTTATTGTTGTTGTTGTCAAAATTATATTTTAATGCTTTTTCATTCTTTTCTGACAGAAATGCAAAAAGTTGAACACCAACAATCACACCCCAATTTTTTCAATGGAAATGGAAGAAAATAATTTTTAAAAGTCCAAGAAATTGGAGCTACAATTAATTCCATGTCTACGGATGTGTACTGTATACATAAATAAAGGTTATTTTGCAGCATGAATTGTGTTGCTGTAGTACTTTTCTTTTCTTTTTCTTTTTACTTTGGCAAAATGAGTTCATTGAAATAAGTTTGATAAGATAAAAATTTGCTTGTTTGAATAATTGACAAATATTCACAATCCTGGAATGCAGATAAATTTTTAATAAAGTAGATGAAACAAGTTTTGGACCATGAAGTATACCTTGTTAGACATGGCAATCAAAGCCAATATCCCACATAGTTTGGTTAAGTGCATAATGCAAATCCATTAGTCCAAAAAACATCCATGTTGAATAATGTCCTATTTCACAGAATGTATCATAGATTTAAAAAGAATTGTTATTTATTCCCGCTACAGTGACTGCAACAGCTGTAACAGAGTGTAATGGTCCCTTTTCTTTGGCTTCGACATACCCCGCATATTTAATAACACGTGTCAGGATTTTGCTCGGAAATCAAACAGATGCATGTTGTGCTTCGCTTAATTCTAAAATAAGGTTATATATAAAAATGAGTAAAATCCAGAAAATAAAAATTATTGCATTTGCTGCAAATTGCAAGTGCAATTTCCTAGTATCTTAGTATCTCTATAGAGATATGCAGAGACAATTTCAGAAGCATCTTTCTGGGCCCGGTTTCTCGAAAGCTTCTTCAAAGTCAAAAAACTAAGTAGTTCTTAAGTTGTACCTTAACCTCTCTCTTAACGTTATGGCGCATTTCCCAAAACGTTCGTACGCTAAGTATCTCTTACGTTCGTAAGGTTGGTCCGGACCAACCTTAACTCATTCTTAGCGTAGTTTCAGCTCAAGACGCTAGTCGCCGCCACTGAGCAGCAGTCTTTATAAACCTGTGGTGTATGGAAGCACATTATGGCACGTTATCAAAGTCGTATTAATGATGGAATATACTGTAGACCTGTTTATGAATTTTATTTTATTTAATATCAGAACTAATAGAGTGACTTTTAATTAGCCTATTTCATTATGTGACTAATGCATTAAAATTGCCAATCACTTTTAATATTAAACAGGTGGTGAACAATTTGCCAGCGATACAGCGTGGTGTTGTGTTAAACTGAAGGCGGTGCCATGTGGGTCATGTACATTTTTCCTTTAGACAAAACTTCAGCCCTTTTCATATTTTGCCTGAGGTGGCTATTTAAAATAAAAAGGTGTTTTTTTTGGAGCTTCTTGACCTGCTCAGACCTGCGCCTTACGCTCTACGTCCCGATGTCCAGCTGCTCGCTGCTTTTTGTTTAAAATATGTTTCATTGATCATTAGCCATTATTCTTGACTGGATGGACTTTTCTTTCAACACATTTTATTTTATGATGAAATTTGATTTAGTTAAATGAGAAAATAAACTTGGGAGTTTCAAACCCCGCATCCATTCATTTTTCTGAGTGATTGTAATGTTTAATACACCTATCTCACCTATGCAGTTTGACTTGCTGTGAGATGCGGTGTTATACCCCTATCTCACCTGCACGGTCTCGCGCTGTGGCCGTAAGTAAGGTTCATCATGATTCACAGCGAGTTTTTACACTATGATTACGTTTCCATCTTTCCGTGTGAAACATTTAACATGATAAACATGTTTAACATTTAACAATTAAACATGCAGACCTTGCAGAATTTCGCGGAATGTCGCAGGCAATCGCGGCAGCTCACGGTGCCTAACATCGCATCTCACCGTGAATCAAGCCGCACAGGTGAGATAGGGGTATTAGGCACCGTGAGCCGCCTCGAGTGACCGCCTCGAGTGACCGCCCGACGTTCCGTGAAGATCTGCAAGGTCCGCGAGCTTCCGCATGTTAAACATGTTTAATTTTTTGCGTGGTAAAATGGAAACGTAATCAAGCCACCAAAACTCACAGCCACCGCGCGAAACCGCGTAGATGAGATAGGGGTATTAAACCTCTACTCTGTCATCTCATCATTTTCATTCCGTAGTGCGCTATACAACCCCAACAACTGACACTTCACATTGTTTCTGAAGCTGGCAAAGAGTGTTATCAGCTGTTTGTCCATAAACTATGATTGTATACCTGGTTCGTTTCACCGCCACTACAGGTTACATGAAAACATTAGCGACAGTTTGGTGATTTAATTAATATATTTGTCTATTATCGCATGCTAGTACTAATAAGTTAACCCATGTCAAAATTAACGTTATTGGAAGAATTTAGTGCAATGTTTAATTTGCATAGAAAGTGCCGTCTTTCTTAACGCTGTGATGCCAAAGGAGTCAAAAATCGATTCCTGAGCAACCAATGTCCGCTAATTCAGGACCTTCACTGTAGACAGCGCCTTGTAACGTAGGATGTAAGAGGCAGCGACTTAAGAAGACTCCTAAGAGACAGTTCGAGAAATACACTTAGAAAAGTTATCACTTAACGTAAGATATATCTTAAGAGTCTTCTTAGCACGCGAATAGTGTGCGTTATCGAGAAACTGGCCAGTGGAAGGTTGCTTAGTGGTCCAAAGTTGTCTTTTCAGGTAGAAGTAAATTCAGTACTGGCTCCCTGCGCAGAACTACAGCAAACTGGTTTGTTGACCATGCTGTTGCTATGCTTGACTGGCCAATTAACTCATCTGACCTGAACTGTACAGAGAATCTATGGAGTATTCACTAGTGGTAATCATTGTGGTCCAGGTAGTGATCATTGCGGTCCATGTGGTGATCATCCGATTCCATATGATTGTCATTTGGGTGCAGCTGGTCATAACTGGGGTCTAGGTGGTGATCATTGATCCTTAAGTCTAAGCCCTAATCACTGGTGTTCGAATGGTTCAGTGGGCCCAAGTGGTGATCACTGAAGTCTAAGTGGTGATTGTCATGATCCAAGCAATATTTAATTGGCCCGTTTGGCTACACATGGGTGATATTTGAGATCCAAGTTATAATTATTGATAATCTTGTCATTTTTATTTATACACATTTTATTCTCATTTCCCTAATGTCCTTTGATTACAGTAGACAGACAGACAGACAGATAGATGAAATTACAAAATAATCAACTTCACCCCAGCACGATTGTGTTTTTCTGTAACACACCCTGCTGTGTTTTATGGCTGTATAAAGTATTTTAATTTCAGTTTCAGTGAAAATATCAGTAATAAGACATTACTTGAAAGAATAGTTAAATTACTAATAATTACCAACAATGAAATAATCATTACAATATTATTACAATAATTAAATTACTTGAATGTATTTGGTTTGCTGCACTTAAATCATAAAACACCCTTAAACCACCTTTTTTTTTTTTTTTTTACCCCCAAAAGACATTCATGTGCCACACTTGAATCACTCAGGAAAGAGAAGTAGATGCTTTTGACTCAGTGACCATTTCCTAACAGAACGCATGAGACTGTCAGACTTTTCATGACTATAAGGAAACCTTTTTTTTTTCTTCCTGTAAAATCACCCGGATCCTTATCCCCCCACCCCACCTGCACCCTCCACTGCACTGACGTCAAACTGTAAAATTGTGTCACTTAGACAAAAATGTGCTGTCAAAAACCTATTAAGCGAGGGATTTCTTTGCAAGTACTTGGCACGGGGCTGAACCCACCATGTGACTTGGTCACTTCCTAATTTTTTGTATATTTAAGATGCTCACAGAACATGAACTTTCACGACATCCTTCATCCAGCTCTGCATTAGCACACGGCACGAGGGAAGCTGAGAAACAACTGCAACATGCCTTTCAGCCAGAAGATGAGAAGCCTCGTTGTCATCGTCATCTTTGCCTGCATTGCTCTTACTCTAGCACGTGAGTCTATTTTTTAGTATTTCACTGTATTGTTGAAGAATTCACAATGTAGTCAATATGGTTATTTATATATTTACTTTGATTCTGTAAAGCCGCTTTACAACAATAACCATCATTAAAAGCGCTACATGAATATAAAGAAATAAATGAATAAAGTTGAATTGAGTTATTATTATCTACGCAAGATATAGATTATAAACTGGGTTAAATCAAAGACACATATGTTAAAATAACCTTTTGTTTTATCTAAAAGAGAATGAGTCGGTGTGCTGCAGGGAGGTTTCATCTAAAAAGATCACCGTGCCCATAACAGGATTCAGAGTTCAGCCAGGAAGACCTCCATGTGTCAAAGCAGTCATGTAAGCAGTCTTAACCCGCTTAACATTCCTACTTATCATCTCTTAACCCTGCATGTATATTCACTCATTTCTCCTAATACTTTCCTTCCTGCAGCTTTTACACAGCCGAAGGTGCCGTGTGCAGCCACTGGAGAGAGAGCTGGGTGAAGGAGAAGGTCACAGAGCTCAGGAAACTTCAGACCACAGTGTAAGTTCCTCAGTCCCGACACTTAGGCAGGGCTATTTTTGCATTTCTTATAACTTTGTGTTGTTGTTGATTTGAAAAATTAATGTCTTTTTTTTTTTTCTTCCAGAAAGAGCCCAAAGATGAACACTACATCCGTCGCGACCCAGACAGCCAGCTCCACTAACGGCTCCAATACCACGTTTAACAATTAAGATTATTTTGGCCCGCTGATTAATAATTTATTATAATTTATCCAGTTGGAAGAACCTGATGTATTTATTTGCTGTTTTTCCATTAGTTTTTTGTTCAAATATAACTTATTTTTCAATTGAACAATTTTCAAAAAACACATGTTTACATTATGTATTTATATTGTTTAATTTATCAATTTGAAAATGAAATTTATTTTTGAGTGTGTAAAAGATTGGAACTACAATTCAATAAATAAAGGTTCTTTTACGATATAAGTTGTGTTACTATTTTATTTTTTATTTTTTTGCAAAATGAATTTATTGAAATAGATTTGATTAGATTACATGAAATTTGAAAGGTTGAAGTGAACAAATCTTCACCATTTTGAAATGCAAATAAACTTTTACTATATTCAATACATTTTAAAACGTGAATAATACCTTGGTACACATGGAAAACAAAAGTTCTCATTAGTTCACAAACAGGCCCAGTAGCACAAGATTAACACGACATTCCAGGGATGACAAGAAACGTAGTTCCGGATATTGTCATGCTAACTTAAAATTAGATTCATATTTTTGTGATCTATTCAATAAAACACATTTAAGATCATGTCATGGCTTGCTCCAAAATGGACCTAAAAGGTAAAAGCTTCCTAAAGCCTTTCCTTCACTGATTTCTTTTCAAACAGTGGTACCTACAGACATATATGTTTTAAGAATTATGCCCAGGTTCTATCATGGTCTGATCAGACAAAAAAATTATTCCAATAATAAACAAATTCGCTATTTCTCTGGTTCACATACACTACACTACACTATACAGTATATAAGTGAGTGCAATGGCAGAAATGTAAAGGTCCCTTTTCTTTGGCTTCAACATTTAAGAAATATCTGTTGCACCAATCATACCACTCACCGCAGTCACTGTGTTGCACAAGGAGTTTCCTATTGTTCCGTTTCACTGATCACATGGCTATATATGTATATATATATATATATATATATATATATATATATATATATATATACAGTGGCTTGCAAAAGTATTTGGCCCCCTTGAACTTTTCCACATTACAGCCACAAACATGAATCAATTTTATTGGAATTCCACGTGAAAGACCAATACAAAATGGTGTACACGTGAGAAGAAGAACGAAAATCATACATGATTCCAAACATTTTTTACAAATAAATAACTACAAAGTGGGGTGGGCAACTGACTGCACTCAGACCAAAGGTGGCTGAATAATTACGCACACCCTACTTTGCAGTTACTTATTTGTAAAAAGATTTTGGAACCATGTATGATTTTCGTTCCGCTTCTCAAATGTCCACCACTTTGTATTGGTCTTTCACGCCGAATACTTTTGCAAGCCACTATATATGAATATATGTGAAACGGAACAATCTGTATTCTTTTATATTGTCTGTATTCTTTTAAACAGAGCAGTGGTTCTCAACCCTGGTCCACCAGAACACCCTGTGCTGACACACTTAAATGTTGTCCCTGCTCTCTCACCCACTTTGATCCAGAAAAGGTTGTTAATCACTTCAACAGTTAAATGCGGTGTTTTAAGAGCTGATAAAACACTAAAATCTGCAAGCGTGGGATCCATGAATGACTAGCACTTAAAGTATAAATATTTAGCATGCTCCTTTTTTAGCTTTTCGTGACTAACAAGAAACTAACCCAGTCTATCCCAATGTTCTAGCGCAGTCTAGCTTCCACATGCCTTTAAATGTTATTGGATTAAAAAAATATATTTTTGAATTAGCTTCATAGTAGTTCTGTAGTGGTTATTCATGCTTTGCGTGTGTGGAGTTCGCTTGTTCTTCCGAAACATGGTGGGTTTCCTCTGGGTGCTTCAGTTTCCTCCCATAGTCCACAGACATGCAGTTCCGTTCCCACCACCCAGTGAATTTCCCTGTAGCACCACACCCTGTTATGTTTTATGGCTCACTCAGTTGTGTAATCTGCATTTCATTATTTCTCAGATGTTAAGACATAATCCTGTCTATAACGAGTCAGTTAACCATTTATAACTCCATGGCATAATCTTCTGAACTACCAGTTTCTTCCCTTGTTTTACCACATAGCGGTAATTCAACATGGCTGCTCACGTTGAGAACATTGTCAAGTTCGCGTATCTATTTTTAATGGGTTTACAACAGTACTAACTTTAGTTAAATTAGTATACAGATACTATATTTACTATACTTGTAAAACACTGGCTAGAGTGATCGATGTTTTAATCAACATCCTTAGTGTTTGCTGGCTAACCTGTTGCTAATACTGCTCTCTATTGAACGCTGAATAAATGTTTAATGTATAAAGTTCACTATAGTAGAACACAACCAATAGGCATTCAGGCCTGAAACTGTAAAAGTGAGCTTAGTGGTGGCTTTTTATGAACCTTACATGCTTTAACAGTGCATACAAAAGACACACTTACATTGAGATACACATATTTTTATTGTATGTCGTACATTCCCAAGTTGAGCAATGACATGAATGCAAGCTTTCAACAGCCACTTACAAAAACCACCACAGAGAAAGCATACAGTAGTACGCCATGTGTTAATTAGCACCCAAGGACAAAGTCATTTTCATGGAGAAGTACAGGACGTTTTTTTTTTCCCCTTCAAAATCTTGTAGGCTCACATGTGGAACACCTAAAGAACACGGTTCCTCAATACGGTTTCCGAAAGCAAGGAATATTTCAAGCAGGATGCAAGTGAACTAAATATGAGCTGGTATCATTTCCCTAAAGAACAACTCCGGAATCATTTGATAAAGAGAAGTAAGAGAGAACGACAAGTCAGTCTTTTTTTTTTTCTGAATGAAAGGAAGAAAATATGCATGTCGCATGACCAAGGCGATGTGTCAAAACTTTCCTTTTTCCAGTAAAAGCCCTCCTTACAGACCCAGTTGGTACTTTTCTAGTAATTAAACAAGTTGCATCACTTTGACCACAAATGCTGAGGAATCAAGAAAGGCAGTTCTCCATCCGGAGGGTGAACGCATCCGGTGGCACTCATCCATTGTTCCTGTTTTTAAGTATTTAAGATGATCACAGGACACTTCGAGCCAGAGCGCTCCACACTTTCAACTTTGCACTATTAAAGGACACGAGAACCGAAGGGAAACTGCTGAAACATGCTTCTCAGTCAGAAGATGCGGAGTCTCGCCATCGCCGCCTTTTTCTCCTGCATTGCTTTAACGCTAGCAAGTAAGTCCTATTCTTCTGTTCTATTTTGCAAACTCGTATATACAGTATATTTATATCTAGTTAATACTTTTCTTTCTATTATCCTAATCTCAGACCAGGGAAAGTCTGTTTGCTGCAAGGAAGTTTCCTCCAGCAAAATCACCGCGCCCATAACAGGATTCATGGTTCATCAAGCAAAACCTCCGTGTGTCAAAGCAGTCATGTAAGTACCTCACATCTTGAGATTTATGAATGCAAGGAATAGACACATGCAAGCAGTATTTACTCACCTTTGGCTCTTAAAACATATCTTTCTGCAGCTTTTATACAGCTGAAGGCGCCGTGTGCAGCCACTGGAGAGAGAACTGGGTGAAGGAGAAGGTCACAGAGCTCAGGAAACTTCAGGCCAGAGAGTAAGTTATATTATTCTAACACTTAGAAAAATCTAGTCTATAAATAAAAAAAAAAAAAAAAAAAAAAAAAAAAAAATATATATATATATATATATATAGAGTAGACTAGAAAAATATAGTCTATATATATATATATATATATATATATATATATATATATGAGCTTTTGGTTATGATATTATGCAAAAAAACTTATGGTCTATATGTTTTTTTGTTTTTCTTTGTCTTCAAAGGAAAAAAACAGGAAGATGAACGCGACCACAAATGTGTCACAGAGACAACCGAATTCACTTAAACAAGCCTTAGGAAGACTCACGCTCCACCTATTTATTTCTTAGTATTTATTTCCCTTGTCTGATTTTAAGTAATATGTAAGAGATAACTTAATTTAAATTCATTCCTTGAACAACAACTAAAACTTTCAACATTTATACATTTAATAATTTATTTTTTTTATCCATCTGTAACATAAATTGTAAAATAAATAAATCATGTAAATTGGTAAACTGCAAGTAAATTGTATTAAGTATGTTATTAGCAAAAATGTAATAAACGTTTAAAAATATACCACAAATGGATGTGTTTATTGCATGAATTATGGATTTATCATTAAGCCAACTAAATATTTATATTGCTTGTATCTTGCTTACGACCATAGATATTGAAAGCAAAATAATCTCACATGATGAGTGTTTTGCTGATCCATGTAACCTATCAATTTTTGCTACTTACAGTAACAGTTCTGTGCATGCAAAGACCAAGTTTGGGAATGGTTTCACTTGTTTTGTTGATTATATTCTGGGATCATTATTTAATAGGGATATCAAAACATGCTCCACTTACTGTGATAGTACATTTACCCATTTAGTGTTTAGGATTTTTCATTAGGATAGTGTGAATCTATAAATTAACCTGCCACCTATAGTAGCATTCTTTGATAAGGCAGCATAAGTTGCATATACATGCATATCTGTTGTATACGTATGATAATCAATTAAATAAAACTATACCTGATACATTTTTATTTATTTATTTTTTAAGAATGGGATAGGTTTTTCTTCTACCTGAGCTGAAGAAGTTTTAATGAAGGTAGCATGAAATAACTTGGCCTGATTCATGGAATATACTGAATTATAGTGTGTTTGGCATCAAGCAAGAAAATTATATATACTTATTTTTTAATAAGGCTACAATAATGTCATGAATAATTTATTTGATCATGTTTGGTCCAGATTAACTGGAATAGTGTTTAAATATTGTACAATAAGTACAGAAAGAGTAAGTGAAATGATATAATTTATGAAGTCAAGCATTAAGGACATGATCTGTCATTTTCAATTCGATTAAAAAAACTGGTCAACCTAAAGAGGAACATTGAGGACACCAGCTGACATTAAGCAGAACATTACAAATAGCATCTAACATTAAGAGGAACATGATTTAAAAATAAATAAATAAATAAATAAAAAGTTTTAAGCTGCATTAATAACAGTAGCTAATATTTACTAATATTTATAGTAATATTAACAACAAATGCTAACATGAACATTAAAATTGCATGCATATGAATGTCAAAAAGAAGGTAAATAGTAATCAATTGTAAACTTGTCCAACTTTAGTTTTTAAAGTCTCCCACATGAAATCTTCCAAAAGGAATATAAAACATTTATGATTTAATATTTTATTTAGAAGCTCACCTACTGTTAGTGATACTGATGCGCTCCAACTATGGAGCAGGGGCAAGTGGATACCCGTAAGAAATTTTCCCATGATGTAGGTACTGTACTATGGTAATCTGATGGCACCATTACCTTTCTATTTTTGACAGTGCAATGGTACTTATTTGCTGATATAGTACATACTTTGGTACATGGTTCTAACAAGAAAAACACATACCAGGACATATGATTATGTATCATAATGATATTATTTATGTATCATAATATGTTGCTGTACCATAATGGTAATATGTATGCTCCCATTGGGTGTACGTTACATTAATTAAATACCATAGTGTACAATACCAATAATATGGTCCTGCCTATACTATGCCATACCACTAGTTCCTGCTCAACTTTGGTAGTTACTGTGGTACCCATTACGTATCATGGTATTCAACAAGGTGCAGACAATATTACTACTATAGTACACATTAAAGTGCCACAGTACCTACCCTAGTACTCTATAAAGTGTCTACTATGGTAATGTCTGAAGTACCATAGTAAACCATAGTAAAATATCTTTTTGGGTATATTATATCAAATCTAGATAGATAAGGATGTTAGTTATCCGGCTGAAAAACTGATGTGGATGAACGTCTACTAATTGGTCTACATTGTTCACTTTGTGCAAGCAAAAAGTTCCTGCCTACAGGCCTTTGAACAAACATCAGGTAATTTGACAAGTTCAGTCGGGTTAATGTTTGTAGTAAGCTAAGATTGTGAGACAATACATGCACAACTTATTAGGTATTAACTTTAATGCAGTCATTGGTCCAAGTGATCTTGATAATATATATCTAGATAACTGACATCCTCATGTATTGTAGTAGCTAGCATTACTATATTAAAGAAATTAAAGCTGTTTAAGATAATGAATGGATACAGTACTAGCCAGACATGAACGGCATCTTGCACTTGCACAGTGAGGACAGAATACCACGTCACACTGCACCTAATGGCTAAAAGTTTGCAGATACATCAAGGTTTTATCTTATTGTGGCTCGCCTGCCACTCGAGTTTTTCTACTTTGGCAAATCATGTCTTCATGTAGCTTGCTTTGTTTTTTTATTAATTTATTTTTATTATTTTTTTAGAAAATCTAATCATATTTTTGGGATGCATAAAAATGTACAAAATGTGTTGCCGATTAATTCTGTACTGAAATATACTTATATATATTAAAGTATTAAAGTTAACATATAATCACACATCTTTTGCCAACAACTTGCTAATCAAGATCTTATAATTATCTATTAGTATATTTAACTGTATATTGACCTTAACTATGCACACATATGGCTTACATAAATGAGGACGAATCAGATCTCACAGTCATAAACAAATGTCTTATAGTATTTTCTGAGTCAGGTAAGAACAATACATATGTATCTGATTAAATTTTTTTTATTGTTTTTATTTTTTATTGTTTTGCGGTAAAAATACAGTAATTGGAGTAAAACATAATATACTGTTTTTTTTTTTTTTCATTTTTATATAATTACCAAAATGGTATAAGTAGGTATTTGTGCTTGAATAAATTCTTTTCACTGTTGCAAGTGTTATAGGTAAAAATAAAATAAACTAATAATAAAAACTTATGCATCAAAAAGATCAATGGCATAATCACTTCAAAAAAGAGTTTATGGCATCAGCGTATTGATTATTTGCAATGTGTTTGGATTGCATATAACAGATTTTATAAAATTTTGAAAGTCTAAAATAATGCAGCTTATAGAAAGAAGAGATAGTCGGTCGGAGAGACATTCACGCTGTTGTGGGGCTAGTCCTGAGCTGAGGTGTGGTTGACCTGGTTATGAGGATGCTGAGACATTTGTTTCATTTTATTGCTGTGAAGAGATCAAAAAGCAAGCGTCACTATAGCCAGGAAGTACTTCCTGTTTACTGTTAAAAAAGTTAAATATACAGTCATTATTGTACATCAAGGTAAAACTTTACCCTAGACGTTTTAGGGTTTTCTGCACCCACTCGTCCTGTGCACTGGCACACACCTTCTTGTTACGCTTTGTGATGAATCTGGAAAGGAATATGATTCGTTATTTTTATAGTAAAGTAGTGTATTGTATGATGTGATTATATAGTAGAGCAGCTTTGGTGTTGTGTTTGGTGGCAGTCTGCTCTCGTATGTGAGTGTATTGTATGTCTGAAGTGTATAGGATATCTAACCACACTGAATTGTGGGTAAGGGTTGGTGGCACTTTGTGGTGAGATGACTCACATGATGGCGTCGATGCGGCACACCTCGCGGGAGCTCTGCTCTGCGAAACCTATTATGGCTTTAAAATCCAGCGGCGTGCGAGTGTACTTGACGCAGCAAGCATGGGTCCTTGGCCCATCTGGCAACACACACACACACACACACACACACACACACACCACTGTCACTGTACAGCATTGTAGTTTTACATATAAAAGAGTTATTAATAGCATTAATTATTAATTACATAATATAATAGTATTAAAACAAGCCTTTAAACTGAATGAAAATTCTAAATCATTAATCACTAATAATACATTTTTATTAAATAATATAATATTTTATATTAATATAAAATATAATGACAAATGAAAAGCATAATTGCTTAATTATATTCAACCTTATAGAAACTATTTATAATTTTTTTTTTTACTAGTAAAAAATTTAAGTTTAAACAATATACAGTGGTGTGAATAACTATTTGCCCCCTTCCTGATTTCTTATTCTTTTGCATGTTTGTGACACTTAAATGTTTCTGCTCATCAAAAACCGTTAACTATTAGTCAAAGATAACATAATTGAACACAAAATGCAGTTTTTAAATGAAGGTTTACGTTATTAAGGGAGAAAAAAAACTCCAAATCTACATGGCCCTGTGTGAAAAAGTGATTGCCCCTCTTGTTAAAAAAATAACTTAACTATGGTTTATCACACCTGAGTTCAATTTCTGTAGTCACCCCCAGGCCTGATTACTGCCACACCTGTTTCAATCAAGAAATCACTTAAATAGGAGCTACCTGACACAGAGAAGTAGACCAAAAGCACCTCAAAAGCTAGACATCATGCCAAGATCCAAAGAAATTCAGGAACAAATGAGAACAAAAGTAATTGAGCTCTATCAGTCTGGTAAAGGTTATAAAGCCATTTCTAAAGCTTTGGGACTCCAGCGAACCACAGTGAGAGCCATTATCCACAAATGGCAAAAACATGGAACAGTGGTGAACCTTCCCAGGAGTGGCCGGCCGACCAAAATTACCCCAAGAGCGCAGAGACAACTCATCCGAGAGGCCACAAAAGACCCCAGGACAACATCTAAAGAACTGCAGGCCTCACTTGCCTCAATTAAGGTCAGTGTTCACGACTCCACCATAAGAAAGAGACTGGGCAAAAACGGCCTGCATGGAAGATTTCCAAGGCGCAAACCACTTTTAAGCAAAAAGAACATTAAGGTTCGTCTCAATTTTGCTAAAAAACATCTCAATGATTGCCAAGACTTTTGGGAAAATACCTTGTGGACCGACGAGACAAAAGTTGAACTTTTTGGAAGGTGCGTGTCCCGTTACATCTGGCGTAAAAGTAACACAGCATTTCAGAAAAAGAACATCATACCAACAGTAAAATATGGTGGTGGTAGTGTGATGGTCTGGGGTTGTTTTGCTGCTTCAGGACCTGGAAGGCTTGCTGTGATAGATGGAACCATGAATTCTACTGTCTACCAAAAAATACTGAAGGAGAATATCCGGCCATCTGTTCGTCAACTCAAGCTGAAGCGATCTTGGGTGCTGCAGCAGGACAATGACCCAAAACACACCAGCAAATCCACCTCTGAATGGCTGAAGAAAAACAAAATGAAGACTTTGGAGTGGCCTAGTCAAAGTCCTGACCTGAATCCTATTGAGATGTTGTGACATCACCTTAAAAAGGCGGTTCAGGCTAGAAAACCCTCAAATAAAGCTGAATTACAACAATTCTGCAAAGATGAGTGGGCCAAAATTCCTCCAGAGCGCTGTAAAAGACTCGTTGCAAGTTATCAAAAACGCTTGATTGCAGTTATTGCTGCTAAGGGTGGCCCAACCAGTTATTAGGTTCAGGGGGCAATTACTTTTTCACACAGGGCCATGTAGGTTTGGATTTTTTTTCTCCCTAAATAATAAAACCTCTCATTTAAAAACTGCATTTTGTGTTTACTTGTGTTATCTTTGACTAATAGTTAAATGTGTTTGATGATCAGAAACATTTTGTGTGACAAACATGCAAAAGAATAAGAAATCAGGAGGGGGGCAAATAGTTTTTCACACCACTGTACATTTCCGGTTGTATTGCTACAATGTTAATGAAGACATGTGCCGTATACATGGTGCTGCGTAATATAATGCTGTATGCATGGTGCTGTATAATAATAATAATAATAATAATAATAATAATAATATAGTTAAATATATTTAGGGTTAAGGCAGATCTACAAAAAATTATCATGATCTGGTTATCATGTAGTCTTTTATCATTTATCTTTATCATAATTCTAAAAACAATAAAATTTTTCTCAATGATTTGATGACTGTGTGGTTATAAAACTATGATTATTATTATTATTATAATTATCAATAATAATCATTTTAACAGTAGTAATAATAATAATAATAATAAAAACAATAATAATTATAATAATAATAATAAAATGAAAAGGAACTATGGCAAGTGATATAATATCTATAAAATCATATTATATTATTGCATTTTGTTTTTCAATTACAATTCCTCCTGAAACAGCGATATTAGCAACACAAAGTATAACCTCAAGGGCAAGAAGCGCAAGTCGCAATATACAAGTATTTTAAAGTATTTTAAAGTAAATTATTCCAAAATGTTGTTATTATAATTGTACTCACATGCATCCGTCTGCGGACAGAACATGCACAAAAGCCAGACCCCGGCAGAGATGATGGTCACCAGTCCTTTCAGAGACATCATGGCAAGAGGATTAGAGACAGACACTCATACACACGCGCTGCTGTCTTATATATATCACAGATCAGGGAGATAACATGCTACAACTCCCCCACACACCAAATTTTATGTGGGTATTTTTCTGAGGACGGTGCGGTGACTGAAACGGGGACAACAGCGTCAAGATAACGGGGACAGGAAAACCAGAGGTTTTTGATATTTCTAAGATATGCTTACAGTGCAAAAAAAAAAAAAAAAAGAACTCACAGACACGTTTTGTGAAGTGGTTTGAGACAAGAGACATCTTGAACTGGGAATCACACTTTAGACAACAATTCTGTTTGATGGTTTCGGTCTTGTCTTAAACTTGGGGGAAATTTTTACTCAGGCTTGTCCTGCCTTGGCCTAAGAAGACTCGGGGCAGTTTTTTTTTTTTTTTTTAACACCACTCAAGATGGTTACATCATTTCCTTAAAGAGATACTGTGTGTTCTCATTATGGTACAAAATGTAATTGTCTAGGTGGGCATGTAGAGTTAGATACACTAGCACCCTTTAATTTCCAGTGACGACATATAAAAATCCAACTTAAATTTGTAATATATATATAATACCAAATTAGATGGGTTGTTTCCGTTGGTTTAAAAGACATTTCTATCTCCTATAGACAAAGGTATTGACCTGGCTTCTCAAGATGGTCTTGAATCCAAAATTATGATAAAAACAATAATGAAGTGTCTAGAATTGCTTTTTTTTTATTCTAATACTACACAATTGTTTCACATTATTAATTAAGGATGACATCTTCTATTTTAATACAGTTGCCTTTATTTTTGGGGGACATTGGTGACTTCTTCTGTGTCATGTGACTTATGCCCCAAAGCAGGCTCCTGGGGTTGCAGGACAGCCTTAGTGCCATCCCAGGCATGGATAAAAATAGAAAGGTTGAGTCAGAAGGTGAATCTGGCATAAAACGTGTGCCAAAATAATAAACATGGTTCCTTTGTGGAAAACCCCTGATGGGAGAATCTAAAAGAAAAACAATAACTTTTAATATTATGGAATCCCTGACAAGAATGTGTTCATATTATCACTTATACGGTATTTAAGCAGCTAAAACAGTTGCTCAGCCTCTCTCTCTCTCTCTCTTTATCTACAGTATCTCCCCTCCTCTTTGTCACCACTGACACTGGAGACTCATTCCAGGAAGACATTACCATATTATTTTTTCTTATAAACTGCTTAAATTAGAGAAAATAAGTAAACACATACAATATTACCCAATGGAATTGGAGAATTCAAGGGTAAATTCTATATACATACTTACTTAATTAAATATCCATCCATTGATCTAGGAACTTCTCTAGTCCAGCTAGGTCCCATAAAGACTACTGATTATTACCATTGTTTTTATTCCCATTTTGCAGCCGTGGTAGGACCTCCGGACAACATTCTTCATAGTACTTGACTGGTTAGCTAATTAATAAATGTATCCTCATTCAGTTCAAAGTGGAAAAAAGTAGAAAAAGAAGAATAAATGCATAGTTACAGTGAGGCAAAAAAGTATTTAGTCAGCCATTAATTGTGCAAGTTCTCCCACTTATAAAGATGAGAGAGGGCTATACTTTTCATCATAGGTATACCTCAACTATGAAAGAGAAAATAAGAAAAAACTAAATCACATTGAAAGATTTAAAAAAAGAAATTATTTGCAAATTATGGTGGAAAAAATGTATTTGGTCAATAACAAAATTTCATCTCAATACTTTGTTACAGTATATACCCTTTGTTGGCAATGACGGAGGTCAAACGTTTTCTGTAAGTCTTCACAAGATTTTCACACACTGTTGCTGGTATTTTGGCCCGTTCCTCCATGCAGATCTCCTCTAGAGCAGTGATGTTTTGGGTCTGTCGCTGGGCAACACGAACTTTCAACTCCCTTCAAAGATTTTCTATGGGGTTGAGATCTGGAGACTGGCTAGGCCACTCCAGGACCTTGAAATGCTTCTTACGAAGCCACTCCTTCATTGCCCAGGCCGTGTGTTTGGGATCATTGTCATGCTGAAAGTCCCAGACACGTTTCATCTTCAATGTCCTTGCTGATGGAAGCAGGTTTTCAAAAAACCTAACGATACAAGGCCCCATTCATTCTTTCCTTTACACGGATCAGTCGTCCTGGTCCCTTTGCAGAAAAGCAGCCCCAAAGCATGATGCTTCCACCCCCATGCTTCACAGTAGGTTTGATGTTCTTTAGATGCAACTCAGCATTCTTTCTCCTCCAAACATGACAAGTTCTATTTTGGTTTCATCTGACCATTGGTTTCATCTGACTCACCCACGGGGTGAGATCTTGCTGGAGCCCCAGATGGAGGGAGATTATCAGTGGTCTTGTATGTCTTCCATTTTCTAATAATTGCTCCCACAGTTGATTTCTTCACACCAAGCTGTGGACCTATTGCAGATTTAGTCTTCTCAGCCTGGTGCAGGTCTACAATTTTGTTTCTGTTGTCCTTTGACAGCTCTTTGGTCTTGTCCATAGTGGAGTTTGGAGTGTGACTGTTTGAGGTTGTGGACAGGTGACTTTTATACTGATAACAGATGCCATTAATACAGGTAACGAGTGGAGGACAGAGGAGCCTCTTAAAGAAGAAGTTACAGGTCTGTGAGAATCAGAAATCTTGCTTGTTTGTAGGAGACCAAATACTTATTTTACAGAGGAATTTACCAATTAATTCATAAAAAATCCTACAATATGATTTTCTGGATATTTTTTTTATTTTGTCTCCCATAGTTGAGGTATAACTACAGTATGATGAAAATTATAGGCCTCTCTCATCTTTTTAAGTGGAGAACTTGTACAATTTGTGGCTGACTAAATACTTTTTTGCGCCACTGTATATACTGTATATACAGAAGGGCCCAAAAAATGTATACACACTTTAACAGTTTTAATCTATGCTCTTTTTTAAAAACTTAAATTCAATTATTTCAGCAAAGCATACTGAAGACGACACTAGTCGCACCATCATGGATGCTATCATGTGACTTTCAGAAAAGAGGCATACATTTTTGCGCTCCCGCTGTACAGTCAAGGAATAATGCTTTAAGCTTTTTACTTTTTCTATTTGTATGTAGAAAGGAAGTTAATGTGGACTGGCGCTATGATTCACTCGAGGTTTAATTTAACAAAAGGTTAAGGATAAGACTTAAGGTTAAGTATAGATTAACTACGATGTCACCACATGCCGCGTGTATAAGGAGGGAAATTTGTTATGTAATATGCACAGGCCTCCACTTTACCATGACCCATTTAGCGGTAAGAAAGATTTCTCCCCCCTCAGAGCAAAAAGAGCAAATTAACATGCTGTGCTTCCAACTGACCTAGAAAAATGTTCTCAGTATGAAGAAGCAACGTGAGACTTGTGTAAATGTGTAGAACTCATCTCACTGTGTATACAGTATTTAAGTGTATCTTATGCAGGTTCCGGTGTAACTTTAGTGCTGTCAGCGTGAATCATGATGAAAGTGTGCAGTCTTAGCGTTTCTTAGTGGAAAAACTAAGAGGAAGAAATCAACACAGCTTGGTTGATAGGAATCTTTATCATTATTGCATAACGATTATGGTTTGAATTTATGTTGGTGTGAAGTCTTTTAATATTCTCATGTGGGAGAAGAGTGGGAAATAACACTAGCAACAAATGACGCAACAAATGATGACAAAATATCCAAGAAATTTACGGTATATATTTTTTTTAAATCCTCAACGGCATGCTAAATTAGAGCTAACATTCCCTTTTTAACATAACCTTGAAAAATTAAGTAATTGTACTATTTATCAACCAAAATCAGCCTAACGTCCAATCCTGTTCAACACCAAACTCAAAAATGTCATGTTTGAATCCTAGATATACTTTTAAGATGACTACAATTGTCAAGCAATATTTTAAAATAACTGTATACATTTTTAACAAACCAATAACACTATATGAAGGTTTATCTCGTTCACCAAAGCAAAAGTCTTTGTTCAAATCAAAGGGCATTTTTACAACAAGCAGTGAGATTTCTTTCAGCTTTAATTTCACATCAAGTGGACAGTCTCTTTAAAAAGTCTGGGAAATTCCAGAAATTAATGCAATGATATTAGAAGCTTCTGATTGACCAATTCACAGACTTAGGGATTACTTGGGGGCATAACTATGGTTGAAAATACTGTTGGCATACAGTGTTTAGGCTGTTCATATCCTCGAAAAATCCAAGCCTAATAGTCATAGCCATAGACCTAATCAGTAAAGAATCTGATTCAATCTTAAAGGCATCAGCACAAGTATCCCTACAAAAATTGTATGCAACAGCTGTATAGAACCACAAATGTACTCCCACAGAGGAATGAAATCTCATCCAATAGATTCAAATGAACCCCAAGACAACCTCATCTTGGAGTCATCAAGTAAATCCCCCATTAAGAGAGTCCTGCAGGACATAACCATGACCAGAAATGCCATTATTAAAGAACAAGACTCTCCTTGAGATTAACATTTATAGGTGATCATCAGCTTTTTGGAGAAGTGTTTCCTGGTGAAACAAATGAATCATAAAATGACCTGTATGGCCATGATAATCATCCCAGTGTCTTTTAATCTGAAGAAAACCATGCCATCTGTGAAGCATGGGGGCACTGAGAACATTACGTTGTGAAGACATTTAGTTGGAAGAGCGACTGAAGTGTTTTAGAAAATAGACTGAATCATGAGGAAGGAGAAATATCGAGAACTGCTCAAGCAAAACCACAAGACATTAGGCAGAATGTTCATCCGTTCTGTAACTCTTGTTCTGAAGTAACAAAGTAGCTTCAGACAATCAAGTGAACAGGACACAAGTGTCACAAAGCTGTGACATGAATCCTTTAGAAATTTTGTAGACTTTAAAATGCATGTCTGAGGAAGTACAGTATACCCCAAATGTACCCTGAGTTATTATTATTATTATTATTATTATTATTATAATTATTATTTTTATAACAACTATAGGTGAAAATATAAAAGAAAAAGCTGATATAATTCTGTCTCTTAGCAATTATTTTTAAATGAGCTCTCAAGCAAATACCCGGAAAGAGAAATCTTGTTTGACTTTTGTGTATGTTCTTAGTGACTGTAATAATAATTAAGCAATAAAACAAGCTGAAGAAATACCGAGACTGAAAGAGGAACTGCACAGAATGCGGAAGGTTAAAAGCAAGGCTCTCTCATAGATGATGACATCTGGAGCTATGACCTAGACCTTACCATGTTTGCACATATTCCAGGCACTACAACATAAATCACAATCCAAAACACACACTCAAACCTACAGCCTTTAGGTTTCATTTAACTTCAACATCAGCTTGCATGTGCCATTTTACTGATCTCCACTGTACAGTACAATGAACTCCTGTCAGGTCAGATAACCCAGTGCTGCAAATATCTTTTTTTATCATTTAACCAGGAAATTTATTTTTAAGGGCAACCTGTCCATGAAAGCGCACTATCAAAGGGTTACAAAAATGACAAGGTCCAAACATCACAGGACAGTAAAAGATGATATGTTAAAGGAGACAAAGGACAACAAAAACATGGTACAAAATTACTAGGAATAGTAATTGCATTCTTTGTTTACTCATTTTTAATCAGAGCTTTGAACTCTTGCAGGGAGACAAAATCATTAAGCTGCAGTCTGAAGGTTTGAAGGTTATTTCATGCCCAGGGTGCAAAATAGGAGATGCTGTTCTACCAAGTTCTGAGCAAATCCCAGGTACCCTGTAGATCTGACATCTACAGGAGCGCAAATCATAACAGCTGTTGGTAAGTGATATGAGATTACACAAATAAAAAGAGATTTTACCCAGTATGGCTTTGTAGATAAAAAAATATGAGTGTTGCTCTTTCTTTAGGCTTAATGAAGGGCAGGAAACCAGATCACTGATACACCTGCTGCACCGAATGTAGAAGGGAGGCAGCATGCACATAAAAATATCCCCATAGTCTACAACACTCAGTAATGTACTGTAGCATGTACCACTAAATTAAGACAAGTCCTATTGTGGTAGTCAAAAAACAAGGCTAACTTTTTTCTTTTTTTTTCACTACGTGCTCAAGATGCACGTTAAAAGAAGGACTATAATTCACGTAGATCCCCAACTACTTGTAGGATAATATTTTCAGTTCCCTCTAACATAATTAGTACTCAAAACAAGAGGACATAGACACATAAATGTTTCCTTAATTTTTCTTGAGCAGTATAGATACCAACAATCTTTGAGATCTGACACTCGGCTCTGAAAAAGGTCATCAATTTGTTTTTCCTGGCATTAAGAATGAACTTTAAACCAAATAGTGATTCAATGCAGTTTGCAGCTCATCAACAGCCTGAATTGACTGTTGTATCATATACAAAAAATATGCATGTCAGCAACAAGGTTTTCTAAAGATACAAAATAATTCAGGGCCTAGAACTAAAACTTGAGGGTCTCCTTCTGAGTTTCCCATTCAATGTGACTTATGACAGTTTGAAATTAAATTTCTGTTTAATCAGTAAGCTTGTTCAAAAACCACTCTATAGCCTTTTCACTTATAACAGTATTACTGTGTTTACCCAACAGGAGCTCATGGTTGACAAAATCCAACACCTTGAACAGATCGACAAACAGGCCAGACAAATGATTCTTCAGTGCTTTGGGTCTATGGCCTGATCTAAAGCCAGACCTTTATATAATCAAGTCTTACTAACATAACCGCAGTTCTGTTAATAATAAATTATGTGATTCAGGCACAGGTTTGGTGTTTAGCATTGTTGCATCACAACTCCCGATTTGGGGGTTACAAACTTGCCTCGGGGGTTAGTACTTGGTGGGTTTCCTTCAGGTACTCTGGTTTCCAACCACAGTTCAAGGACAGTGTTTCCACCAATCAGCCATGGTTGATGACTGGATGTATGTTCATGTTCCCTAAGGTTTCTGGGATCCTGGGACTCTGCAACCTTACACAGGATGAAAGGTAAGTAAAATAGATGGATGGAAGGATGGATGGATGATTCTGGTAAATTCTTGCATCTCCACACAAGACTTTCCAGATTTTATTTTATGGTAATTTTGGGTCACTCCTTGAAGACTTAAACAGTTGGCAAGTTGCAGAGGTTTTTTTTTTTTTTTTGCCTTTTATCACATTTTTCTCTCACCACAGTTGTGATTCACAGGTCATTGGGCAATAATACATGTTGATCTTTCCTCTACTACAGTGGAAATGGCACGACTCTTAATTTCTATCCTACTACGAATCCTTGTACAAATATGAATGTTCATACTTTGCGTGGCCCAGTAGTCTGCCTCACTTCAAGTCTTCTTGAGATTTGTTTATCTAGTATTGCCTCAGATGTTTCCCAGACTTTTAAACTGGGTTACACCATGCTTGAGTCTGTTGAGATCCTGTACCCACACACCACAAATCTACACACACAGCTTATCTGATTCTGAATAAAAAAGATCCATACAATGACAGGCCTGCTAACCAGCAGAAGGGGGCACTGTCTCTCTAAAGTTAAACATCTTCCTGTGGCGTTGCTGCAATAAACACTGGGGGTCCCAGATTGAGATTTTTTAATTGTTTTCTCAGAAATGACATATTGATACAATGGTATGCATGATAAGGCAATCTGAAATGGTTGCATCATTAGTAGTATAGCATACTTCATAAAACTACAGTAACAAGCAAACAGCCCAGCAAAGGTCTAAAAAGAGCATTAGTGCCATATTATATTTTAGGACTGTTTTGTTTTTTTAAAAGTTCCTTTTTTTTTTATATCAGATGCTGTTCTAGCATATAGTTATATCTTCACTTCACTTCACCATTTCTACTTCGCCATTTTTTATTATTACACCCTTTCCCTGGTCAGCTTGTGTGGGATGTTGCTATGTGTCCGCTCAACATTTCATGTCATTCCATCTGGAGAGCTAGTGTATGTAGGAGGCTTGAGATTGTGGGTGCACACTTCACTAATTTCTTGACCTAGTGGGAGGTTTTGCTATTTAATACTGATGGAATGGAATAGAGAGAGAGAGAGAGAGAGAGAGAACTCAGGATCATATTGTGTCCTTCTTTCTCCACATGGCTTCTGCAATAAACGTTCATCGAGGCAGCTCCCGAGGACACCTGGGTTTTGATGAGCAGTTCGGCGTTATAGGTCGAAGACGTCAGAAACGCGGGTGTCAAAATGAATCTGAGAAAACGGGATCAGGGAATGCGAGCCTATTGTATTGTAAATGAATTGGGTTATTGACTGAAGCTCACACTTATCTTTTTTTCCATAATCAGTTTTGACTTTAGTCTTGAGGTACATCATGAGATACAGTGATGAGGCTCAGCTGCATCTCTTCTTGTTGTGGCTTTTGTCCCAATGAAGATATTCATGCATGAACTGATGCTTGATATCTAATCAGTCCTTGCTTTGCTACATAAAAAATAGTTTGATTGCAGGATCATAAAGCTTCTAGTGAAGATCGTGGACGATTTTGGAGATATTTAGAATGTATTTGTCATTTATTCATCATGACAATTCAAGCAATTGAACTTGTCAATTAACTATCATTAGGGGAGAAAATGGCTTTTTTCCATTAGAAAAGCATTAATCATTAAACATCCAAAAAAAAAGCAATTTAGAGATTTCATTTATGGAATAAAACATCACAACTGCAGAAACAAGTCTGTAATAGACATTTATTTGCCATTTAATGCAAGCAGTCTCCAAGATCAGACCTTTTAAAACAGCTCAGATTTTACAGGCCTAAAACATGGAGGGTGATAAAGAATGACTGTTTATAGCTGCTATACCACAAGCAATAACTTGTCTCATGGACATTTAATAACATAATTCCAAAAAATAAAAATGCGAACTGTTGGCCAATTATAACAGTATAAAAGGAGATAAACATCAGAATTTTATATTAGGAGAAATTACACTTTTGTCACTATCAGACAGGATAACTGGAAAAGAATCCAAAACTATTGTTTGACATGTTGTTCAACAAAGTATTATCACCATGGCTGAAAGTAGGCTGGTACGGTTCGGTACGTGGTACACCTAGCAGATTCAGTAGCAGTATACAGTACAGAGGGGAGAGCATCTGCCAAAACCCACATTCAACATGAGTCACGGAAGCATTTTCAGCGAGAAAACACATCTTATAACGTTATGCCATCTTAAACAACACTTTGTCTCCTTAGTTCCTGTTTCTATGTTGTTCTGAATTGCCTGTGAACTGCGGTTTTCATTACTGATAGTTAACGTGGGTGCAAGTTGACAGGTACATAAGGTTCACCGCTTTTTTTAGTGCAAACTACAACGCTAACTAGCTTCTAATGCAAGGCTCTGATCAAGGCCACTGCTTGGTGTGTATAGCAAGGGATTCTACACCCTACATAGCAGACTAGCTTTCCATTTTAACTAAGGCTATTCTAATACAGGATAAGTGGAGACATAAAGAGAAACCTGTTAGATTAAAGGAGTGGCTAATAGTTCTAGGAAACCACTGTCATGGTTTATTCTCTTCACCTTGAGAGGTACATAGTTCTGGCAATAATTTAAAACTACTTAGATAAACACAACTTGTAAGCTAAATATGTTCAATCTATAAATCTCTTGGAAATCACAAATCCCACCATTTTTGTTATGATTCTTTACAAGAATTCAGTCTGATCTATAATTGGTTAGATGCTTTACTATGTATGAAATGGCGAGAACATCCGTGCTCATGCAGGAGACCCAATGGATAAAAGTTCAAAGTAAAGACCAGTGAGAAATAGTTGTTGGTAAATGGAAGCATGGGGTCATGTTCCTTTCACATGGGGCAGACGTGCTCAGAAAGAATAGGTTTATTATATAAGAGAGTAGACTGATAAAGTGTTTACATGGCTGATATTTATCTATTGAACAAATTATAAAAGGTTTACACTACCCCTGTAATTCCATTTGGTGTTTCCCCAATGCAGTTTTATTCCATTCGGGCTATATTTTCAGTGCAATATTAGGATCCATGTAAACATTGTTATTATCATTATGCATTATGTTTTTTTTTTTTTAACTGCCATTGGCTTTGGTTTAAGCACCGGACTAGATCCATCCTTGTGTGGGAAAGAAACAATACAGCTTTCACAGCTTTTAATATGCATTACAAGTCATTTAAAAGGTATAAGTGCATTGTGTATCCTTAAGACTTCTCCAAGTCTCTCGATTTTCTAAAAGCAGCCCTATCGAGAATCCACAGGGATTTCAGACAGCGTTGAAAGAAAAAGAGAGAGAGAGATGATTTGAAAAGAAAATGAGTGCTCATTTGAGATTTCCAGGCCAAAGGAAGCAAGTTTGAATAAAACCGCTGGTTGCTGCAAAAAGGTAAAATAATTTTACCTTGGGAAAATTGTCCTCGATTGACTGTCTACACAGTTTTTCTCGCCTTCGCCCCCTGCTGAGGCCTATAGTTTCTCTACGGGGCCACTTAGGGGGTATTAGTCTGATGTCAGCTGAATGTGCAATCGCAAATAGCTCATTGTCTTGTTCCCTCATGCAGAGACGACTGGAGCATTACGGGAAAAACGTGTGAAGAACAAAGTTGGAAAGCTGCGCTGATCCAGTATGTACAATGTTTCTACATCTAGCGTACAAAAGTTTGAGCTCACAGACTTCTATTAGTCGTCTAATCTATTTTCTTTTCTTTTTTTTTTGTTTAACACAGTGCTTTTTTTTTTTTTTTTTATCTTTTTTTGGCAAACACCAAAACTCCAGAAGTTTGTATTATACTGATGTCTCTGTGTTATGTAGCAGTGTAATATATTTTTTAATAAGCTTTTATTTTCAGTTTCAAATAGTGAAGACTAAAGAACTAAAGAAGAGAAAAAATGAAACTCCTCTTCATACTGCACTCAGACGGTTTTTTTTTTTTTTTTGGACCTTCTGTAAGTGAGAAAAGACAGCTGATGATGACCATCGCCGCCGCCGCCACCACCACCACCACCACCGCATTGGAAATTAAATTATGAATCATGTCAGGGTGAATCTTGCTCTGAGACTGAGAACACTCTGCTAATATGATTTTTTCTTTCTTAGAGAGTTTTGTTTTTGAGATTTTCCTGAAAGTGCTGTCATGCTATCACTATATATACCATAATCATGAATCTTTCATTGATCAGGTAAGGAATATTCAGTATTATAGCCCTCATGAAGCCATTTACAGTTACTTCCCATAATGTAATGAAAAGGAGTACAATAATAAGTATATACTTAGCAATTACATAAAAGCATTAAATTTAAAAACCAAATGGCGCTGCAGTATTAGATAGTAATAGTTTTTTTTTTTACTTGAAATTAGTGCAAAAATGATGCCACCTCACCATGGTAACCAAATGAGATACATCAGAATGTCTGTAGCTAATGCTTTTCCTATATAAGTCATGTTACTCTTTATACTGATTAGATTTCTATTTAAGCCAATATACAGTTCTGTGCAAAAGTATTAATCCCCACTCTTATTTTTTCAATGGGAAAAAAAATCAAACCTAGGACCTGAGGGTGCTACATTAATATTAAATTAAATAATGATGGTGATTTAATTAAAGAAATGGGAAAAATGTTTTATTGTGACAGACTACAAAGAGTCTAAAGATACAATTTAAAAATCTGTTGTTTATATAACAACCTAAGCAGCAGCCTCATTTCCCCTCTCATCTGATCCAACCATTCAGCATTCAGCATCATCAATATACTAATCACCGGCCCGATCATCTGTCATCATCTGCACCTGTTTGTCATTGGGTTATGCCTTACGTTATGCTTTTTAATGCTGGTGGCTGTGTGGCTTAACAAATAAAAATCATTCATCTGAAACTGCTCAGGTACAAGGACTGGACGTAAAATGAAAGATAAAAATAGAAAGCCAAAAACTTGTCAGAAATGAGAGCCAAGAAACGTCCTTCAGGAAGCCCTGAGAACTGTACCTCAAGACCACATTAAAAATACAAGAAAGTCTGGGGCTTTGGAAGAAAAATATGAAGAAATGCATGTTGGCCTCAAGACCTTTGGACAGCGCGTAGTATGATTAGTATTTAATAACTTTAACTTGGATAAATTTTACTCTAAATGTGTAGATTGTTTGACGCGATTTTCTTGTCATATATTTCCGTGCAGCACAGCGCGTTAAACCCTCCTGAAGCCCAGCTTCACTGGAGCTCTAAGGCGAAGCACAGAGGAGCTTTTTTCACTGCAGTAAAGCTGGACGGTAATTGGATAAATGCACCAAAATATACATATTATAGTACACATATACAAATATACAATAGTATACATCAGCGCTACAGAGATTCGAGTTCAGTCCCATGCGGATTTGCAGGTGAAGTGGTACGACGTACTGCGGCACTCTGTATCGTTTGCTGGTGATATAAACCATTTTTGTTTGTACAAATCATTCTTTAAATAATGAAAAAAACACATTATAGCGTTCTTGACTTTGCTCCTTGTTTCAGCATGGTAAAATTAGTTCGTTTATATAATTAAAGTAGCTCGTGGAAGGGGAAATTAGCCAGAATTTTATGTACAAATAACATAATGAATTTTATGATGAAGGCCTAATATGAGCTTCCCCTGTTTCAAAAGCTATCAGCCGCCACTGAATTACAGGGATAGTTAAAGACTAAATTCCCACACTCAGGCTCGACAAATGTGTAAAGAGCGCAGCCACTAAAATACATGCCGCACCATCACTGAGCTGCTTTTCCCATTCGCAAATTAAGCCGATGGGCAAATTTCCATTAAAGCCTCTCGCTAATGTGTCCGCTAGCTTTAATTTCATTATTAGTTTCCACAAGTTTTATTAGCAATGTTTTAAGTGGTGGTTTAATGGCAGAATTTAGAACAAACTGTACTGCGTGTTTGCGTGTGTGTGTGTGTGTGCGCGCAAATTTGTGTGTGTTGTTGATGTAGATTAGCGTTCTCCTCCAGGGGGCGACCAGAGCTGTTTATAAACACAGATTATGGCTGTTCAGCGCTATTGCTAATGACTAACCTACAGGGCTTCGCAGCACCGCATGCTCACAAAACATGGCCGCGAGATTTTTTTATTTTTATTTTTTCAGTTTGTTCTGGAACAGCTGCAAAATTCCCTGAAGTCCATTGACTCACTGTTTACTCAGTAAGTTATAATTAAAATGTCTTCATATTGTCATTGAACTATTATCAACATTAAGAGGAGAAAACTTTCAAAACTCCCACTAACCTAGAACATTTTTGTTTGTTTTTTGGCTCGCATCAATGTTGTTTGACAGATGTAGGTTAGAACAAATGTTTGTATTCCTTGTCCTTTTTACAAAGTTCACCTTTCCCCCTTTAACTGTCTCCTTTGCACGTTCCAGTGCCAACGTGATTAAATCGTTTTCTTAGTCCAAGGATGACTTGAGTAATTTTCTGTTAATGAACCCGATGGGATGGCAGCCATGAGTGGAAAGGACGGAAAGGACAGTGAGGGGGAAAAAAGGAGGGATTATTTTAGGCATTGGTGCCAGAATAGAGGGCATGGTGCCAGGCCAGCAGTGTTACACAGACTCTATTAAATGCACCACATCAAAATGTGCTAATTTCAGCAAATGAGCACATTTTGAGAGAGATGAAAATATAATGAACAAAGGCAAGGTGTATAAGTGAACTAAGTGTATGGCTTACTATTCAGTGGCCTTACTATGAAGTCTGAACAATTTGTTGGTTATGGATGGGGCAATACTTTAGGCTGCTGGGCTTGGGTTGCCTCCCAGAAGTATACTAACTTGAATGGTTTTCCTAAATTGTCCCCAAGGTATTGGGTTATTGGGTTATTGGGTATTGGGTATTGGTTTGTAGACTTTGCTTTAGATCCATTACAACCTTCACAATTTAATGTTGGACCACTACTACACCAGTAGATGGTGGAAGAGACCCTTCTGATTGGAGTTCTTTGTTGCCTCAATGAATTAAAAGCCTGTAAAATGATTGTGGGGGTATGGTTAATCCCCAGCAGTGCCTAGCTACCTCTGTTGGACCATTAAGGAAGCTTCATAACATTGACTATCTGCAAGATACATCATGTCGTACACCTGCTTCAAAGAAAATTTGAATCTCCTACTTCATAGCAGTTGGCCATTGGTGGCTCAGTGGTGCGTCTTGTCTGCCATGCGGAAGGGTTCAATTCCTAGTGTCAATTCCCGGATAAAATGCGAGGGTTCTGTCAGGACAAACATCTGACATAAAACCTACGCCAAGTTGTATGTGGATCAGCTGAAAGACCAACACCAACAACAATCTTCTTCATTGGAGTGAAACAGGAATTTATACTGGGAACCCTTGGTGTGAGGCAGGAATGCACCCTGGATTTCAAAAGGCATTTCACATTTCTCAACTGTATTTGGCTGGGGTTTCTTATTCGGCTTTGCTAAAACATACAACTGTGTGTCATCAGTATAACAGTATTGCGCAGAGGAATATATATATATATATATAATAGAGAGAGAAAACCTATGTCTCAAGTAACACCCAACCAGATAGAGGAAACAAGGATCTGTGATAATTATAATTAAAGTCTGTTATGTGTACTCTGTAGGAAGTAAATCCATTGAGTATTTGAGATTTTATACATTGTAAAGTTTTGCTGAAGGCGTCCAAAAAATGCATGAATCTCCTTTGAACAGTTGATATTGAGATGTTTCTGCTACTTCTGCTATGTAAAGACTTCATAACGCCTCTAATCTGAGCTGCTGTTAATTGGTCATTTTTTATGCTGATAACTCTAAATGAACTTCTCGTCTGCAGCATGAGGTAGGTTTTGGTCTCGTCCTCCTGGGGCGGCCTTAATGAGAGACAGTTACATTATGGTGCTTGACGGATTTTGCAAATGCACTTGACAATACTTGCAAGAACTATTACAGAAAAGCCTATAATATATATAGTCCATGAGTTCGGCCTTACAAGAACCCTTAGATCATTTGTCAACACTAAGTCAGGTAGTTGAGTCATTTAGTTCATTACTGCACACTCATGTCATCTTTGAAATGTCAAAGTTGGGTGTATAATTTCAGTTCTTACCCCACATCTGATAAATGTTTTCTTCAATTATTATGCTCCTGGTATAGTCATTCAGTCTTGGGTACATTGAGTTAAACTGTGAAGTCTGTCTATAAAACTGAAAAAGAATGACTCAGTCTGTTGCAGTAATCAGTGCCGACTTTACCTTAGTGACTCATTTAATGACACATGAAGTTCTAACAAGACTCTCTTTGCGAGTCATGCTTTCTTTTTGATGCTTAGACCTTGCAGAGTATATTCTCTTTGTCTGGGAGCGAAGGAAGGTTTGATGATCGTGGGCTTCTGTCTTTTGATATAAACAGCAGAGTTATTGCGCTCCTTCAAGAGGTCTCAGCTGCCGACTGACATTTCAAGTCCTAAAAGAGATGATAGCATGAAGGGAGCACATGATAGGCTTTATAGCTGCTGTGCCATGGAGTGAACTAGATAGTGAGCCTAAATTGGCCAAAACATGTAGTGAAGGGTCTTTCATTTGTCATGTTTTTTGCTATTTGATATGATTGCCATTAGCATTATTATTTCCTTATGTAATAACAGCAATTAATATGCCCTCCTCTACCAGCCTTCGTTTCTCATGAAGATAGAAAGGACACACAAAGACCTACGTCCTTGTTTCAGTGGCCTTAGTCCTTTAACACTCCACCTAAGAAATAGCAATGGAGTTTATTTCTTAGCTTTTCTGATTTCCCTAGAGCAGACGGTGGACCAGACCCTGATGCTTTTCCGCTAAATGAGAATAATTAATATATCAGTAATCTAGTTCTTTTTCCCTCGAGGTGGGCATGGCTATATGTGTCACTCAACAGAGCCAATCAATGCGATAGTTTACCATGTATAGACAGAGTGTGCAGAACAAACGAAAGAGTGACAGAGCATGGCTTACTCCAAGGAACAGAAAGTAGACTATGAAAAATTAACCTTCAAAGATCAATATGTTTATTCTTCCTGCGGGTTTAAGTTTAAGACCAGTTTGTCTCATATGTTTAGAAACTAATAAAAAGCAATCATTTTACATTTATTTACAGCTCAGCAGTGTACATATGAAAATACAGTAAAGATTGATTAAAGATTTTTTGTATTCCATAAGGAAATATACTGTACAAGGCCATCAATGTTAAACTGTCCACAAGTGTAACAATAAATTAACAATAAATATTATTAATTTTTAAATAGAATTTTTTTTTATTAACTTGACTTAAATGCAATGACAGTTTAATGTTTATAGAAATCCGAATACTAACATGAACATGAAATGAAACTTTTTTTTTTTTAAGACTGCGCTATCTCTTCCAAAAGGTTGAGATGTTGCTTTCTGGTAACAGTGTCACTATATTTATGAAAACTATAAAACAAAACAGACACTGTATTTCATTTAATTTTTTTTTACAAAGTTTAGGCTACAAATTAATTAAAATAACATTAAATTTAAAGCCACATCAATATATATATATATATATATATATATATATATATATATATATATATATATATATATATATATATATATATATATATATATTTATTTATTTATTTATTATTATTATTATTTTTTTTTTATTAATTTATTTATTTTTGCATAGCATGAACCGAATGGTAGAGATGGCTGAATCAGTTCAGGTTCAACACATTTTCAATCTGACATAATGAATCCAATGTGTTTTACCAAAAGTTAAGTAGAGTGCTAAAGGGTTAAAGTTATAGCTGCTTTTAACTGTGACCGTTCCAAAGAAGTAAAACTGGAGACGCCTTTCAAAATTGCAAAATCCACCTATACCATACAGTATCAATGATTGCACACACTTTTTACGTGAAACTTCCAGCATATATGGTAAAAAAAAAAAATCCTTTGTAATGATAACATGTTAAAATGATAACCTTGGGAAAGCTGCTGTTAAAAATGAATCACCTTCTGATGAATCAGAATCGAGTGTTCAAAAGCTTCTACTGATACAATAGTAGAATGGCTGTCTATATAGATACTATTTTAGTCATTTTGTATACTTTAACCTTTATACTGTACCTATACGCTTATAATTCTAACTAATTACAACCAATAGGAGTAACATCGGATTCCTAACTAAAGCATCATGAAGCTCAGACACAAACCATCTCGGCTAGTCGTTGACCTTGTTGGTTGAGTGCTGACGGCGCTGCTATCAAACACTAAAACGAGGTACGGTACGACCCCAGACATTCACTCACTCACTCATCATCTATACCACTTTCCTGGACATGCATTTATACAATACAATTTCAAAGACAAAGAAGCAGGTCTATCATTAGAAGAAGCAGAAGTGGATGACAAGAGGGTGTTTGCTTCTTCTCTCTCTCTGTCTGTCTTTTAAAGTATTTGCGATAATGTTAAACGTGACATGAGAAAGTGTGCTATCACGGCAGTTCAAGGTGCCCTAATCTCAGGCTTAATCCCTGCCATAAATCCATCTGTTATCTGTTCTGTCCCTCTGCAGCTACCACACAAAGAATCTCCTTTACATGCATGAGAGAGAGAGAGAGAGAGAGAGAGAGAGAGAGAGAGAGAGAGCGCTCGTGCTGTCCCCTGTCTGTGGCACATTGATTTATTGTGCTACCCTGGCCTAAGTTCCTGCAGGATGTGTGTGTGTGTGTGTGTGTGTGTGTGTGTGTGTGTGTGTGTGTGTGTGTGTGTGTGTGTGTGTGTGGTTTTCCCATGTTTAGGCCATATTCTGAGTATAGTTGTACACAAGTAGTGAGGATTTAATACTGAAATCTCACTTAGGTGTATTTAGACCTCAGACGTATCTATCGGGGGGAAAGGGGCGGAGTTTAAGTAAAAGACAAGTGGTCCTTTGCAATTGTAAAAAAAAAAAAAAAAAAAAAGTGTATGCTGTTTATTTAAAAGATGTTAAATTCATGTTTATTCATGTGCATAACCCTATTCTGAATACGCATAACTTTCCCCGTTCCAATCTGTCCTGCTGTATCTAGTCGAACTTTAAAACAATCACATGTGAATATTCTGTGTTTGTGTGCTGGCATGGTGTGTTTCGCATCAGCTCCTGAAATCCCACGAGCGTGCATTACTTGCTATCATCTTTTAAGCGTTTGTACATGTGTGCCACTAACCTTGACTTCTGCCCCTTTGGTGAAGACAGCCTCTGTTTCATGTAAAGAAGGAGAAAGCATTAACGGATTGAGGGATGACAGCTCAATCGTGACCCTGCGACCCTACGGAGAATTCTGAGAGCGCTTGTGTAGGATACTCTGGGAAAACCGGAGGCTCTTAGACAGCAAGCAGGCGTCCCGGAGCTTATCACATGTACCCTGAGCTTGACAACACTCCCCTGAAGAATACACACACGGTCCAGTAGCGATGCAGGACAGACATAAAATATCAAATAACATTAATTTCTCCGATCATTCTTTTAAATATTTGTTTGTAAACTATCAATCAATGTGTGTTTGTGTCTATATGCGTGTACAGTACCTGCTTATTCTAGAAGCATGAGCTCGATATGTCTATGTAACTGTCTATGATAAATGGTAAAGGTTTGTGGAGATGTGTATGTTTATCATTTTAGAAGTGTGTGTGTGTGTGTGTGTGTGTGTGTGTTTCACATGAGTACATGGGAAGTGTGAGACACAGCAAGAATCCCATGTCTCTCTGTCACTTCCTCACCCTGCAATTAGAGAGAGAGAGAGAGAGAGAGAGAGAGAGAGTGTGTGTGTGTGTGTGTGTGTGTGTTTGAATCAGCAATCGACTGTAAGATAGACAGCTCAAGAGAGGGATTAATACAGGGACAAAGAGAGACAATCAAAGAGAAAGGGGATACAATCACAGTAATGTAGACTTTAATCTTGGACTATATTTATATATAAAACACAAATTTTCTAGTAATAAAAAAATGAAGCAATAATGAAAGCTACTGTTTATATAAATAGTTTGAACAAGAATGCAAAAAAAAAAAAATTAAGCCAAAAGCACTGAACCCTAAAATAATGAAGGAGTTTGCCAATATTTTTGATATACTTTATATTTTTTTTACATGCGTAAAACCACAACAGAAAAATACAATCACACTATGCATACAGTGTAAATAATACACAATATACACAAGCTTTTTCAAATATCACAAGATTGTCAGTACATTTCAGGAACAAAATATATATGCTGTTAGAGGAAAATAAGCAGTGACACAGTACTGTTATTGCAGTACAGTAAAACTGTTCCAGAGGTGCTAAACAAACACCTACTGTATGGTGCTGGCCTTTTTTTTTTTCATATCGAGCTGTACAACTACAATAACATACCTGTGAATGAACTGTTACTATAAAAAAAAAATGCATACTATTTGAAAATGAATGCATGTTTTAGCGTTGCATACCTCAACCAATTGGTAGAAATGGCTGAATCAGGTTCGTTTCTGTTACTATAGAATCAATCACATGTCAGAAAAAACTACTAATCAACACCAATCAGAATCCAGAATTCAGCAAGCAACATTATATCATTTAAATAAATAATTTATTAGTTTATGAATTTGGATCGAATATTATAATTGAAAAATATATATATATATGATTTCTCCATTATTGAATAAATCCATTTCAGGGTATTTTCAGATTATTATTATTTATTTATTTTTTCATTTTTTGTTTGTTTTTATTTTGAACATTTTCTTCCTGAGTTCTTTCATTGTTCTTGTTTAATCCTAATATTTTCAGTCTGACTGATAAAACGTCCAACATAGGATGAACAGTCAGCAAGAAATCCTCTTTCCTGCTAAGAGATCACTTTATAACTATTTTTTGAGGAATTTTGTAGTTCGTTTCTATCCTACAAGACATAACTCTATTGGATTTGATTTTAATTCTTAAATAGAGATCACACTTCCTGTGTGCTAGTGAGACCCGAAATAATTAAATATTAAATAAACATTAAATAAATGTTGCAACAGCAATATCACATCTTCCTGGTTGACTATTGATGAATTTCACATTCTTGAAAATAAATGAATTTAACTAAATATAATAATATCTCTCCATTTTGATTCCTAGTCTCAAAGCAACAATAGTAATATTTGGACCATTAAAAGCTAAACACAACGATGGAAGGTGAAAAAGTCTTGACAACTGTAGTCAAATTTATAATTTTCTATTATATTATTAGAGTTTTGAACTTTTACTAATTTCAAACTTTTAAATTATGCTTCTTTATAAAAATCAATACGTAAAAGGAGAAAAATCAGCCAGTTAAAAAAATACATCTACAAATAGGTTTATATATTTGACTATTTGTAGTCTCGTAAGAAATGCTGTGGCTGAACACATCAGTGACTGATAGAAAAACCACAGAAGCACATCGATGGTGACAAAGAACAGATTCAGTGAATGGACCTCATGTAAACAGGCCCATGTTAGCATCCCAAGAGAATCTGTAAATGCATTAACATTGCAGCTGAGATAGGCGAGCTCAGACGTTTCAACATAATGAAAAATGTAATGCATAATTCCTAACAGTCACAATTCTCTTTGGAGAATTTTTTTTGTTTGCGCAATATGATGCTTTATATCATTGTTGTTGCTCTTTTGTCACTTTTATCTTTGTAATGTGCGATTTTTAATCATTTCATCTTAAATAGTGACATACAAGAACAAAAGCTTTTAATCTTTTTTTTCTGCAGAATTCGAAGATGTTTATTTATCTTATTTTGTAAGGTGTTAAACACAATGGTGCATGCTATTACAAGCAAATAATCATCAAACAATCATGCTACTGTAGGTTAATTGTTCTAGAATAGCAGTAAACATTGGTGTGTTTTATTCATTTTTGCATCACAACAGTTAAGATTAGAAATTAGAAATTTTTGTTTTGAAATGATTTGAAAATGAATTACATTTTAGCATTTACAGTATAGTAGGTTTAATGTTGAACATCCAAAAAGTATGTTCCTGTTACTGTATACGCTTTACCCTGAAAACAAATTTACTGTAATATTTACTCAAGAAGTTAATACTTAGTAAATATAATTAAGTAAATAGCACCAGAAGAATTCTTCTCCTAAAAATATAAAATAAATGTAACTTTTTTTTTGGAAATTTGTATGGAGGATGTTTTATCCCTGAGTTAAATGAGCATGAATTTGCTTTGTTCTAACTGCAACAATTAAATGCACTTAGTTACCAGCCTTCGTAAAGACTCTACCAAAGCGCGCGCACACACACACACACACACACACACAAACCATACACCTGACTAAGAAACACAAAGGGGCTGAAAAAAACAAAAATGTTCAATCTGTCAAAATATGTCATAGTACAATAGCATAGGCATTAAATCCAAGGGAAAAACACATTCAACAACCCATTCACAATGCTCAAAATTAAATCAATTTAAAGTTTTAAATTCATATGCATCTTGAGTTCAGAAACCACACCCCCTTTAGCATGGAATTGGTTCATGTAAATATTATTTCTTTCTTTGTGGCTTTGAAAGGACTTGCAAAATGATAGCATGTTTAACCCCAAAAATAAGCAATATTCGCAATTTCTGTGATCGGAATGAAAAGCAACTTGTTTGTAAATTTCTAAAAGATTTTGTTGTGAAATTTGCTGCTTTATTTGCAATTTTTCCTTCGATTTCTCATTTGTTCTATTTCAAGGAACAGCAGAGACAAATTAGCTGAAGCGATGCTGTTGAAGTGATGCGAAGCTGACATTGGAGACTCCTTACAAAAATGCTGGGTTGAATAAGAACGTTTCAACGATGATAGAATTTATATGAATGGCTGGTGTTCAAGAATCCGACAGCGCTGTGGTGTCATGAGATTATAATTTGAATAATTTGTTGATGAACAGTAAAGTTTAAAGAAAGGTCAGTTTTCCATAAATGAATTTGGCTTAAAATAGAACCCTGAAACAGTAGTGCATGAATGTAAAGTGTGTGTGTGTGTGTGTGTGTGTGTGAGTGGCAGCTGCAGGGGCAGTAAAAGCACAGGAAGCCAAACTGGGGAGGGTTGCTTGTCATGCTCTTGGTGTGTTTGCCCCCGAGCCTCAGTGCAACCCCACACATCGGTGTTGATTGCAGTGCTGATGTTGAATGCAGGGGTGTAATGTAGCCGTCAGCCCTGATTGTTTACTGCAGATGTGTCTGCATTGTCATGGACAGCAGCATTACCCAAGCCCTTTGTTTTTTACTGATCTGCTCTGGACCACTTTCTCTGAGCGAAAGGGTGCAGAGATTACAACGGATTTGTGCCGTCAAGGGCAGAGTAACGATAGAGCTGGAGATATGTGAGGACTTTCACATAAAGACAAGCTCCACTGAGGAGTGTGTGTGTGTGTGTGTGTGTGTGTGTGGGTGTGTGGATCCTAGATGATTTCATAGACTATATATAAAAAATTGATAGATAGATAGATAGATAGATAGATAGATAGATAGATAGATAGATAGACAGATAGATACTGTATATCTATGTTTTCTTATACGATCACAACCAACTAAATAACATTATTAAGCTTATTTCTAATTAAATCTATAAAAAGAAAACTTAATTATTCATTTGAAAGAAGCAAAAATTCTCTGCCAATAATTTTTTTCTTCTTAAAACTTAAGTAACATTTGACAACAATAGATGTTTTATGCATTTTTACAAATTATTGTACAATTAAAACATTTATATATGATATAATTATATTTGATATATCTTTTTTTAATGTGATCATTTTTTTATCTTCTTTGAACGTGATGCATGAAACTATGTGATAGGATTATAATTACATGTGGATTTGAAATATTCATTCATTCATTTTCTATACCGCTTAATCCTGTGTTCAGGGTCGCGGGGGACCTGGAGCCTATCCCAGGAGACTTCGGGCACTAGGCGGGGTACACCCTGGACAGGGTGCCAATCCATCGCAGGGCACACACACATACACACACTCACACACCCAATCACACACTACGGGCAATTTAGGAACGCCAATTAGCCTAACCTGCATATCTTTGGACTGTGGGAGGAAACCGGAGTACCCGGAGGAAACCCACCAAGCACGGGGAGAACATGCAAACTCCATGCACACAGAGACGGGAATCGAGCCTGGCCGGGGAATCGAACCCAGACCCTGGAGGTGCAAGGCGACAGTGCTAACCACTACACCACCGCGCCGCCATGATTTGAAATATAATAATTTATAATGTCTTTTAAAATTTTAAGTCAACCTTAAAACCTTAAAAGTCAACCTTTTAAAAGAAAACTGAAATACAAATAATTACATTTCTGTAAATTAAAACCTATGGCATAAGACAATGTAGAGCTCACATTGATTTAGATTTATAAGAAATGATAAACTTCTACTTGTTAAGATAAATTTTATTTTTTTATATAATAAATGCTTGACTGGTTGATGAAGTCATTTTGTACGTTCAAACTTTCAAATGTAACTTTTTCCTCCCTCAAAATAAAATTCCCTGAAGCAACAGAGTAGTATAACTTCATTCAGTATTTTTATTTATATTTGTGAATAATTGTACATAGAAATGATAAAAAAAAGGAGAAAGTTTAAATGTTTAGTTTAAAATTTAAAGTATAAAGTTTTTAGGTAGGGATTTGAAAAAAGTGTTTGCAGCATCAGAACATGTTAGCGTTCTTCCTCTTATTCCAAAGGAATTAACACCATAACCTAGTCATAATAACTGCTCGTTTATGTTCTGTACTAAAAATCTCTATGTATTTAAGGTTGATTTCAAAATGTCTGTCTTTCTAGGTTTCATTCTCTGGTAAGAAAATTCAACATGGTGAGGGGGAAAGGTTGTAGAAACAAGCCATATAACACTATACAGTAGTATTATGATAGCATATTAAAAATAAAAATACTATTACATTCGTCCATTTGTCTGAGGACAAAACCTGAACATTCCAGCTCGTGTGGACTTCATTTACTACTTTGTTCCCGGTGACATTTGATAACAAAAAAAAAAGAAAAAGAAAAGGGAAAGCATCTGTAAAAGTGAACATTTCTGTGTGTTTGTGTGTACAGAACACATTTAGTTTGTTTTGGACGGGTTACTCTGCGGTTTGCACGTTTCCCTCCAACCACATTCCGAACTGCAGTGCTCTGCCAGCTCCGAAGTGTTTGCTTTCTTGGCGCGGACACCCGCGTCGGGAATTGTTTGTGTCTTTTTGTGTATGTTTTGGCCAACCGTGTGACCTTTTAGTGGCAAAAAACTTTTGCTTTCTGCTTTCCATCTGGCTAACTACTCATGTGTGTCTGTCTGTGAGTTCAGTACTCAGTTCTGTCTACAATATTATATAAGTGCAAGTGAGTGAGTTCTCGAATCTGATTAATTATGTTTATTTATATATATATATATATATATATATATATATATATATATATATATATATATATATATATATATATATATATATACTACCGTTCAAAAGTTTGGGGTCACTTTCTAGGTAGTGTATATATAATGTGCTCATTCTGATACATTAAGGTTCCTATGGTAACAACCTATAGGGTGGGTGAAAAGTAACTAGGCATTAAAAATCCAAAAAATTTATTGAAACTAATTGTACTTGCATTTTGTGGCGGCACGGTGGTGTAGTGGTTAGCACTGTCGCCTTGCACCTCCATGGTCTGGGTTCGATTCCCCGGCCAGGCTCGATTCCCGTCTCTGTGTGCATGGAGTTTGCATGTTCTCCCCGTGCTTGGTGGGTTTCCTCCGGGTACTCCGGTTTCCTCCCACAGTCCAAAGATATGCAGGTTAGGCTAATTGGCGTTCCCAAATTATCCGTAGTGTGTGAGTGTGTGTGCCCTGCGATGGATTGGCACCCTGTCCAGGGTGTACCCTGCCTTGTGCCCAAAAGACTCCTGGGATAGGCTCCAGGCCCCCCGCGACCCTGATCACAGGATAAAGCGGTATAGAAGATGAATGAATGAATGTACTTGCATTTTATTACATAAGATGAATTAAAGTAATTTTTTGTATTTCAACGTCCGGTAGGTGTCAACCAGTTTCCTCAAACACCCTAGGGACAGAATGTCTTTTAAAGAAAGTCATTTGGGATATTGCTCAGGACCTCCTGAATCTCTGCCTCCAAATCTTCCAGTGTGCGAAGCTGTGTCCTGTAGACTACCTCGTTTGTGTATCCCTTCAGGAAAAAAATGACTCGGAATGAGATCTACACTTGTTGGAGGCCATTAAAGACGTCCACGTCGTCCCACCCAACGCCCTGGAACATTCAGTTTTTCAGTTTTATTTGTATAGCGCTTTTAACAATTGACATTGTCTCAAAACAGCTTTACACAATCAAAAGAATTATTTACGTTTGTATGGAATGTGAATGTGTATGAATCAAAATGTTCAGATATTCCCTGGCGAGCAAGCCCGAGGGCGACAGTGGCAAGGAAAAACTCCCTGAGACGGTAATAGGAAGAAACCTTGAGAGGAACCAGACTCGACAGGGAACCCATCCTCATCTGGGTGAAACAGATAGCAGGAAATGATCTGCATTTATACAGTGTTAAGTGTTAGGTTCAGCTATAATAGTTGATGTTAATTGATGTTATAATACTTGATGTAAAATGGAGACCAGTAGTTATTCGAGACTCAGATAGACTTGTAGAAAGTTCCAGTCCTGAACTATCGAATTGTCAAGTCCTCAGAGAAACAGCTGACCACATCCCCAATCATCCCCAGACACCAGACGCATCCTAAAGAGACACACGGGGCATCCATGCGACGAGACCTCCAACCAGAAACCGGGCACCAGGATGGATCAGACAGGTCCGGAGGGCAGAGGGAGTCTGGATCACTGGCAGCTCAGGAACCACATGTGTAGCTCGACAGAGAGAGAGAGAGAAAGAGTGAAAGGGGGAGACAGGGGGAGAGAGGAAAGAGAAAGAGGGGGAGGAAGAGAAGAGGAAGAGAGATTGCAATTGCAATTAGAACATTCTGGTCTTACCACACACGCACGGACAGTAAAAGCAAGAAGGGGTGGTACTGTACACCATCCAGCATGAAAATAAGGTTGCCAGTGTTTTACAGCCATTAAAATTTTTGCCTAGTTAATTTTCACCCGCCGTGTATATATTTACAGTTGTCCTCATGCAAATGATGAATTGTTTCATAAAATAAAACATCACTATAAATTAACATGAAAAGAAAAAAAGATATGTTTGATAACTTTGAATTATTGAAACTGATGGTTGATTGATGTGATGTGAAAGGAATAAAACACAAGCTCTTATTGGAAAGCTTAAAGATGAAAATGATGCAACACAACACTAGTGTTATCATGTAATTGCCAGAAAGAAATAATACATAGCTCTAGTAATCTTAGGACAGTTTCTACAATCTTGTCGGATATTAACGCAAGCCTGTGTAAGGTTGTGGGAAAAAAAGAAAAATCCTACAAAATACTGAAAGCGCATGGTTTCTCTCAGGTTGTGTACTCCCACACACACCACAGGAGGGAGGAGGAGGAGGAGGAGGAGGAGGAGGCCCGTCCTTTCAGTGCCCTTCTTCTCTTTCTGTCAGGAAGAGTTTGGACAGTGAGTGGGTGGACAAATGAAAGACCCCCTAACCACTCCTTTCTCTCTACCCCCCCAATTCCAATCAGCTCAGATTGGGACAAAAGCAACGTCTCTTTTGTCTTGATTAAGCTTGTCCATTCTGAAGCAGAAATCAGGCTAACAGACGGTAATGTGGATTGGACATAAAATCAACCTCCATCCCACTATTCCTCAATTGCTTGGCCTAGCAAAAAAAAAAAAAAAAAAAAGACTATCCCTTGACACGGACATGCCATGTCTGTTATTAATGGCTGCTAAAATGTAGCTACCTCAAGGTCCGGCACTGAATAAATATCATTCATCACTGGTGCAATTCAAACAAGGAAGATAGATGGCTATTAACGTACATCCTTCTGACCAATAGCGACGAGTATGTGTGTATGTGTCTACCTAGGAATGGTTAACATGCTTAACTCAGGAGAAATATTTGACTCCTTAAGCAGGGGAGAGGGCAAACATACAGCAGAGCCATTTTTCACCCAGCGTTATCTCATTTCTGGGTTCGGAGAGAAGACTGCATGCTAACATGGACTTCCAGTTCAAATACAGTTATACGATTTTCACATACGACCTAGTAGACGTCTCAGTACAGCACACAACTGGAAATCTTTATTACCTGGCGCATAGATTATAAGCACATACTCCTGGATTCAGAGCTTGAACTATAGCTGGGAGGCCCTCGGGTATTACATTGGTGTACGGCATGTAGCTCAGCTTCAACGGAGACCATCTTTGACCAAGAAGAGTTCAGTCCAAATTGAACCAAAGAATTTTAATGGGTTCTATCTAATGGGGTCTAATTGGAGAGACAGGGAGGTAAGGGTAGTAGCAAGGGAGAAAATCGGGAAAGGACGAGGCTCGGGTTTCACACAGGGACGCCGGACACGAGAGACATTAGCGCAATTAAATGGAAGCTGAACTTTCTTTCTTTCTTTCTTTCCTTTTTTTAAAGAAACGACAACAGAGAACAGTGGATAAGCCATGAGGGAAAAGGTGGTATTTGGAAGGGGGTTTAAATTCCACACAGATTTAGAGCTAGGAGTTGGAAATTAAGCAGATTTATTGCTTGATTATGACTTGGGGACAGAAATCAAATGCAACTTGCGCTGTTTTTATATGCTCTTTTTTTTAATGAATTTATAATTATTTGATTGATCTTGGGGGAGTATCCGCATAAACAAGTTTACTCCTCTTATGTTGCGTCTAATAGAGCAGATATAAATAGTATATCTGTCATATTCAATTCATTTTTATTTGTATAGTGCTTTTAACAATTGTTATTTTTGCACAGCAGCTTTATGCAATCAAAAAATTTGGAAATCATGGAAACGTATGTGAAATTGGAAAAATATCTATGATTAAATGATTACTTCAGTTCCTGTGATGGCAAGGAAAAACTCAGAGATGGCAACAGGGAGAAACCTTGAGAGGAACCAGACTCAACAGGGAACCCATCCTCATTTGTGTGATAACAGATAGCAGGAATCGATTTGAAGTCATACTGTGTGTAGGCGGCTGGAAGTTCATGCTGGAAGTCTTTAAGTTAATTTGGAGTTCAGTTTGTTATTGGTGGCGCAGGTCGTTATTGTACAACTGCATCAGCCTAGGACAGGACCCATAAGCTTCGCTTTTTTCTTTCTCTCTCTTAAAGTTAATTCAATTAAAAGTCACAAATTTCTTCCATCCGTCCATCCATCCTTTTTATCTTTATTACTCATCCTACTGTATGGAGGGTCAAACGGGGGCCTGGTGTCTATCCCAGGCCATATGGTAGGGTACAGCCTGGATGGGATGGCATCTTTTACATTCACATTTAGGCATTTGGCAGACGCTCTTATCCAGAGCGACTTACAGTACATTTTTTTTACTTCATTATACATCTGAGCAGTTTAGGGTTAAGGGCCTTGCTCAAGGGCCCAACAGCAGCAACCTGGTGGTTGTGGGGTTTGAACCTGGGATCTTCCGAACCGTAGTCCAATGCCTTAACCACTGAGCTACTCCTGGCCTTAGCAACCAGGCTACCCCTGGCTAAGCTACCCCTGGGCATCTCCTCATTGGGTACAACCAGAGACAATTTGTAAACATGTAGTTCAATGTATCTACACTTTCTTAAATTATTATTACAACATGTCAAATGGGTTCTTGTCTATTCGCAGATAATTTAGCCAGTTTTAGGAATACATTTTTTGAAAGAAGCAAAACGTGTCTGCCATTAGAACAAGATAGTTTTGCTTACAATTGTAGTAACATTAATCTAGAAATAAGCTTAATAATCTTTTTTATACATTATACTGTAGGTGTGGCTAGATCCATGCATATTTCACTACCTAAGATGTAATGTTTTGCAGTGTATAGGAGGAAAACCAAAAACCAAAAGGAAACCCAATAAGCAGGGAGAACATGCCAACTCCATGGTAAATGAGTTTCCAGTCCCCAAGGTTTGAACCCCAAGCCCTGGAGGTGTGAGGTGCCCATCTAGCTACTATTGTACTTTCCATAAAATGTTAACCAAACATTTCTTTGCAGAAACCCTCACCATGTCAACGATTATAGGTTTTTCTAAATACATTATTTATGGAATTCGCTGTAAATTAGCCTGTTCTTAAACTCATGTCATATCTTTTTATTTTAATTTAATAAAAGTGAACCTTTTTTTGTTTAGTTTTTTTATGCTATAGCTGAACGTTACTGTATGCGTACTGATATAGCATGTTTAACGTTTCAGATTTAACATCCCTAGTGACTGAAAGTTCATATAGGTTTAAAGTTTAAAGTTCAGCCGTGTTAGCTTTGACAGGTTTGGTGGATGGCTTCTCTCCAGATGTGTCAGGCTCTCGAGGCTGCTGAGTGGTATTTTTGGAGACGGTTCTTATCAGACCCTGACGAGTTTCTTGAATTTTGACACTGTCAAAATGCCAAAGGAGAAGCGCTGGGCATTGTGGGGGCTGACAGCAAAAAGAGCTGGAGCCAGAGAGGTCACAAGATGACAAGTCAGACAAGATCAAGACCACCAGTGAGTCTGTTCTATCACACGTTCTCACATGCCCAAGAGAAACGTTCCCTACAGTATAGAAAGAAGCGTTTGATAAAAAACTCCTAAAAACCTACTCATCGTTCGGCACTTTTTTCTTCCCCTTCAAGTCATCATTTTAAAGACTTTCCCATGATTCCTGGCACAGACAGTGTACACTCTGAAACATTAGAAAACGCACCATTCATAAGGCTTTCATTAAATGTGGCTCAGTTTTCCAACCGATCATAAGCAAGAATCCTCTCAAACATCACCTTGTTTTGCTCTCCAAAGAAGAAACAATCCGTCTGTGAAAGACGGCAACACAATTACCGCTAATTGCCGTGCTTATTCTAGCAAGGACAGCTTAATGTGTGAGAGCTGACTCCTGTTTTGCTGTAATATTGATGTCATCTTCCTGTTATTACTTTAAACACGGCTCAATTTACACCTCCGGTAATTAAAGTCTCGGAAAACACGTGTTTCTAATCGGCTTATCAATCGTCTAGCATCTGTAACCACTGCTGCAGCTTCTGTACCCCTTAATTAAAGAAGCCAGATGTCTCGTAGATTTCTTATTGAGCATCTCTAAGAATCCATATTTCCTTACTATAAGGATGCGTGATATGACTGTGTACACCATGCTTATGAAAAGATCTGATCTAATTGAGCAGAAAATGAAAGGTTCTCATGATTTGCAGCTGCACCTCGGAAATCCGTCCCAAACCACATCCCAAGCAGCGCATGAGAAATCAATATGCCAAGAGGAGCAGATGGAAGCATGACGACGTGGATGGAATTCCTGATATTTGCATATCTAAGTAGACGTCCTTTATTTAGAGGTTCATGCCTTTCCTGAGTCAGCTACCTGTTTTTTATTTCTTCAAGCGCTGCCCTTGTTATTGTGTCCACTGGTTGTGTATGTGCATAAGGTCATACATCTGTACTTACAGTAGCACTGCTGCATATGGCGTTATTTGCTTTCGTGACACGTATGTGTGTTCTCAATTGGCAAACGAGCGTTCGAGCAAATGAAAAAACAAAATGGCCTCCCGTCTTTCCTGCTTTACTGCCGGCACCTGCTGCTGTTTACAGCAGCTTCTGTTTACACGTCGAAACTCACGTCTCGGCCAGAACTCACAACTTGGAGATGTACAGATGTATATGGAATGACTGTAAAAGATTCCTCTTATTATTATTCTTGACAGTAACGAAAGGTAATCAACAATGAAAAGCGACAAAGTCAGAACAATTTAGTATCATTCATTCATTCATTTTCTGTACCGCTTTATCCTTATATACAGGATCGCGGGGATCTGGAGCCTATCCCAGGAAATTTAGGGCACAAGGCGAGGTACACCCTGGACAGGGTGCCAATCCATCGCAGGGCACACACACATACAGTACACACACTCATTCACACACTATGGGCAATTTTAGGAATGCCAATTAGCCTAACCTGCATATGTTTGGACTGTGGGAGGAAACCGGAGTACCCGGAGGAAACCCACCAAGCACGGGGAGAACATGCAAACTCCATGCACACAGAGACGGGAATCGAGCCTGGCCGGGGAATCGAACCCAGACCCTGGAGGTGCAAGGCGACAGTGCTAACCACTACACCACCGCGCCGCCAATTTAGTATCAGTTTTCAATTTTAAAATGTAATGCTTTTTAAAAAAAATAATAATAATAATAATAATTTTTTATAACAAATCTATTCGTAGATACACGTTTTCACCCATTGGACTGTCCTCTGGCAGACACTTTCAAATTACTGAACCTCTAGGACTCCATTCATCGATGTTATGTAACCATCTTCTTCCTGGAAACATCACAGGAAGTAAATATGTTTATTATTCTGCTTAGGTAATGTAAAGTATCCATTGTGCAAATCTGATTGTTGCTATAGAAACGATAAGTTACCCTTTAATTTGAATTACAGACATTATTGGATGATTTAACTACATTTTTTACAGCGCTATGCTATAATATTAAGTAATAACCCCTAGAATATTGAGAAATATATTTCTTTTAAAACTACATGTTAAAAAAGACATCTCCAACGCTAGCAGTTACGTTACGATGCCGAAATATTATTTCGTAACATGTTTCGCTGCGACTTGTTTCAGCTGAGATCACCTCTTTCCGCTTGTCTTTTTTTCCTTCATTCCTTCCCTCCTTTGCTCGCAGTGTTAAGCGGAGTCGAGTCGTGACAGCTGCTGAGGTGCAGTGAGGCTGCCTCGTAATGTCTTCCCCATGCTAATGACTCTGCTTGGGGTTTTTTCGCAGTGTTGTGGGACACCCTAGACCTTTAAAGATCCAATATAGCGTTAAACATCTGAAGCCAGCTTTACTGAGACGCCCTAGCTAGCGCCGGGCTGTTATTTGCGCTTTATGTAGACTTTAAAGTGTGAGGGAATTAGCGAGGAGAAGATAGGCTAGTTGCGAAGCTGTCGAGGTGCTGCTATGGTCTGAGTCGACACCATTATGGGAATTTCTTTTGCGAGGAGGAACCAGGCTTGTAAGATAACTTCAAACTGAATGCTAGCATAAAATAAATGTAGCTCTTACTAAATCTTTATGTTATTAACATGAATTTGTAGTGAACAATTATTTCAAAATGAGACAGTGTGAACTGTCTGAGGAGAATGTACTGTAGTAAGATGAAACCTGAGGAAAATAACACTCGCATATTAATTGTCCATATTAGAGTTCTTTTGTTAATAAGAACGGAATGGAGAAAACACCATCATAGTCTCTTGGCTGATGCCGAATTTGCGATAGTGATTAGGAGGGGCCTCAGTATGGATTGGTTTCTCTTTTGCACAAGGACTGAACACAAGCATGGACCAAACAAGCTAGCGGTGCACTAGTCTTGAATCCGTTGATATGCTCCTGAGAGAGCGTTAAGCTCTAGTTGAGGCATAAAAGTGATCATAAACCATCAAGGTTCAGTTCCATAAAATTCTTTGATTAGGAAGGTCCAGATAAACATCTAGCTGTATTGATCGTATGGTTCTGGACTGGCATAAGACACTTGTTTCTTGTTGTCTTGTTGCCTTACATTACGTCATGTTATCATTTTTGACATGATTTTCAGCCCATTGTGTTTTCAAAAAAAAAGCCAGATTACTAAATCGTTAATCAGAAACGAGATAGTGTGCTTTCCTTGCTAAAGTCTCTAGGCATGTGACTGGTCCATTAAGCTTCCTTAAGCTAAATTATTCTAGCTCCACCATTGGTTTATGTTGGGATGACTCTAGCATTTAAGTGTTTTTTCATGTTCTGGGTTTGGTTCAGTGAAATGTCTTTACATCAGGACCATGAACAACCTCTTGACAACCTCTGATCTACGATATTTCTTTGTTGTGCTTTTCAAGAACTATATTAAAAAATGTAGTCCTATCTAAATCCGTCTTGCCGATATGACCTAGCTGCTTTCTGAGCCTGTTGCTTTTTTTAAAAAGAGCTTTTTAGCCCCCCTCTGAGCAGTTGCTCAATGTGTAAACCTTTCCATTATGTTCTTTGTTCCTTCATCCGATCCACCTACACAACTTCAGACTGCTGAGCGGATTCTTTCAATGCGCCCTGCCTGCATTCATCCCCCTCTTCAGCACTCCTCCACTCCGCTTTCCGAAAGCTTCCATCACACGCTGGAGAGCAGCATCCAATGAACCACTGCACGATTTGTTTGACTGTATGTAATGTACGTGAAGGTCTGAAATGAGCAGCGTAAAAGGAAATGGGTGGGGCTTATGGTCAAATTTGCCAAGATGCATCAGGAACATCTCTTGGGGGTTGTTTGGGTGATCTATCTGGACAATACAGATGTGTGGGCAGATGCCATCTGTAGTTCGAGGAACAAAACCGGGTGTGGGGGCGCTGCATTGGGGAATTCAATAAGGTGACCCGAGAATCCAGGAGGAGAATGGAAAATGGTCCGAGTGTAATCAATCAAAAAGAACAGTGACACAAATGACCAACCGAAGTGAAAGCGGTGCCCCCCGCCCACTGGTGTTGATGGTCAATACGGACCGAACGTGATTGGTGAAGGCAAACCACTGCCTCCTCAGGGCTAATTGGGCCTTTATGATTGCGCAGCGTCTCGTGCAGTTTAGGAAAATAAAACGCCATTCTCCTCAACGCCTTGAGTGACAATCGATGTCGGGCGCCCATCTCCGAACGCCAGATGCTCCTCCCGGCTTCATTATGCCCGCTGAAATGGTTTCGGCGCAGCAACGGTGGCGCCACAAAGCATCACGAATGCGGCCCTTGGAGACCGAAGTCCAAACGTCACCTGCTCCTCAGTCTAATGCCATTATACGAAAAAGATCCCAACGGGGCCCAGACCAACAACCATTCATCTGCTGATGTGGCCTATAAGCTGCCAGGAAGTACCTGCTGCGTTCACACATAAAGTAGCATGCTAACATTCTAAGAGAACTGCAAGCGGGTGTTTATGTAACACTTATGTTATATGGTACACCAGCTAGCTTAAAGGAACACTGTGCCTATATCTGGAATAATTTGCTATATAAACACTCTATTTTGACAAACTTCTTGAAATTTTCCATAGAACATGTCTCTTTATTGTGTCTCGCTTGATATTACCAATGTTCCCTTCATCTTTCCTTGAGCCACCAGTAAAGCGCAAGGATGTAATTTTGTCACTTGTGATTCTAATGACATTTTAACTCTGATCGGTCCGAAATTGTTTATCTTTTAATGCATATGCCATAGCCACAGAGTAGCGTCACTCAATTCAGACCACAGGTGTATATTAATATGCTCATCCTTAGTAACTATACAAACAATGTTATTGTTTGTATAGTTACTAATTTTTTATAGTAACAACTTGTACAGTGCGGACTGTACATTATCTAAAGCTAATAATACGCAAATTTTTTACATTTTAAATCATGAAGATTTTTTTCTATTATTTACCAACATCAAATCACTTGAGAGCAGCATTGTAATTTAATGTAAACAATTTTGGTCACTATAAACTTGGTTTATTTTTCTATTACTATATTTAATCTTACTTTAGACTTAAAAAATTAATAAATAATAATAATCATGATTAAATAATTGTACTTTTCTGTATGTTATTTAAGATCTTGATATGCATGTAAATAAATTTACACACAAACATGTTTATAGAACATAGAAGGAGTCTCCAGTGTCAGGAAGTCTTCGTGGAGAATTTTCTCAGTCTTCCTTAACAATAAATGCAACTCTATCTACTCTATTCTTGAACCTTCATCATTGGCTGTTGGTTGGCTGCAGTGACTTATGACTTATGCAATGACAAAGCTCATTATGCTCATTATGCAATGCTCATTATGCAATGAGCAGTCAAAGGGAAGATTCACTGTTGTGGGATGCTATCCTCTTGCAACATAACACACACACACACACACACACATGCATCCATTTGAAAATTTTGTACAATTTGGAAACACCAATAGTCTACAATGAAAACCTTTGGATTTTTGGGGGGAATCTCAAGGAAACCCACCATACATGGGGAGAACATGCAAACTCCATGCACACAAACCAGAAGTGACATTCGAAGCCCCAACCCGTCAATGCTATCCGCTGAGGAGTGGTGCTGTTAAAATGTAAGAAGACATGATCAAAATAGAACGTATGTCAGGATGGACTTTATTTTTGTTAATCTTCCTGTTAAGGGGTCGCCATCCAATCTGCCATCCATTATATCTGTGCTTGGGACTGGCACTGCATTAGATATGCAGAAGTTGGGCAGTGTAAAAGCTGTAGTTCACTCTGTTTTTCGACTTAGTGCATGAGGCGGACTACACTGTAGACAGAGGGCCAATCCATCGCAGCACACACATACACTAACGCTAATCTGCATGTCTTTGGACTGTGGGAGGAAACCGGTGTACCCTGAGGAAACCTAAAAGGCATGGGGAGAACATGCAAACACCATGCATAAAGACCCTGAGGTGGGAATCAGCGGGAATCACCACTACGGTCATTAACGCTACCAGTAGTTAGAAGAAGAATAAAACACATTGATGCACCAATGCTTAGAACCATCAGGGTATTGGTTGTTTGATTATAATTTCACATTCCTTTGCTTTTTTTTTTCTTAGCTTATTGATTGTTTTATATCTTTCTGTAAGACGTCGTTTCGTCCTTCCCAGGTGGACAGGAGACGGTTACCGCTCGATCCTGTTTGTTTTGTTGGGACGGAACGCACGAGCGCGCGAACATCTGCCGAGCTATCGACGGAAACGAGGCGCGCGCGTCGAGTGGGCGTCCCGGAGCCGCGTGATTGACAGGTTTTACACCGTAGGAAACCCGAGGACAGCTTGCGCACAGGTGCGACACTCAGACCTTTACAATGATATGTGCGCATCAGACTCAGGTTAAACAAACAAACAAACAAACAAACAAAGAAATAAACTCATGTGACGACATTTTCGTCATAGTCTGTATGCTGTATATCCTCATAGGAGGACTGTTAGCTATAATTATTTTGCCAAACTTCCTGTTTGAAGACATTGATTAAATTTTTAGTTAACCAAAATATTTTTATAGTTCACAAAAATAATTGCAAACGTCTGAGTCAATATAATCGAAAAACGTGGCAAAAGTCTGAATCAGACGGAGAGAGAGAGAGAGAGACTCAGACTCAGGGTTTTTTTTTTTTTTTTTTTGCTCGAACAGTAGACGGCGCCCTTGGACTTCTCCAAGATAAACACTGCGTTTAAGACTTATTCCATCATCTAACTCAAATGAAGAAAAAAAACATAAACGTGTGTACATTTTATTATTATTATTATTATTATTATTATTATTATTATTATTAGAGTCTTTAAACAAGATTGATGATTTCTGTAAAAGAACTCAGGTTTACGAATAAAACACTACATACTTTTTTTTAAAATTGTGTTTAAAATTCGTTTTTTTCCCCCCAAGAGAATCATGCTCACAGTGTGTGCATTAAACACTTTTGTTTACTTCTTATTATTATTGTGCTATTTTTAGATTCCTCCCTATCCTCTGTTACAGTTTTTTAAGTATTCCAGGATTACTTTTTCTTCTTTTTCCTTTTTTGTCGCAAGCTGATTGGCTGCCTCAGGCTGACGGACAGCCCCGCAGGCCCCGCCCCTTCGTGTTGTCGAGGAGCGCGCGGTGCTTTTCGCTCCTCAACACTCGCTGCTCGCGCGACTTCGGCGGCGCTCGCGAATCGGCGCAAATGGCAACGCTCGCGTTCTCCGCGGCTTGGGCTCTCGTTCTATGGATATCACACACACACACAGCCACGGGCGCGCGGGTTTATCCTCCCAATGAAGGTAAGGGAGATTGCTATTATTATTATTATTATTATGACAGTGATTGTTTTTTCCAGAATCATCCTGTGCGCAAAGGAGATTAAACCTCTAAATCGGGTTTTTCTTATTAATGATCTGTAGAAGGCTACTAGTCAGGTCTTAATGCGCATTGAGACTGCACAAGTTTACTAATCAATGCATGTTTATTTAAGCATTAGCTAACTTGCAGATTGTTTTTAAATTTTTATTATTTATTGCAGTTACAAAGTCCTTTAACCTTTTACGCACTGGACCAGGATTGCGCAAAATGAGCTTGAGCTGCCTTTGTAAATTGTTTGGAAGAAAAATCAAACAAACAAAAAAAAAATGCAGACATTTGCAAAAAAAAAAAAAAAAAAGCATTTATTGATTAATTTAGTTATGTATTTCTATTTCTCTTTTAAGATTTTGTTTATAAAATGCAACAATAATGTGTATAATGTCGAATTTTGCACAAGAAACATGACGTTCTAAGCAGTATATGTGTGTGTGTGTGTGTGTATATATATATATATATATATATATATATATATATATATAAAGGCAAGTGAGACTTAACCTTATCAGTAAACCTTATAATTGGAAATGAATGATTACATGAATATATAAATTAATAAATTAATAACAAAGATATGCAGAGTTTTGCTCTTTCCACAAAAAAAAATCCACATTTGCATTGGTCAACCTGCATATGAGAAATATTACAATCACAAGTTTTTTTGTGCTTTATTGTTCACTTTTTGTACAGCTAAAATACAGGCTGACATTTCTCAACAAACAAGCAAGCACAAAAAAAAAAAGAATGCAAATCTCAGTGTTTTGTCTGAATGTTTTAATCTCACAAATGTTTCCAACCAGCTTTTGAAATTCGTTCGCACCTTTCAGCACAGCAAATGTTTAAAAGAAAATGGGGATTAAAAAAACATTTGGTCGGTATGACAAGATGAATTTTCATGCAGGACAGCAAAGCAAAAACAAATTGTTGTTTTTTTTTTTCCTGTAGAGAATAAAATAGAAGCGTCTATAGTAGTGTTTATATACCAGACTTGCAAGTAAGCAGAAAATATGTTGAGCAATATTAGGAGTGATTTTCAAGCACTATGAGAATTGGATGTTGAAGAAATCCACTGCAAAAAAAGTTTCTCATTACTCTTCAAAAATGAAAATAAAGAAATAAATGTAAATCATCGAAAAACAAGGAAGAAATTGTTTTTCCATGAACACAGTTTCCCCATCATGGTTTTCCCAGCATGTCTCCTCTCTTTCTGTAGTGACTTTACTGGACTCGAGGACAGTGCAGGGTGAGCTGAAATGGGTTTCCAGTCCAACAGAAGGAGGGGTAAGTCATTAAAAAAAAACATTGGGTGACTCCTGTAAATGTTTTTTATTTTCTTTCAAAGTATATTACAATGATTATGGGATTCTGATGGTTTGTATTATATATTGCTCTGTGAGACGTTTGTGATTCAGCCAGTAAGTTATTACAGCACAGAGCCTCATTGGAACAAGAGACAAAAGTAGTTAAACAGTCAATAAGTTGCTGCTTTTAGTAAAGGAAGATATTCGGATGTATAATGGATGTATGCTGAATTAAGGCCAAGAATTACCAGATTGCTCTTTAAAAAAATACAGGCTTATAATCAAAACTCCTGCTTTGTCAAGGAGAAAAAAATAATAAGTCCATTTTGAGGCCTCAAGTAGCTGTATTACATCGAGAATGGGTTTATTGCTGCGACAGTTGGACCTCTGTAGGAAAGAAAACGATGTAAATCTTGGCAGGCCTTCAGGGACTTGTCTGTTCGTTTGCCATGTTTTTAGTCTTAAGCCTAACCCTCTCAGCAGAACCGTGCATGAACGTTTTCTAACAATTATTATTAGCTAAGAAGAATCTTTAACAAACCAAACATGCAAGGTTTTCTTTTTAAGCACATACTAAAATATAAATTGGAGTGTCAAATGTTGTCTAAACTTAAAAACGTAATATGAGTAAAAAAAAAAAAACAATAAAAAACATTGATGTTCTGATAAAGGCTCTCCAGATACGTCTTCCCTAATACAAATTTGGCCTTATTTGTGTAAAACTCTAACGGATACTTGACAACTTGACGTACCCGTGAGTGCTTCCAGATTTCAAGTGCAGTTAGGGCCAAATCTTTTGAAACAATTTGCTTCTCCAAAAAAAGCCCAGAGAGGCAATAATGTTTCCAAACACCATAACCTGCCAGATTTTACTGTTTGAGAAATTCCCTCTTTGAAAGTTTACTTTGCACATGCTTTTGTTCTGATGGGAGCTGACGAGATGGCAGATGCGCAATTAAATTCGCATCAGCAAGTAATCGATGCAATGCGATCTAAACGTGCAGCATGGGATGCAGTGCACCTGCTGAGACAAGGTTATCTCTAACAAAATCTTTCTCACTGTCTTTTCTGTCAGTGGGAAGAAGTAAGCATAATGGACGAGAAGAACACGCCAATCAGGACGTACCAAGTGTGCAACGTTATGGAACCTAACCAGAACAATTGGCTTCGGACAGACTGGATCGCGCGCGGAGCTGCCCAGCGCATTTATGTTGAGATAAAATTCACCCTGCGGGACTGCAACAGCTTGCCGGGTGTAATGGGCACATGCAAGGAGACATTTAACCTCTACTACTACGAATCCAACAATGACAAAGAGCGATACATTCGTGAGAACCAGTTCATCAAGATTGACACGATTGCCGCTGATGAGAGTTTTACTCAGGTGGACATTGGAGACCGCATCATGAAGCTCAACACTGAGGTACGGGATGTGGGCGTCTTGACACGCAAAGGCTTCTACTTGGCCTTCCAGGATGTGGGGGCATGCATTGCCCTGGTGTCTGTGCGGATTTTTTACAAGAAATGCCCACTTACAGTGCGCAACCTTGCTCAGTTTCCGGACACGACCACGGGAGCGGATACTTCGTCGCTGGTGGAGGTCCGTGGCTCATGTGTGGACAACTCAGAGGAGCGTGAAGTACCCAAAATGTATTGCGGCGCTGATGGAGAATGGCTGGTGCCAATTGGAAGCTGTCTTTGTAACCCAGGATTCGAGGAGCGAGCAGGAGCATGCCAAGGTAGGGTCTCTGGTAGACCGGTTTGTTTTTATTCTTTGATATACTTCACCGTTGTTCGTCTTGTGAATTTTCACCTATTCCTTCTGGCTAGTGGGTTCTTCTGAGGTTTCCTGGAAGAGCTACACAGGTTCTTTTTAAGGAGCCTCATAGTCGCATCATTGGGGATATCATGTGGTAGCATTCCAGATAATATTAAACAGCGCACACATGGGTTTTCAGGTTCCAGACAAGCATAAAAAAAGCAAGATGTCATGCTTTGAACGTGACTGTGTTGTGTTTTCTCAGCTGGACAATGTTAGCTCGCTGCACTTCAAGACAGCTGGACACTTAGCAGAGCTCAGCGGATTAGGAGGCCACTGCTGGATCTTTCTGTTCCCTATCAGAACATTTTAGCAAGAAGTGTTGTCGCTAATCATTTTTGCTCAGGCAGCAGGCATTCAGCATGTGCCTGCGAAATGCACTTTCTATTAGATTGCAGGATTGATTCTCTCACATCAGCTTGCTCTCAGTAAAGGTGAGAGATTTCTGTTTCAGGGGACAACAAAAGGCTTGCTGGGAGCGAAGGAAAAGAAGAGTCCTTGTTTCTCCCCCCCCCCACACACTTCTCACTGTCTGTGGCTTGGTTAAAGGGTTCAGAAGGGCTTCTCGGCATCTGGGTGAAGCCGAGGTCAGTGCAAATGAACAGCAGAACCTCGAGATAGGCAGACAGTTTGAGAACACCCCTTGCCCTTTTTTTGTACTCCCCTGTAAAAGGCATCTGGTCTAGGAGAGGGTCAGAGCTTGTGCACGGTTGATAAATGGCATACTAACCAGTCCACTGTTGGTTATTTATGAGGGCAATCTCAGCGGGCTAATTATGTGACAAATACGCAACGTAATTTAGGGCTTCTTTGGGCCGGGGGGTGTTGTACCATCTCTGCAGGCGGTCTTTTGGTTGAATGTGTCCGGGTGGTTGCTTTTAAGGAAACGGGTTGACTGTTAAGAAAACTTGGGGACTCTTTTGTCCGTGGTGCTAGGCGTAGGTGGTATTCCCCTCTCCTTCCACCATCGTAGGGTTCTTTCTCACTCTGTCCTCCCATGCTCTCTCTGTTCTTTGTTCAGCTGTTATGATTTGAAATGAAAAGCTGCCATAATTCGGTTAAACCCCGAAGGCAACATGGAGACTTGGTGGAAAAGTTGACTCAAGTTTAGTCCCTTCTAGTCCCGTTTAGTTATCATATTCAGCGACAACTCCAAATGTTAAAAAGTTGTCTACAGTCCAAAGTAAAGGTGCTGTGAGTGACTCTCGTATACATGCTGCTTTCGTTAGTTCTTCTGAGTAGTTCACTGCAGATTAACCCATCAGATGTCATCCTCTGCGAGCCAACAATCGACTGCATCCTCATTGAGGAAAAGTTCAAAAGGTGGCCCACTCTCCCAGGGCGAGGATGAGTGTCAGTGTCGCCTTAATAAGCCCATATGGATAAGGAAGGGACTTAGGGGTAGATTTTTAACATGGGGGGGGGGGGGGGGGGGAGTAGAGGATGAGCTCAATGGGGCGTCTATTGATAATAAGGCATATGAGACTTATAGACCGAAAGGCGTGAGCTGCTGTGCCCTTTGGCTGATTGTTAGGGATGCTCGGGACATTGTAAAAAGGGATGGAGGGCTGGCTGGGAGCGAGAAAAGAGGAACACTAGATGGGGTCAGGCGGGGGTCATTTCAGTTTTTCCCTTCACGCCCACTCGGAGACCAGGGTCACAGGTGAGGTTGATTAAGACGTCAAACTTTTGACAGCTGCATCCGAGTCGGAACGATAGAGAGGCTGGGCAGGAGTTACCCAGAAATCTTAAGTATGAATGGAAGAAGAATAAGGACAATGTTTTTTTGTTATTCCTTTCAAATCACCGGCGTGAGTTCTCAGCCTAATATAGCAAAAATAATCCAGATAGTCTGGAAGTGTGATTTATATTTGCTATTTTTATATATTATGCACTGAAACACTGTGTGGTTGTATGTGTTTGACATTTTGGCCAAAATGGAGTCATAGGCTTTGGTGGAATGAGAAAAATGCCCTTTGTGCCCTTTCATACTGGAAACCTGAGGTTATTTTCTTCTTTTTGAAAAAATTTTACGTCTTTCAGATTTTTTTTAAAAACCGTGTGGCAGAACTGATGTTTTAATTATAACTTGACCAAACTAGTGTATTTCATAAACAAAACAATGAAGAGAGAAAGTATGTGTGTGTGTGTGTGTGTGCGTGTGCACACACACGCCATGTCCATCTAATTACACAAAGCCAGCGTGTTTATCCCAATCCTGTCATAATTATGAGCAGGTGTGTGGGGTTCATCGTCGGCCTCAGCTGGGTCTTGTAACTGTTTTGTTTTTCAGTTTTTTTTTTCCCCTGAGCAGACAATAGCCTTCATCCACTGAAAATGCTTCCCATTATGAATATTCATTACTTCCGTCCTTTATTCCTGCGCTTTTGATGCCGAGAGCGTATGTCGATTCTTGTCACAATCCCCTTCAGTCGTGCATCCTGGGGTTCTGCACTGGACAGCGAATGGGACGTCAGCTGTCTTGAGTAGAAATGAGAAAGAGAAAAGAGGAAAGGAAAAAAAAAAAGGTGTGTTGTGTGGGGGGTGGGTGGCTGTTGTTTTAAATATCAAACAGATACACCATTTGCATATATTTTTGGAGGTGAAATCAGCAAACTTGCATCTGTTGGAACAGACACAATAGCGTTTGGCTTTCTGAGAGAGACGGGGAGAAAGGGAGAGAGAGAGAGAGAGGCAGAAGAGGGGGCGTTCAACCTCTTTCTTTCTTTCCTTCTTTTTTCTTCAATGCAGCAGGCAGTCTGGAATCATTGCGACATTTAAATTTAAATGAGATAGCTAACTGTCTCGCATTACACGTTCATGTCTGAATAGGATTTGCCTGATTTCTGAATGGGACACAAGGAATTTAGCCTCCTTCTTACCAATGCTTCAATTTGAGTGCTCGTCACTGTCAAAGTTCTGTTGTTCGCCCTGAGTGACAGCGTGCGTGTGTGTGTGTGTGTGTGTTTGCTGGCGCATGTGTGCGCATTCTCCTTGACCCCATGCTGTTGATCTTGGTTGGTTGCTCATGCTCGGAAATGCCCCTGACAACTCCCGGCCCTTCACTTGTCAAGGGGGCTGATGGATGACGGGTTTCTGAGTGTCCACGCTTACTTACGGAGACAAACCTGAATCGTTACATTTTCTAGCTAGCTAGCTCCTTTTGCTAGCCTTAAAAATTTTTTTCAGTTTTTATATTTCTAAAAGCCTTAACCATATTTATCTAATGAGCACGATAAATCAGTGTACAGGCAAAGAAGAACTTTCCAGCAGTTCCAACAGACAGCAGTCATCATTGGTTAACACCAAGCAGCAAGCGCTTTCTATAGATCTGGCTTCTATCCGGGAGGGTCAGAGGTCGCCGGGCAGGGTTGAGAACGCCAGCGGGTGATCCAGAAGTAAACCAGAACCATCCTTTTTTTTCCTCTGTCAAGTTTCCGCGCCTGTGATTTAAACGTAGGGCAGATTGAACTTGACAGTCGGCATCGCCACCGAGTGCCTTTGTCTTTGGGTTCGGATTTGTAATTAGATGGGTGCCAAGATTTCTTCAGACAAACGCACCAGATGGATTGTGGGACTCGGCGAATGCGCTTGTTTTGTTCCGCTAATGAAGCATTTGGAAAAGGCGTCGTAGCTTGATTTATGATGACAAATGACACAAATGAAATCCAAGTACCATTTGGTAAATCCACTCCGTGTAAACACTGGACCGTTTCATGGCAGGAGGGGGGAAAAATGACTGGATCTGAAGGAGACCCTTTGTCAAATTCCCTCAAGTTCTCTTTCAACATAAACACTCGAGCCAGGAAAGAGCGAAAGTGAACTAATGAATATCCTTACAAAGACGTCTTTTCGGGGATGCATGTTAACACGGCTAAGTACAGCACTGAGTTGCACAACTGATACTTAATTAATTTTACTTGGTTTACAGTTTCATTAAGAAATGAGTCTCCAGTGTCAGTATTTTGTGACATTTGCATTTTCTGGCTCCTTTGATAACATGGCACTTTTTTTTTTACTTTCACGTGACGAAAGACAAAACAGACAAGCTGATGAGGGAATAGCAGTTTATCGCCAAGGTGCGCGTATACTTTTCCCGTCAAATTGTCAGTATATTTAACGACTGTGTATAAGTTTAAACATTGTGCTTGTTTTATTTTCTCCGCTCATTCCAAGATTTATCTACGTTCCCAACAGCTATTTATTTCTCTACCTTGATACAAAGTGAGGACTGTAATGCCGAGCCATGTGTCGAGTATACTTACGTATCGTCTTAAGATTGTATCAGGATATGAAAAAGCGTTGGGCCGTACCATCCGATCCCTTTCGTTCCTTTTCTTTCAGAGAGAAATATTCCTTGCAGTCCTGTGGGAAAACTATGCGAAACATGGGCTCATGTTTTCCTCGCTGAGAGGGGGCACAATTCTTGAATGAAGTGGCCTGGGGAAGGCTCCCTGCAAGTCTGTTTATCCGAGATCTGATAGGACGTCAGTTAACAGATGTCAATTAGCTCAGAGTGCGTGCGCAAGAGCGGCGGCCGGATGAAAAGACGGATTGAGTAATGGGATTATTTAAGTGCCCGGCAGCCTTGTTTCCAGAATGCGGCATAATCGCGGTAATTATGCCTGAGGGCTCGCTGCGCTGACCGAACAATAGGCATTAATACTTGTAATTATTTGGAGAGGCTGAGGTTGGTATGGTGGGCTTGAAGTCTCCAAGCTGAAATCAATGGGTTTGTTCCTTGTACCTTAAGTTGTTGGAGTGGATTCAAGTCCTTTCGAACCACCTGCTTGGACTCAGCCACTTGGTTTGGCTTTGAAAACAATTCGTTTTGACTTTTCATGGCTTTGTGATGTTTGTGGGCGACTTGCTAATATGGATGCTGTAACATTAGCTGTATCATTTATGACATTTGAGCGACGTAGGAAAACTTTTTTGGCAAAACAACTGGCTTGACTTGATGAGAATGAAATCAAGGCCTTCTGCTTGAGGGTCGCATCACAACAACCTCTTGGTGATCACGTGTTGTGTGGTCTTGTGAGTCTGTAGGAATAACGGAGATGGGACTTTAAAAGGTGCCAAATAAACTACTAGAGTTTTTCACGGAGGATTGCCGTAAGGTTTAAGTTCAGATCTCGGTCTTAGCAGTGCAACACTTCTCCAAAAAAATATATATCCACCTAGTTTCTCTCAGTTCAGTTGTAAGGTGCTGGCATAACAAACTGTCTCAGCCACCATGGTAACCTGTTTGGTGTCCTGTATAATTAGCACATTTGTGTGACCGGTCGTTAACAAGATTGCCAAGGATTGTTCCAGACGTGCGACAGAGGAACAGAATGAAAACCCCACGCACGGTACATCAGTCAACTTTTTGAAACCCACAGACATAACATGCGCTTCATTCGAGCATGTCTGGTTAAACGCAAAATAAAGTCTGAAAAAAAGCAAGAGTTGTTGGATTATAACTCACTCGTTGTGGATGCCGCGTTGACGTTTAAGTGCTTTGAATTCAGAGACCAGACATTAATCAGAGACCGTGGTGACACAGGACCTCACTCAACACCTAGTACAAAAAAAAAAAAAAAAAACAGGCTAGGCACATCTCAGAGGAATGTCGTGTCAATATTAGTTGGGATTAGGTCACTTCCGTGTGTGCTAGAATGAGACGAGAAATTCGTATCATTAAAAACACATGAATGTGTTCTCCAGACTAGGGGTTCTCATAGATCCCTGGTATATTTTGGCTCGGTGCTGCCAGACAGCTCTGTTTCTCCGCATCCAACTCGCCCTGCTGCGGAGGCAGGAGCTAGTTGCAAAGCGAGGGTGTCTATTCAGTGCCTAGCTCACTGCACACAACACACACACACACACACACACACACACACACACACGCAAGCACACACACTTTGCTTTGTGAAGCTGGCGCTCTTTGAAGGCCCTTAGCTAGAGGGGGACCGAAGCTGACAGTGAGAACATTAGCATGTCAAAAGCCCGCTGAATCAATAGGGCCCTTCTCTCTGCCTCGATTTTTCTCTCTCTGCCTGGCGCTAACACACACAGGCCTCTCCATTCAATGGCACTCAGCGCGACCTACTGTAGGAAAGGTGCTCTACTAATACGTGCGCTGCAGGGGAGAGAAATGGCAAGGGTGGGGGGATTCGAGAGAGACCTATTTATATTGTACCAGTGGATATGAAGAGGATATTTTAGCTTGTGATTTGTGCATAGGGTGGGTATGCTCCTGGAACCGCGTCCTGGAACACGTTAAACGTGTTTATATTGTATTTGTGTTGTTCCTCTAAGAAGTTAATGGTTTTCTGGTACACTGATGTCACAGGGGGATATTGTTATTGTCAGCGCAGTTACAATGGCGTTTAGTAGGACAAAAATAAATCAACATTCTCTCAAAGAACGGATAACACAAAAGCAGTAAAGCGTCGTCGCGTCATCGCGCACCATGTTCAGCAGGTCGAACTGCATTGAGAGGAATGTAGGAGACTGTTAACTGAAGTAACAATAGACCAACAAACTCCAAACTCACCCCTCCGACTGAGAAGAAAAGCGCCCTTTGACTTGGAAAGTATGAAAAGTCTCCAAATGGCAAATCGAACCAAAATGGCTGCTCACAACATCAACAGTAGACAAACTAGCACCAACATTTTGACTACAGACATATTAGTTTGACAAATCTGTAAACATACATCAGTCATCACAGTATGCTAGCAAAATATAACAAGCAACATAGTTTAATAGCTTAATGTTGCTAGCAAACGATTAACACTTAGCTACTTTATTATACTGTATGTCTTTTATTAGCAGCAATAAGCCACCTTACGGTTAATCTTTTGCTAGCAGCATTAAAACGGCATACAGTAAGCTATATTATTACTGTGAGAATAAAGATGAAGCGTTAGCTAGCTTAATGGTGCTAGCAAAAGATGAGTAAGTTAGCTATGTGTTGCTAGTAATAGATGCACAGTAAGCTAGCTTATTGTTGCATAAGATGTACAAAACCTAGCTAGCTTATTGTTGCGTAAGATGTACAGCAGTGTAGCTAATTGCTGTAAGCAAAAGATGAACAGTACGCTAGCTTAGTGTTGCTATCAAAAGATGAACAGTTAGCTATATTGTTGTTGCTAGCTAATGAAGAACAGTGATCTAGCTTGTTGTTGCTAGCAAAAGACAACCCAGAATTTTAAGCTTTTGGCAGACAGCTGTGGCGAACCTCCGGCTAACGTGAGGCAAACCAAGAAAGAAATTTCTTAGGCACAAATTTGCTGATACTTTGCTGCATACATTTCATTTTAATCTAAGCTATCTTAATTTCATTAAATTTTTGTAAGAGGGATAGTTACCCATCTCAGTGTTGCTAGAAAAAGATGAACAGTAAGCTAGTTTATTGTTGCTAGCAAAAGAAGAGCTGTTCTCTAGATTATTGTTGCTAGTATAAGATGAACAGCGAATGCATGAAGGTTCAAAACATCAAAGTTCTGAGTCATTCAAATGCGGTATAATTATAAAGATTAATTTGTCTAAGTCATTTTCTGAACAGAACCCATTTTGTTTGCACGGAAAAGATATTAAAAAAATGTTAGCTGTACATTAGTTGGGGAAAATTAAAGCAGCCCAGACAATTACAAGCAATTACAGACCGAAACAAGCTGCAGAGAAAAAAAGAGCACTTTTAATGGAGAGGGGAGATGGCGAGAGTGTGGAAAAATTAAGTTTTGATACTGTGGACGCAAACACGTCAGAGAGCTACGAATGAGTTGCGAGGAATGTGAGATGGCCGTCTCTGGTGAAATGCATGCATCGCCACAGCTGCGTCGATCACTCACAGAGGGAAGGACAATGAGCCGAAACCGCTTACCTCCTTCTTCTCCTGTCACCTGCTGCAGTCCAACCCCCTGCCGGGTCGAGACATTCCTCCAGCTTTCCGTCAATCACTGTGTGTGTGTGTGTGTGTGTGTGTGTGTGTGTTTGGAGGTAGGCCTCTTGTCCATCAGCTCTGGACCCTGGCTGGGAAGTGTTTGTGATTCCATATGAAGTCCATTGCCTTTAGAGTTGCTTTATACACTCCTCTGTCCTTTTGGTCTCCTCTGGGACTTTCATAACGGTAAAAACTCATCAGCACACGCGGCACAGATGGCCAGCGATGTGCTTTTGCGTGTGACGCGTGAAGGTTACTGCTTTGTCCTTTCTGGGTCTGGAGATTTTCGTAGCTTTACCGCTAAACTTTACCTTGTACAGGGACACACTGGCACTATCGATATCCGTTAAAACATAAGTGAGCATGGCTATGCCTTAAAAAAAACAAAACAGCTTTTATTCATATCTTATTTCATATTTTTGTGAGGAACATGAGTAACGCTTTCAGTTTTGAATTCATCTCGTTTGTTTCATGTTTGGAAAGTAAACAGAGAGCCAGAGAAAGAGAAGGAAGGAGGAAGAGCGGCTGGGAGGAGACAAATGAATGAATAAGTGAATACCTGTGGATTAAAGCTTTAGAACCTTTGACAGCGGGGATGGCTCATCGGTGACGGACGAGTCTCACTTGTGCTAAAGCCAGATCAATCAACATCAACCACATACGCGCGCACACACACACACACACACACACACACACACACACTAGCTGAGTTTACATGCAGCACAGGGCACCGTTCTCATTTCAATCAGTCACTGGAAATGTAATTAATAAGTGAAAATTGAGATCGAGTTGAACAACGATCAATGAGCTAATCAGTTCACACACCAGAGAGAAGAGATGCTAATTAGCTAACTGAGGTACATTTAGCACAGAGATTCAATGTATGACTGGAACAAGAATGATTTTTTTTTTTTTTTTTTTATAACAGTAGTATAGAAACATACACTCACCTGAAGGATTATTAGGAACACCATACTGATACGGTGTTTGACCCCCTTTAGCCTTCAGAACTGCCTAAATTCTACGTGGCATTGATTCAACAAGGTGCTGAAAGCATTCTTTAGAAATGTTGGCCCATATTGATAGGAGAGCGTCTTGCAGTTGATGGAGATTTGTGGGATGCACATCCAGGGCACGAAGCTCCCGTTCCACCACATCCCAAAGATGCTCTATTGGGTTGAGATCTGGTGACTGTGGGGGGCCATTTTAGTACAGTGAACTCATTGTCATGTTCAAGAAACCAATTTGAAATGATTCGAGCGTTGTGACATGGTGCATTATCCTGCTGGAAGTAGCCATCAGAGGATGGGTACATGGTGGTCATAAAGGGATGGACATGGTCAGAAACAATGCTCAGGTAGACTGTGGCATTTAAACGATGCCCAATTGGCACTAAGGGGCCTAAATGTGCCAAGAAAACATCCCCCACACCATTACACCACCACCACCAGCCTGCACAGTGGTAACAAGGCATGATGGATCCATGTTCTCATTCTGTTTACGCCAAATTCTGACTCTTCCATTTGAATGTCTCAACAGAAATCGAGACTCATCAGACCAGGCAACATTTTTCCAGTCTTCAACTGTCCAATTTTGGTGAACTCGTGCAAATTGTAGCCTCTTTTTTCCTATTTGTAGTGGAGATGAGTGGTACCCGGTGGGGACTTCTGCTGTTGTAGCCCATCCGCCTCAAGGTTGTGCGTGTTGTGGCTTCACAAATGATTCGCTGCATACCTCGGTTGTAACGAGTGGTTATTTCAGTCAAAGTTGCTCTTCTATCAGCTTGAATCAGTCGGCCCATTCTCCTCTGACCTCGAGCACCAACGAGGCATTTTCGCCCACAGGACGGCCGCATACTGGATGTTTTTCCCTTTTCACACCATTCTTTGTAAACCCTAGACATGGTTGTGCGTGAAAATCCCAGTAACTGAGCAGATTGTGAAATACTCAGACCGGCCCGTCTGGCACCAACAACCATGCCACGCTCAAAATTGCTTAAATCACCTTTCTTTCCCATTCTGACATTCAGTTTGGGGTTCAGGAGGTTGTCTTGACCAGGACCACACCCCTAAATGCATTGAAGCAACTGCCATGTGATTGGTTGATTAGATAATTGCGTTAATGAGAAATTGAACAGGTGTTCCTAATAATCCTTGAGTGTATAGTATAGAAATTATTATAGTAATTAGCTAATATTACAAACTATAAAAAATAGTCTACCTGGGCTGTTTACAACAGGCTAACGCTATTCAGGGAAAAACAAAGCAGCTTATGAGCTTTACAATTGAAGATTTGTGTAGATTTATTTGCTAATCATTAATTATCCAGCTAGCGTTTTTTTATTTTATTAGCTATATTATGCTAAATCTGTAGACTTTTCAATGAAGGTGAAAGTCTGGAGTGTTAGTCTAGCAGGTGGAATAAGAGACTGAGAAAGTGTGTGTGTGTGCAGGGGGTGGGTCATACGGTGTGTGTGGTAACTCTTCTGTATCATGGTTAAGAAGGATAAAGGATAAGCCAGTGCCATAAAACTGCAAGAAGTGTGTTAGCCATTAACAGAGGAACAGAGGTAAACGTGCTAACCCCTGAACACACACTTTCTCTACAACGTGCAAACTTACTGTAGGTGTTTGTGTGAGTCACTTGACCTGTTCTAGTGTGTGTTTCTTGTTTTTGCAGTATTTCTGTATAGCATTGTTCTCATAACTCAAAAAGCAACTAAAACAAGTGTCGCAGCAAACAAAGCCTGGATCCTCCTTCTCATCTTCGGAGTTTGTTTCCGGGAGAGCGGCCAAGCGGTTCTAATATTTCAAATCATAATATTTCATAATATTTCACTTTCCCACCCTCAGCCACATTTGTTTTTTGAGTGTTATAAAAAGATAGTTTATTAGATGCATTTTGATTATGGCTTGGCTGATTGGAAAAAACGAGTGGCTCCAGGCCTGGAGGAAAACTGAAACATGTGGCATCATCTCACTTTCGTGTGTGTGTGTGTGTGTGTGAACAAGAAATGCAATCTGGCATTGGTATAGCTGTGCAAAGTGTCCAAGAGAACACACACACACACATAGATACACTGAAGACCACCCAACAATGGTCTCTGGCTTCTCTGGCCCATGTTTTTTCCCCTCCGCTTTAATTTCTCTCTCTCACACACCCCATCTTGGCTTCTTGGACTTTTTTTGGGGGGGCTGAATAAATCCTTCATCTCCACATCACTGACTTTTCAATTTTTGAAATTACTATAGGGCTAGGTTCCAAAGATTACGTATCCATGCTAATGTAGCTACATCCTGCATCTTTAATGACTTTCCGAAAACAAAATGTTTTCTTTCCTACGTATGTACTTATGGTTAGACTTTGCGGTCATGTGACATACTGTACTTGGATGTGGTAACTATAGCTTGTTAGGAACATTACCTCCTGGTAACACATAACACATCGATCTTGGTGATCTGCTGTTGGCGAATCATTTTTTTACCATGAGAGGCGTTCAAGTCAAACCTGTACTAGCTGAATGTTCACGGGAATGATTGCATTGGGCTCCAAGCTACTTCATCTGGCCTTGTCATTAAAGAACGAACAGCTTTCGTATGTTTATTTCAATCTGTAATATGGTCTTAACTAGCCAACTGTCTTACCATATGGCTTTTTGCTTTATGCTACATTACATTATATTAGTTGGGTTTCTGCTATAAAAACAACAACATAGGACTAGACTTTGGCTCGGAAATGGAACTTATGAGTGGCATATTTTCATAAATTTTAGATGGATCTTCATACTATGATTGATTACGTTTGTTCCTCGACATTCTCATTGCTTATCCTCTGATGGAGTACTAGCATGCGATCCCCCCCAATAAAAGTCGTTTTAAAGTCTTTTTCTTCACTGCTGAACTCTTTTTCTCTCTTTTATGGGTGCGCAGAAGAGGACTGCTGACCCCTGAGTAACGAGCCAGTGCTTGTTAATTACACCTCCATTAGGACATGAATAGAGAGATCAGCACTTCCCAAGGCTTGAGGTTGGAGATTTAAGGGGGGATAAGTGATTAGATAAAGGTGGAGGGATGGGAACAGGGGAACATGGTGGTGAGCCCACAGCTGTCAGAAAGAGAAGGCAAAAGAGATCAGTGTAATTTGTCCATGTTACTTACATGGACAAATTACTGTAATGTACACATAAAATCGCACACAGATTTCATTGACCACCTTTATCTTTGATTACTGTGTACAGTATGGTTGAGAATATGCCTGCGGCCTCAGGGAAGAAAAAAATTCCATAGCCTCGGACATTCAGTAAATTCAAGTTGTCAGCTGACGTCATCTTATTGCCAGACCTGATAAACTGAAGCAACCCTAGATCATAACACTCCCTCCAGAGGCTTGTACTGTGGCCACTATGCACGGTGGGTGCATCACTTCATGCACTTGCCTTCTTACCCTGACACCCAAATCGCTCTGGAATAGGCATCAGATCACATCCCTTATCCATTGCTGTAAAGTTCAGTCTTTATGCTCTCTAGAAAATTTAAGTGTTTTTCTTTTCCAGCCTAAACATGGTACTGATTTCAACTTTACCGTGCATCTTTACTGAGAAGTGATCTCCATTCGTGATCTGTTTTTCTGACCACATTTCTTTCATGAAGTCAATGATTCAGTGCAGTCCTTACAGATTTTAATAATGTGTTGGACAGTTCTTATCCCGCTTCCAGTAATTTCAGATCTCCTTAATTGTTTTCGTTACTTGATTCAGGCCAATAATTTGACCCTTTTGAAGCAGTGACTTGTTTTTTCTTGGCCAGGCAGTGTATATATGATGTAAAAGTCATTTTTTAAACGGAGTCGAAGACCAACGAAAATAAATAAATCTTGTGCATTTTTGGACTTCATCTGAAGCCAAGCTACAAAGCTCAATACTTAAATTTTAATGCATGACAGTATGGTGTTCACTGGATAAACTTTTAAAACTGATATACTGTAAATACAGCATTTCTTGGTGGTGCTGGAGTTCACTGGCCTGACAATCTGGAAATTCAGAAAAAAATGTGTTGTGTATGTTTAACACACACACTCATCCTCGCTTAACACACCCCACCTAATCATGACCTAATCTTCTTTAGCAGTTCCACCAATTAACTCTTTCTTTTAGTTTCTGTTAAAAAGATCCCAAGCTCATCGGCTGGACTCTACATGTCCCCTTTTTAAAATAGTTTTAATTCCTCAGCGCACGGCCACAAAGCACGCCATCCTCTAAAGGTTGTGGCCCAGAGCTTCCTATCTTCATTTCTCTCTCCATCCCCTGCTGTTCTTTTGTCATGTTCGTTTCAGAGGATGACAAAAAAAAAAGTTGTTAATCTCTTTTCGTCCCTGATCGTGCTCGATGTAGCGGCTGATTGGCCCCCAGGCAGACGGTGATGGATGGATGGATTGTGTTGTAGAGATAGAAAACAAGGAAAGGTAGAGAGGTGTTAATCTGGCTCCCTGGGGCACCATCACTCTTAAAACGAGACAATTGGACAGGGAAGAAAGAGAGATTTATAGGGAACTGTTCAAAGCGTTCGTCCTGTTTCAGGGATTCCCATGTTGTTTTAAAAAAAGAAAAGCTTAACAGGTGTCTAAGTAAAGTGTGAAGATTTCTGACGTGTTTGTCTGAATCAGTATTGATAAAATTATGTCAGTAGAACAGTCATGAGGATCAATTAAATAGTATATAAGGGTTGTTCATTAGAGCACAGCTAGGAGAGTTAAAAACTCCTTTAATTTATCTATATAATCCTCTGCTACACTAATCCACTTATCCCAGTGTTTCACTAGTGCTTGAATACCATCAAGGTAGAAAGTTTTCTCAGTACACCAGAGCCATGATGAGACTGTCTGCCTCACATCTAAAACGCTGACCTCCCAAATGGAACTGGAACAACATGGAAGGAGGTCATTACTGTATGAGGGTATAGCAAATAACTCCTCTACAAGTTCCTGAAATGCGCAAGTGGTGTTCGTGAATGATTGTGTGTAAAGTTTGGTTTTATGACTTTTTTTTTTCATTCGTGAGAAATTCCATCACAAGTCTCGTTTGACTTGAACACCTCTCTCACATATCAATATTTAAGCATAATCCTGGCAAATATACAGTGGTGTGAAAAACTATTTGCCCCCTTCCTGATTTCTTATTCTTTTGCATGTTTGTCACACTTAAATGTTTCTGCTCATCAAAAACCGTTAACTATTAGTCAAAGATAACATAATTGAACACAAAATGCAGTTTTTAAGTGAAGGTTTATGTTATTAAGGGAGAAAAAAAACTCCAAATCTACATGGCCCTGTGTGAAAAAGTGATTGCCCCCCTTGTTAAAAAATAACTTAACTGTGGTTTATCACACCTGAGTTCAATTTCTGTAGTCACCCCCAGGCCTGATTACTGCCACACCTGTTTCAATCAAGAAATCACTTAAATAGGAGCTACCTGACACAGAGAAGTAGACCAAAAGCACCTCAAAAGCTAGACATCATGCCAAGATCCAAAGAAATTCAGGAACAAATGAGAACAAAAGTAATTGAGATCTATCAGTCTGGTAAAGGTTATAAAGCTATTTCTAAAGCTTTGGGACTCCAGCGAACCACAGTGAGAGCCATTATCCACAAATGGCAAAAACATGGAACAGTGGTGAACCTTCCCAGGAGTGGCCGGCCGACCAAAATTACCCCAAGAGCGCAGAGACGACTCATCCGAGAGGCCACAAAAGACCCCAGGACAGCATCTAAAGAACTGCAGGCCTCACTTGCCTCAATTAAGGTCAGTGTTCACGACTCCACCATAAGAAAGAGACTGGGCAAAAACGGCCTGCATGGCAGATTTCCAAGGCGCAAACCACTTTTAAGCAAAAAGAACATTAAGGCTCGTCTCAATTTTGCTAAAAAACATCTCAATTATTGTCAAGACTTTTGGGAAAATACCTTGTGGACCGACGAGACAAAAGTTGAACTTTTTGGAAGGTGCGTGTCCCGTTACATCTGGCGTAAAAGTAACACAGCATTTCAGAAAAAGAACATCATACCAACAGTAAAATATGGTGGTGGTAGTGTGATGGTCTGGGGTTGTTTTGCTGCTTCAGGACCTGGAAGGCTTGCTGTGATGGATGGAACCATGAATTCTACTGTCTACCAAAAAATCCTGAAGGAGAATGTCCGGCCATCTATTCGTCAACTCAAGCTGAAGCGATCTTGGGTGCTGCAGCAGGACAATGACCCAAAACACACCAGCAAATCCACCTCTGAATGGCTGAAGAAAAACAAAATGAAGACTTTGGAGTGGCCTAGTCAAAGTCCTGACCTGAATCCTATTGAGATGTTGTGGCATGACCTTAAAAAGGCGGTTCATGCTAGAAAACCCTCAAATAAAGCTGAATTACAACAATTCTGCAAAGATGAGTGGGCCAAAATTCCTCCAGAGCGCTGTAAAAGACTCGTTGCAAGTTATCACAAACGCTTGATTGCAGTTATTGCTGCTAAGGGTGGCCCAACCAGTTATTAGGTTCAGGGGGCAATTACTTTTTCACACAGGGCCATGTGCAGTAGGTTTGGATTTTTTTTCTCCCTAAATAATAAAACCCCTCATTTAAAAACTGCATTTTGTGTTTACTTGTGTTATCTTTGACTAATAGTTAAATGTGTTTGATGATCAGAAACATTTTGTGTGACAAACATGCAAAAGAATAAGAAATCAGGAGGGGGGCAAATAGTTTTTCACACCACTGTACATTTCCGGTTGTATTGCTACAATGTTAATGAAGACATGTGCCGTATACATGGTGCTGCGTAATATAATGCTGTATGCATGGTGCTGTATAATAATAATAATAATAATAATAATAATAATAATAATATAGTTAAATATATTTAGGGTTAAGGCAGATCTACAAAAAATTATCATGATCTGGTTATCATGTAGTCTTTTATCATTTATCTTTATCATAATTCTAAAAACAATAAAATTTTTCTCAATGATTTGATGACTGTGTGGTTATAAAACTATGATTATTATTATTATTATAATTATCAATAATAATCATTTTAACAGTAGTAATAATAATAATAATAATAAAAACAATAATAATTATAATAATAATAATAAAATGAAAAGGAACTATGGCAAGTGATATAATATCTATAAAATCATATTATATTATTGCATTTTGTTTTTCAATTACAATTCCTCCTGAAACAGCGATATTAGCAACACAAAGTATAACCTCAAGGGCAAGAAGCGCAAGTCGCAATATACAAGTATTTTAAAGTATTTTAAAGTAAATTATTCCAAAATGTTGTTATTATAATTGTACTCACATGCATCCGTCTGCGGACAGAACATGCACAAAAGCTAAACGTAGTTAAACGTGACACTATACTCTGTAAACTGCATATGCGGATATTATTTGTGGATAAATTGTTTGTAGCTTGAGGCGCAATAGACCAAAAAGAAAATGTGAATCGTAAGATAAAGTACATTTAAATAACATGAGAGAAAGCTTGTGTGTGTGTGTGTGTGTGTGTGCGTACACGGCAACAGTGTTAGCATGAATGACACGGTGCATTCCTGCACTATCGCTTCCTCTGGTAATTAGTGTCATAAAACCATGAAGTTCTCTCTCATTGAAACACATTCCTTAGTCCTCCAATACAGCACCATTCTGTAAGGCCGACCTGGCAACCACACAAACATCCATACACAATACATAAAGTAATAAAAAATCCTGCTATGCTAATCATTGATTCTCTCTCTCTCTCTCTCTCTCCCCCCTGCTCCAGCCTGTAAGATCGGCTACTACAGAGCTTTGGCCAGTGACGCCGGCTGCTCCAAATGTCCTCCTCACAGTTACTCTGTGCGTGAAGGCTCTACATCGTGCACGTGTGACAAAGGATACTTCCGTTCCGAGACGGACCCAGCATCTATGCCTTGCACCCGTATGTATACCATCCGATTTAATATACCGCACTAGCACTGAGATAGATAGATAGATAGATAGATAGATAGATAGATAGATAGATAGATAGAGTACTTCATCATTCGTTACAGCACCCAATTCACATTTTAGGGTACAGGTAAAAATGGTGCCAAAATAATACAACTATACTGTTTCTACGTACATGCATGTGCATGCATGATGATGTATATACAGACAGCAACAAAACTGTACATGAGATGCACCGGTAAGTTGAAATAGTAATAGAGAGAATGAACAGGCAAGTTGATAAATATTAATAAAAGAGAGGACGAAATGAAGAAAGTGACCATAGTGCAATTAAGATAGAATGTACTGTAGGTAGCGCAAAGGTTAAAAGTCTGTCAATGACTGCTCACTGTTTGTACTCTGGATTGTTGTTTGTTGAATACAGTATTTAAAAAGGATTTTTAAAGAACCCCTGTTTGGATATCATCTTTCATATTATCCCCCGCAGCAACAGTCAAACCAAATAAAGCCCGGTCGTTCATGTCTTCATTTCATCTGTCCTAACTTGCAAAAAAAAATAAAAATAAAAAATGTGAAAAAGCTCACAGCAATATTAACTAGAGCTGACATCTTTTTGGGGAAACTAACGTTTAACTCATTTAATATTCATTACATGACCCTATCTCATTTTATGGATAATAATCTCTTTAATGTGGCTAATTAGCTAATTACCTCATGAATAGCACATTTTGCTGCAGTGCTATCATCAGTGATAATAATGAACGTCTTTTAAATCGTATTGTATTAAAAAAAAAAAAGAAAGAAAGAAAACCCTTGCAATTTTATTATTGAATGACGTTTGAACCCTATACTCGTTCAGTGTGTCTGCTTATTTCCCTACACACACTTGAACACCTGGCAATCAACGTTAAATCGCATGACCCTTGTGAAATAAAGTAGAAACAAGGTGCTTAAGTGAGACTGTAAGTGTGTAATCAACTTTCTGTGTTGGAAGGAAATCCTATGTTAATATGTACCTTAGCGTCGGAGGTGCGTACAAAAAAAAAGAAGAGCGCCTGCAGCTAGCTCGCTCTGGCATTTGAAAACACATGATAAACAGAAGCTAAATAGCCATAGCGTGTCGAAAGATGGGGTAATCTCCTGAGGAGAGACAGATGTTATCGGTGTGTGTGTGTGTGTGTGGGCTGAAAGAAACTAAACATATTAACATATAAAGTTTGCTAGGCTATCCTCTGAAAGCGTGTTCGGCTAATCACAGTGTTTAAATGCTCCACTTTTGTTTTTGTTTAGTTCATTCACTTTCGTTTTGCACCTGCAGGAGAGAGAGAGATGGATGAATAGGACTCACCCCATTACACTAAACCTCTCTCATACCTTATTATATTGAAATCCGCTCCTGTCCATCACCATTGAAGCACTCGACATCCGCTCAGCCAGACTGTTTAATGTAGTTTCAAAAATGAAGAAATCATACAGCAAGAGTTAGTATCAGGCATAAATACTAAGATGTATATAAATCTTCTCGTAACACACACACACAAAAAAAAAAATATTATTACTATTAAAAAAAGATTATAGGATTCAAATCAAGTTTAAAATCAAAACTCGGTTACTATCATGTAATTCACCTGGATTTTGCTTTATCCACTTTTGTTTGTTAGCAAGAAAACAGATTAGCAGGATTCATGTTTTGTAACTTTTTCCACATCTGTCAAAACACACACCTTATTTATTAAGGTTATATACATTTTGTCAAAAATAGGCTAACAACAGAGCCATTTATAGAGCCTTTTCTCGTCCCTAAAATTAGCTATCTTAGCATTAACTGCATAACTGATAGCTGACCTAGCATCTGAGCTAGCAAGAATCATATCTTGTAATTCGACTCATCCACTGCTTTACTATTTTAAATCTACACATGCTGTGATTTATGAATGTGTCCATGTCCTACAATTCTCCAACTTAGCTGCCCAACTAGGTAACTGCTAGCAAAGTGTCATGTGGGATTTCAGTATGTCAACATTTACAATTAACCAAATTAATGATTAAATAAATAAATATGTAGGCTTATATTCAAAATCAAAGCAATTTTGTCACTAAAATGAGAAGAGCTAGCGCTTAAATGAGCTGATTTAGCTTAACTACCCTAATAGCTACATGCTATCAAACTAGCTCTTGTTAGCTAGCTCCCTGTGACACACATGGATTTCGGGAATGTTCACTTACATTAAACATTCACAACTATTCATTTAACAGTATTCCAGAAACTAGTAAAACTGGGGCTAAACAAACAAAAAAAAAAACTCAGCTAGCTAATGGCTAGTAAACTAGTCCACATATTAACAGGGGATTTCTCTACCATAGCAAACCTGTCAGTCAAAATACACTATAAGTTTATATGGTTAGGTTTGCTAACTGGTCCAGTGATTAGCAAACTAGTTCATTCTTAGCAAAGCAAGCTATCAGTAAAATACACTGTAGGTTATACACAGTAAATGTTGGCTAGCTGATCCACTGATTAGCAGACTAGCAAGCCCTTATCAAAACAATCTGTCAGTCAAAATACACTAGAAGTAATAATAACAAGGTTGCAGGTTATTCCATGAATTTGTAGCAAACCAAGCTGTCAGTCAATGTAAACTACCAAGTTATATAAACGTTTGCTAGCTGATTCACTGATTAGCATCCTAGCTAGTCCATAGCAAGCCAGGCTATCAGTTAAAATACATATAAATAAGCTTGCTAGCCCATCCACATTTTAGCAGACTAATGAACTTTTAGCAAACCAAGCTATACGTCCAAATATACTGTACGTTTAGCAGACTAGATATTGTATATTTTCCAACATTTTCCATTTCCCAAAAAAGTTACAGCTCTTTCATTTTGAAAGCAGTTTGAAGAGCGTTGTCTTTCTTATGTTACACAACCTTTGCAGGAAGCAATATAATTCTGCTGACAGAATAGGTGCTCCGGTACAATAGCTAACTTTGCTTACAAAGCATAGCCGTGTTTGTTTTCTGCAAGCCCAGCTAGCATGTCGTAACATCCGTCGAATGTTTGGAGAAATGGCTTTTTCATGCTGTGAACAACAGACTGAGAAAATCTGCAAAATATCTGTTTGTGGAGAGTTTGTCCTAGTTTTGGCGAGAGTTCAGAGCATGGTTCGTGTCTGTGACATTTATTTGTGCGAGAGTTTTCAACTGTGTGTGTGTGTGTGTGGTCTAAACAGGGCACAAATGCACACAAGGGCAAAGCAATTAGTATTAATAAGATTCCTATCAGCCACCCACTCGGTTATAGAGATGATCATCTCATGATCTCGCTCAAACACACGCACACGCACAGAGCAAACAGAGGGGAATGCCTGCGGCGACGGTTTGTCATAAACGTAATTATGCCTAAATTCAGCAGCGCCCGGTTTACTGAAACACACACACACGCAATAAAAGGGCATGAGATTGAGTGGGTTTGTGCGCTCATTTCATCCTCTCTCTCATTTTCCTAGTGCTGAATAAACTCTAACCTAAATGTGCAAATACGGCATGACTTTGATCGAAAATCATTATCCCGTATAAAAAAAAAACAGTTTATAGTCATGATGCTAGAAATGCTAAAACACTGGGCAATTACTATAAATATCTGAACATTTACTAATCTAATTTGGCACTTTATAATGAACAGAGTCCTCGCTTTGGGGTAGATGATGGAACAAAACTGATGCCCAGTGATGCACATTACATACAATTAACTGATCCCTTGCATGGATGCAATCATTTTGGCAGTCTAAAACTGTGACAGGGACGTAGAAGTCGTCATATATATATATATTTTTGTAGCCATGCTGCATTTCTCTCATCGTGATCTAATCACCTGCTCATTTTGATTCCCCAGAGCCCCCATCCGCCCCGCAACATCTCATCTCCAATGTCAATGAGACATCGGTGAACCTGGAATGGTCGGCACCAGCCTTCTCAGGGGGGAGACAGGATCTCACGTACAACGTCGTGTGTAAACGGTGCGGCCCGGACGGACAGAGGTGCGAGCCGTGTGGAGTCGGTGTCCATTACACACCCCAGCAGCTCAGCCTGAGGACCACACGAGTGTCTATCAATGAGCTGCAAGCACACACAAACTACACTTTTCAAGTGTGGGCGATCAACGGCGTGTCGCCACAGAGCCCAGGGCCTGATCAAGCCGCTTCGGTCACCGTCACCACCAATCAGGCGGGTGAGTGACACCAATCCTTCTTTTATTGTAGTTGATTGATTCAGGAGATGTCAAGATATTATTAGGGTACGTTCTTCACAGTATACAGTTACACCCTATGATTCAGATTGGTCATAAAAACAGCCCAGACTGTACTGCCTAGCGTTATTGTTTTTATAGTAACAATAAATTAATTTTAACTATCCAAATTATGTGCAATAAAAATAAAAAATAAATAGATGAACAAGATTGTACTGTTTATTAGGTGTAGTGAATAATCATCCAGTGCCAATACGTTCCACTACATGACAAAAGACCTACTGTATGCGTGTTAGGGGTAGCATGACAAACTTTTGTTGTTGTTTGTATTTCTAGCTGCTTATGTAGATGATCCACATTTTTTTTTTCTGGATATTTTTTTGGTTTTACATGTAGCATAATCTGCACATGCAATTAAGTAGCCAAGCTACCCTATTCCTTATAAAGTCAGTTTATTAGCTAACCTAATTTAATAACCACCTTAGTGTGCATGTATTTCTAGAGAACATTAATAGTGCTTTAAATGTCCTCACACATCATATAATGAAATAGTATGCTTTGTGTGAATACACAGCCTTGGGTTTTTTTTTTCCTTTCTCGGGGTTGCATTTGATTTGCAATTTATTGGCACAGGTTTTATGCTGGATGCTCTTCCTGCCCCAACCCACCCATTTGAGGATGCCAGTGGCTGGGTATTTTTGGTACGAGCATAGGGTTACCCCAACGGCCCAACAGTGGCAACCTGGTGGTGATGGGGCTCAAAACACCGACCCTCCAACCCAGAGCCTGGGACACCACTATACAGCTCTCTGACATCACAAATACCAGTAGAATTTACTCATATTATTAGGTGTGAGGTTGATGCAGAGCATGCGTAACACACCTAGGTGTAGTTCCTGCTCAAATATGGAAAACCAAAGCAATTACTCTGACAAAAAAAAGAAAAAAAACAGCATGTTTGTGTGTTCACAGTATGCCTAGATTGTTAGTGTTGAGTTTTACATTTTTACAAGGTGTTTAATTACATAGTTATGTAACTATGTAAGCCATGTGGTATGTTGGCGTCCCATTAATAAAATCGGACACACCTGTCCACTCGCGCTTGACCAATTTGCCTGTCTCGGTTTAGCATTTACAACACACGCAACTAAACTTTTTTTTTTTTTCTTTTTTTTTTTAATGAGCCTCACTTCCATTACCCTCAGTGCAGGCCATTCAGACAAATGAAAGACTGTAAGTCTCGACTTGATCTTGCATGGTCTTTGGAATGTGGATTTAAAGCTATATAGATTACAGCAGACTTGCTTCCAATAATAAAGTCTGGCTACGAAAGAAAACAGAAAGCTTGTGGGTCGCCGCCATTATCTCAGAGAAAACCGAGCTGTCTTGCTGTTCTAACGGCCGCCTTGGCAAGAGCAGCGTTCAAACAGGGAACACGAACCTCGCATCGATCAGCCGCTGCCGTTAAGCGACACTCCAAGAGGGTTTTTTTTCCATCCTTGTCTCGGCACGATAACGTAAACATATCTCGGTCGCTGTAATGGTTTATAGCTTCATGGGGCTAATATGTTTGTCTATTAAATAAAGTCAAACAGCAGGCAGATTTTTTTTTTTCTTCTAAAACTCACTTTACCAACTCAGTAAAGATCCATGCTTACAAGCCAATCTAGAGGGTGATGAATGGTGACTTAGGGATGATGGTGACTGGTTAAGAATATATTTGGTATATTTAACCCCACATTTGGTCCATTATACTTTTAACATTGGCACAATACATCATCAGCCGGATCTCCCAAACTTAATTCTCATCCCAATTCTTGGGAACGGACCCAAGATTCAAATACTCACACTTCAAATTCTTTAGTTAGTGCTTGCAGCTTTCTAGACTTTCCCTCTATGTTATTTCATTGTTTATTATCCTTCTTTTCATCTTCTCCAGCTCCCTCTCCAGTTACCTCCATCCAGGCCAAGGACATCACCCGGCACGGCGTGTCGCTGGCATGGCAGCAGCCCGAGAGGCCCAACGGCGTCATCCTCGAGTACGAGGTCAAGTACTACGAGAAGGTGAGCGAGGATGGCATGGGAACCACAGCCTGAGGTCATAACCCATCATCATCATCTTCAACATCGTCATCACCATCTTTACTTTAGTGAAAGGGCACTAAAAGATTCAAGCAAGACAGGAAGAGAGAGTGATTTAAAAAAACAAACAAACATGTATAGCATAAACAAGAAAAACTTACGTAACACTCAAGCAGCTACAAGCCAAGCATTAGAGGACACGGAAGAAAACAATCGCACAGGCTTTGCTTGCTTTGGTGCAGATTTGGAGCTACCAAAGTGGTTTGAATGCAGAGAAAAGCTCTGGGGATTTCTACTTTAGCAAATACCAGTTACACCCATGGGAGGGAGAGCAAACAATAGACAAGCACTTTTTTTTTTCCTTTTTCGAAAATGCGGTTTGTGGTTTCCCGTACAGAAAGCATCCCTCCTTGTTTTTCATATCAGACCGGCTTAGGATCCCAGTCTGTGTGCTTTGTTTTCCATACCAAATAAAGCGCTTGATCACGTGGGTGGTTTAGTTTTAGACAAGACACGACAGGTAGACCATTTTGGTGATGTCAATTGATTTTTTTTCCCCAGATAAATGTTTACCTTCTTTTATGCTGTTGTGAAAAAAAAAAAAAAGATATTCAGTATATCCCTGAATTTTCATTTTCATTAGATTGGATGTCATTTTAATGTATGCCAGTTCTGTCAATGTGACGTGAATCATCTAGCTAGAGGAAATACATGAAAACATTATATTTTTTTAAACTGCAATGGGCGGTCAAGTAAACCTGGGACTTTTGATTTTGTAGAATAACAGAACACAGTTATTAGAGTAAAAACTCACTTTATTTCTCTATATCATCCCCTGTTACACTAACGCACGTATCAGTGCTTGGATGCCATCAAAGTAGAATGTTTTCTCAGTACACCAGAGCCATGTTACGTCTAAAGCACTGGCCTCCCAGGAACTCCTTGAAATGGCCTTAACATATGGTATTGGTGTGTACAGTTCCTGCAGAGAGTCGTGTCTCTTCTGCAGGTCGGCAACAAGTTATCACTCGATTTTCAAGGATCTGGCTTTGACCTTCATTCATGATTTATTATAGACACGTTCCTATCCCTGATTAGAAGGGTATTATTTGGAATTGCGTCAGATTTTTTATTAAATGCAGTTTTCTTAATTAAACTATAAAGAGATCCCCTTACTTCTCACTTACTTTAAATGTTTTTATGATATAAAAACTTAATGAATCTTAGAATAAAGTTATTACTGTGTTGACTTTCCTTTAGAATAAGGAACAGGACCCATTTTTTTTTCACTTTTCAGCTTATATCATATGTTTATATAGATGATATCCATCCCACTAATAATCAAAATAAAGATTAATTTCCGGAGCAGATTTTTTAAATATAATTCTTTTCTCTATTTTTTTTTTGTGTGAGATCAGGACCAGAACGAGCGCAGTTACCGCATCATGAAGACGGCGTCCCGCAGTGCCGATATTAAAGGCCTGAGTCCGCTCACTTCTTACGTCTTCCACGTCCGAGCCCGGACGGCGGCCGGCTACGGGGAATTCAGCGCTCCTTTCGAATTCATGACCAACTCAGGTCCGTACACCGCCTCTTTCCTTTTTTAAATGTTTGGTTAAAACAAACATACTTCGTGGTTTCTTTTTTGACAAACAAAGAAACAAGTGTCAAATTTCAGGCTTTTTTTTCTAGTAAGAAACTGATGGGTCTATAATTACAGACTGCCTATTTTCAGAGGGGGAAAAAAAGACAGATAGGGCTTTGTTAGCTCAGGGACAAAGAAAGTGCCTGAGGGGATAAAAAAATAAATGAAACATCTTGAACAAAATGTTTGTCGTGTTGTTTTTCTGCTATTAAATAAAGCTTTAATTCCTTAAAATTTGTGTATATCATTAAAAGTGCGTTTAATTTTCTCTGCCCCTATAGTTCCTTCTCCAATCATTGGCGATGGCGCCAACTCCACAGTGCTCCTGGTCTCAGTGATCGGCAGTGTGGTCCTGCTGCTCATCTTCATCGCCGTCTTTGTCATCGGACGCAGGTACATTTCTCCATAAATAGCACCGTCACTCCTTCCTTCATTGTTATTCCACTGGACGCCTTTCTGTCAGAACGGATCTCCTTTTTCACCTGTCTATCCTGACACCGTCTTTCTGGATATATACACACACACACACACACACACACACACGTTAGATTCCACGCCAGCAGACACCTTTCCCCCTCTTACCTGCACACCACCGGTGTCTCGACTCAAGCCTTGCTTTCCCACCTTTCCTTCTCCTATCTGAGATCGACACTGTAGCGCTATCAGCTGTGATAATCACCCGTGTCCCAAATTCCAATCACGTCCCTAATGAATGGACTCTTTGTTTTCTTTCCTCCCGAAAAGCTTCCATTAGACACTTCCTGACATTGTGCCTTAAAAAAAAAAAAAAAAAAAGATAACACCTTTACTATCTTTGCTTTTCTCACCCTTTCTTCAGGGACATGAGAGGGTCCATAAAGCTTAAACACACCACCAATGGTTGGGGGGGGGGGGGGGATACATCACTGTGGTCTTCAGTTGTTCCTTGGCAACCAGGGTTTTACGTATATTGACTTTAATCACCATTTCATATTTCAGGGTGAACTCTGGAATTAGAACTGTTGATTATTTTCCTCTGACTGCATGTTCTCTGGAGTGTTTTTTATTATTATTATTATTATTATTACTATTGGTGTTTTATTTGAAACAGCAACTTTTGATTAATTAAAGAGCACAACTGTGTCTTGGATCACACACACACACACACACACACACACACTATAGAGGAGCTATTTCAGGTCACACCAAAGCATTCAGGCGTTAAAGCCCAGCCTTCGCCTTCTCCTCCTCTTTCTCCTGTTCTACCTGTGGCTCTTCTCCTCACACACACAGACACACACACACTCAAACACACCCTTCCCCTTTCTCTCTGTCTCTCCCGCCCACCTCAGGGGGCTTTTGTCAACGCCAGGCTGCGGCCAAGAAACAATAACAACACAGTCGCATTCCTGAAAAGGTTGATTTGACTTGCCCAGGTGACCCTGAGCTCAGTGGGATGTATAGTTATGCATGTGTGTGTGTGTGTGTGTGTGTGTGTGTATTGGAACTCCTGCTGCTTAGACCAGGTGATCCTGGAGCTCTGATGGAGAGAGGGGTGTGTGTGTGTGTGTGTGTGGTTTTCAGAGGAGGGGAGAGATTGTTTGGATAGGGTTGAGCATTTCGTCCACTTCCTGAATCTGTCTCTTTCATCTCTCTCTCTCTCTCTCACCTTTTGTGCGAAATAGTTTCTTTTGTAAGTATCTGAAAATACTGATTAAATATGACATTTCTTAAAGGAAAAAATAAATACTCAGGTTATTATTATTATTATTATTATTATTTGTCTAGGAGGAGCAAATACAGCAAAGCCAAGCAGGATTCTGATGAAGAGAAACACCTCCACCCAGGTAATAAGGCAAGCACTGGCTAAACGTATACACACACACACACACACTGAGCTTGCTGGAGAAGATGAGTAAAAAAAGGAACAAAGGGGATGCAGAGATGAGTGTTGACAGGAGCTAGTGAAAAAGCGTGCCGTGAATAGAAAACAGATGTTGTGTTTTTGCCTGCACTACTGTTAGTTCTTGCCTTGCATTCATCTCTCTGCACCTCTCTCTCTCTCTCTCTCTCTCTCTCTCTCTGTCTCTCTCCATCCATCCACAGGGGTGCGGATCTATGTGGACCCTTTCACGTACGAGGACCCCAACCAGGCCGTGCGTGAATTCGCCAAAGAGATCGACGCCTCCTGCATTAAGATCGAAAAGGTCATCGGCATCGGTAAGAAGGCCTCCGACTGCGTCCCATTCTGAGTCCGCAATGTTCCGATCGCTTTATTTGCTGAAAAAAAAGGCGTCCTCTAAATACACCACAGTCTTTAACAACAACAACAACAAAAAACAGCCTATTGTGCCAAAGTTATGTAACTGTATGTGTGGTTTGTGTTGCAGGTGAGTTTGGCGAAGTGTGTAGCGGACGCTTGAAGATGCCGGGGAAACGAGAGATCTGCGTAGCCATCAAGACTCTCAAGGCTGGATACACGGAGAAGCAAAGACGCGATTTCCTGAGCGAGGCCAGCATCATGGGCCAGTTCGATCACCCAAATATCATCCGCCTTGAGGGAGTCGTCACTAAATGTGAGTATGTTTGGTTTGGACAAAGCATCATAAATAAATAAAACACTCAGCCCTGATCTAATTCTCAAGTCTGTGTGAGCATTGGAGGAATTTCAAGCCATTCACCTCCGAGTACTGGAACTCAGTTCGCTCAGTCGACAGTTTTTGTTTTTTCTTTCATTCCCAGTTTCACAAGTTTAGGGTTTGACTTGGTGCTTGGCATCAAAAGCCCCCTTGAGTGCTGTTCTTCTGCTTCATGTTCTAAATCACCCAGTGCATCGTAATCACCATTTGGCGCCCGGCTTAAATCTAAACCTGCATACTCTGTAACATACTCCCTTTCTTCCACCTTGATGAAAATCAAGTCTTTTCCAGTGGCTGCTTCTTTGCCAGCCCCGGAATCTTGGCAGACCGGCAGATATCACATCACAACTTTTAGTAGCGCTGTGTTGATTGAACATACTTGCTTCTACACGTGAATTCCGTAAGAACTTTTCTATGGCGAAAAATCAGGCTACTTATTACAGTATGTACATTATGGAGAAAGTATGTTGAGGAAACCTATCACTGCTGTAATCATAAGCCCTGTGCTTATCCCAGGATTATTCACATTCTGCTCGTACTGAACGTCCCATCAATGTACTTACGACTGTTCGTTAATATGTTACTGAAAACTATGGATTCTAGTCAAGTATCACATTCTCAATTCTAAAACAGCCACTCTTTGCAAACGTGCCGAGCAGAAAAGCATCCCAGAATGCGTTGAACCTGGAGGACGACAGGCTACAACAGCAAGAGACCACTCTAAGATTAAGATTTATAAACATACACTTAAAGCAAAACAATTGCTACAATTGATTATGTGGCTGGTTTGAACTAACAGGAAGCATATGGTAACTTAATGAACTGCTCTATACAACCGTGTTGAGCAGAAAACAACTTGGAATGTGCTTAACCTAGATGAGGTTGGAATTCTTCAGCAGACGACCACTCTGAAATCACATTTCCCCCCTTTAAATGTGGACAGTATGTCAAATTCCTGACCTGTATCTGTGCGAATGCACTGCTGCCACATGCCTGTGTAACTACGGGTGCAGGTGTTCCTATTAAAGTATATTATATTGTCCTGTTGGCTTCAAAGTCATTTCTGGAGATGCCTGATAGATGCCCTGTCTCTAAGTAATGCAGTAGAGTAGACCCTGCCAAGAGAGAAACCAAGCACACTTAGGTATTTAGCTTCACTTCTGTTTTAAATCTGGCCCGTTTAACTCCAGGCTAGTTGGCCTGTTGAGAGCTGTTGGTTTTATTAATGGCGGTACGAGGCTTTGTAAAAAACCGTGGCTTGACTAAAGAGGACTCAAGCTGATTGTTACTGCCGGCAAATAATGGTGGTCCTTCCATCTCCAACAGGGCCAATTAAATGTGTTAAATCACTAATGATACAGCAAGTGTCCTGAATAAATAAGCACCAAATACCCCCAAGCCGCAGACAGACAGAAAGCGAGAAAAGATGCCAGCCGTTCCCTAAAGGAGGTATTCAGAGATGGCACTGCAACACGTCGGCGCTAAATGCGACAGCGCGAGATTGCATTTGCATAATGAAGCTGGAGCTTTTACGCCATAATGATTTCTCATAGGTGGAGAGCCCGTGTGTGCGCGCGTGATTGTCATCCATTGTAAAGCCATCAACGACGCTGTTCTCTGTCTGAATGAAACGGGGTTGGGTGGCGGATCGGGGGGGGGGGGTTGTAATTCCGCAACGGAGGTCCAATCGCCCCTCGGCAATGGACGCATTCAATAAACAAACATGGGGAGAAAAGCTGGAAAATAACACCTATGCAAATAAGACAGTGTGAGAAAAGAAGTCTTTTGATAGGGAAGTGTCACTCAAAGTGCATTAAACAAAGCACAACAAACTTTCTGAGCAACCTATGAGCACTTCTTCTTCATTCAAAATCCCATTTTCTTTCCATTTCCTGTAGGGACGGTTATGCAACCAGACTGCTAACGAAACAATGAAAAACTGCTTATTGTGCACAGGGAGGGATTTTTTTTTTTGATTAGTTTTTCTCTTCTTCTGCATTTTGTCTATGCGTAGCAGAGATGATTACCATTCATGAGGTAGTCACTGCGGAGCCTTTGGCTGAGACAACGTGGTGTTTGTTGAGCAGATGGGTTCGTTGATTGCTAGTTACGAAGCAGGGCTAGCAAAGAGGTGCGAGAAGCAGGGAGAGAAAAGAAATGGAGGTCAGAAGCGGGGGAGAAGGATGTATTACAGCTGCATAAGCTTTGCATTACTGCAAAGTGGAGTTTATGTTAGTTTCAAATGCCGGCTTCAAACGCTTGCTTGTTGCTGAAGGCTGGTGGAGACAAGTTGCAAACTGATCCCTACCCACTAGATTGTGTTAACAGGATGTAGTGATACTATTTCTTTTAAATGACATTTAAGCAGAGAATATAACACTACTTAGCATGGCTAACAGTGAACTCTTCAAACATTTGCATTTTGCTGAAGGCTAGTGGCGACAGATTGCTAACTGAATGCTTACTAACCTTACCAGGACATACCAGATTTCACTCATAAGAAATTTTCACCAAAGAATTGTAACACACCTCAAAGTGCTACCATGGTACACACTTAAGTGCCATATCCCTCTTTTCCACTGCACAGTACGGCACGACATGGTTCAGTTCAACTCACTTCGGTTCGGCTCAGTTTGGCTCGGTTTGCGCTTCCACTGCAGTTTAGTAACGCTTTAGAGTGGGCGGGATTACTCACGTGTCGTTTTAGTTGCGGCGCCGCTACTGCCGTGACGTCATCGTAAACGCGCCACAAACAAACACACAACAATGGAGCATATCGACGGCATGGTGTTCTTCATTCTCGGCATGTGGATGTTTTTAACAGCGAGACGAAGTAGTTTGTTTCAAAAGAGGCTGATGGCAGCCAAAGAAGATTTTTGGTTAATACAAAAAGGTGCGTGCGATCCTTCTCTGGCTGTTCTAAATATAGCGGTTCTGTTGTGTCTCGTGTCGCAAGTTCGGTGACGCAGTAATGATGATTTTCTCCGGCCAATCAGTGACCAGCAGAGTTTACACGTCACGTTTTGGTAACGGTTCGGCGCGCTTGGAACCTCGGCTGAGGTGGTACTAAAAAAAGGACCAGGTACCAGGTACTGTTCCCAGTGGAAAACCCCCCAAAAGTGAGTTGAACTGAACCGTGTCGTGCCGTACTATGCAGTGGAAAAGCGCCAATAGTACCTACCATGGTACTCCAAGTCTTATGGTACCTACTATAGTAATTGTTGTTTTGATGGTACATTATGGTACATAGTAACATTTCTTAATGATATTCCCAATTTTTTCTCTCTTTTTTAAAAGGACATGTTTAAATAAAGTTGCTTTATAGTGTAGCACAGATTTTCTATATTTATATATTTATTTCTATATTTATTCATAATATCTTAATATTTTGAAGGGAAAAAAAATACATCTATAAAAAAATATATTTTTCTTCTTTTTTTAAATTAAACGGTGTGTAAATAGAGTTACTTGACTGTGTAGCATAGCTAACAGCTTAAGCTTCAAACATTAGCATTCTGCTTAAGGCTAGTGGTGACAGACTGCTAACTGAATGCTTAACATTACTGAATTAAAACTTTATAGATTGTATTTATAAAATTTAACATTAGCATTTTGATGAAGGAATTAAACTTAATTTAAAAAAATGACATGTTTAAATACAGGTTCCCCATTATGTAGCATGGCTAACAGGGAAAGAGTTAGCATGTTTCTGAAGTATAAGGAAGTGACACATTGCTACTTGAGTGGTTAGTGTTTAATTGAGTGTTATAGTGCTTGCTAGTTTTAATAATATTAGAATTTAAATGCTTTTAAAAGGACATGTTTCAGTATGTAGCCTGGCTAACAGTGTCAGCTTCCTTAGCATTTTCCTCATCGCTAATGGAAACAATAGTCTCAGAGGCCGAGTTAGCATGTTGTTTTGTTCATGCTAGTGGGTAGTTTAGCTTGGCTTGTGCTAAAATTTCACTCAATTACATTCATGCAAAATCAAACTACCTTTTAGTTGTGAAAACGTTTTTATTTTATGTTTTTTTTAACTGATTTTCTTTTCCTCACAGGCAAACCTGTAATGATCATCACTGAGTACATGGAAAACGGGTCCCTCGATGCCTTCCTGAGGGTGAGTCTAACATTAAAGACATGACGTTTTAAAATTCTGGAAAAGTATTTCCACATTAGCAATCCTAAATCCCTAAAAAATAATAAAAATACCACTCCCTTCTGCACAGAAAAATGACGGCCGCTTTACGGTCATCCAGCTGGTCGGTATCCTGCGAGGAATTGCATCGGGCATGAAGTATCTCTCGGACATGAGTTATGTCCACCGTGACCTAGCCGCCAGGAACATTTTAGTCAACAGCAACCTGGTGTGTAAAGTGTCTGATTTCGGCATGTCTCGGGTTCTGGAGGAAGATCCGGATGCAGCTTATACAACACGGGTAAGTTTTTAAACTGCAATCTGAAAAAAACCCGTGTGAAACTGCTAATCACACCATGCCGCCATGTTCTGTTAGCGAGCCTGCCTGCGCCAAGCTGTTGGTTTCTCTGTTACTAACCCATAGTAGTGCTTTGCGCGTCTAAGTGTGTGTGTGTGTGTGTGTGTGTGTGTGTGCATGGGCATGTGTGATTAACCTCGTCGCACGTGTTTATTGTGTCTCTTGAAAGGAAATAATGGGAACCTATCAATCGCAGGGCGGAAAAATCCCCATTCGCTGGACGGCACCAGAGGCCATCGCGTACAGGAAATTCACGTCAGCGAGCGACGTGTGGAGCTATGGGATCGTCATGTGGGAAGTGATGTCGTATGGCGAGCGGCCATATTGGGACATGAGCAACCAGGATGTAAGTGACGAGACTTGTTTCGAGAACATGCTGATTCCGAAATGCGAAAGGAGACCAGAGTTTGTGACCTTTCGCTTTCTCAGTTTTTTCAAGACTTTCTGCTCATTCATGTCTTTGTGATCTTTATTTTTCAGGTCATAAAAGCCATTGAAGAAGGATACAGGCTTCCCCCGCCAATGGATTGTCCTGTTTCTCTACACCAGCTGATGTTAGACTGCTGGCAAAAAGAGAGAGCTGAGAGACCCAAATTTAGCCAGATTGTCAATATGTTGGACAAATTAATCCGTAATCCCAATACGCTAAAGAGGACTGGAGCAGAAATACCAAGGTAGAGCTAGAAAATAAATACTATATTTTTTAACTTGGTGATATTCTTCTTAGAACAGTTAGTATACGGTCATGCATTGGATCATAAAGAAATGTTAAATAAACCTCTAAGTATATTATATTATGGTACATTGTATATAATAAATACAGTATAATGCACAGATGTTGGTATTTATTATAATAGCACTGACTAAGAATTATTTCCTGCAGTTAGAAATGTTTATGTGCCCCAGTGAACCCCAGTGAAAAATTCACCTTAGGTGTTTCTCTCTCTTGTCCAGGCCTAACACCACCCTTCTAGAACCTAGCAGTCCAGAATTCTCCTCTCCCCTGGGGAACGTGTCTGACTGGCTAACAGCCATCAACATGGAGCGCTACCGTGACAACTTCACTGCCGCAGGCTACACCACCCCAGAGGCGGTAGTGCAGATGACGCAAGAGTAAGTCAGGAAAATTTGGCACCGAATTCCCACGTCTAGTCTGCGAGCATGCTTGATGTCATTGAGACATTTGGGGTGGTTGTGTGATTAATGAATTTGCGATTGGATACCTCAGACAACTACAGCATCATAGTACACTATAGAAAACATAGTGGCCATAGAGCTCAACGCAGGCTAGGCAAGAAATATGACTACAGATAACAGCTCGTAGACAGTATGTTGTACTTGACAATCATCATCAATGGAGGCAATAAGACATACTTTACTTCCAGAGGCGCTTTAATAAAGCTGAACAAAACCTGTTCAGTTCCAGCGCAACCTCTAACCGTTTGAAAATAACTAACACAATTAGCTGAGTTAAAATTGTACCTATTATTTAAAAGAACCCACCAGGATGATGTTAATTTGACAATATTATCGAGGTTGGGAGGTTGTTTTTGAAACAAATGGATTGAGTGGGACTCTGGACCAATTGGGAACATACTGCTGATACAAGTATGATTCAGATACTTGTTACCCTACAGCTTAGTAAATTTAACTTTTTCACCTATTCCCCCCCCGGAGCAGATAGGGTTAAGGGCCTTGCTCAAGGGCTCAACAGTGGCAGCTTGGCAATGCTGGGGTTTGAACCCCCAACCTTTTGATCAGTAACCCGAGAGCCTTAACCGTTAGAGACTCTGTCACTAAATATGAGTATGTAGCAGAGATCACCACAAAACAAACAGACAGCAGAAAATTTTATGGGACTGGAGCCAATGGAGGAGGGGAGGATGGCGGGAGACGCTTAATGTCTGAGATCAATTCTGTGACGATGCAGTTTGGACTGCATATTACAGTAGAGCAGTGCTTCTCAATTATTTTCTGTCCTGCCCCCCTAGGAAGAAGAAAACATCTCGCGCCCCCCGCGCAACTATAAATAGTATCATTTGTCTATAAAATTGTTATAACTACACCTCTGCATAACACTGTATCCTTATTAACATATAAGAGAATAAAAATGAAAGAAATATGGACCAACTTACATAATAAATAATAAGCGCGCATGCTCAGTGCAAACAAAACCCCTACACCACCGAGCGAATTCTCCCTGCGCACACTCTGCGAATGAGAGCGCCACTGCCCCCTAATGTAGTGGAGTGGTATTGCACTTTATTCTAGAACAGTAAAAAAATCAAAATAGAAAAAAAGCATGTTCCCCGAGGTCAAACGTGCCCCCCCTTGACGGAGCCTCAAGCCCCCCCTGGGGGCGCGCCCCACTATTTGAGAAACACTGCAGTATAGTAATTGGAGCTAAGAAGCTAAGAATGACCAAATGGTAATATTTCTGAAAGAAAATGAAACAGAAAGATAATATTACAAAAGAGATGCACACATGAGATACATGCGCCGTGTGTGGGAAGCTGTTGTGTCCGTCCCTGTCTCCAAATGGATCCTGGATGTGCTCGGATATTGTGCGTTAATTTGCCATAAAAACTCCAAATAAAGGTTGCAATTTGGTGTTTCGAGGTTGGACGTGTAACAAAAAAAAAACTTGTACACAAAAGACTTATACGTCCTTAGTTTCCTAGAGTCTCAAGATTGCTGGCCCCCTTCGCGCCCCCCCCCCCCCCTTACCCCCGCCCCCCATCTGCAGTCTCATTAGGGATCTAAATATAAATCTCCATCCGGATTTCTGTAAAGCTGCATTGTGACAACGTCTATTGTTAAACAGTCTATACAAATGAATTGAATTGAATTAATGGAAGTCTGCTCTAAAAGCAGTGCCGAAGCGGAAGCATTGCCTTGGCACATAAGCATGTAACAACATTGCATTTATATGTAATGACCTTTTGTACAGTTTTCACTGGGAAAAAAAGTGTGAAAGGTCAGCTGCTAGATTTTTGGTTTAGCTCAAACAGCATGTGGAGCTTCTTGTGGAACACACACAGTGTTCGGTTTTCATGAATTTTTGCAGCACCCTTTAAAACTTGTTTTTTTCCCCCAAAATGTGCTGTTGGTTTTGTTCTCATCTTTATTTTATTTCCTCCAACAGAGACATGACAAGGATAGGCATCGCCTCCGCCGCACACCAGGACAAGATCCTCAGCAGCGCGCAGGGAATGCTGTCCCAGATGCAGCTGATACAGGACAGGATGGTTCCAGTCTGATCAGAAACTCTCTTACAACACACCTTTTTTTTTTTGGTCCCTTTGTTTTTGTTTTGTTTAATTTTTAGACATTTTTACCTCATCCTCATTTACGCACTTTAAAAAAATAAATAAAACAAGAACAAGGACGAATGGAGAACGGCACTTTTTTTTGTCCTGGATCACCTTTCGAAAGGAGGATGTTTCTTTCCGTGGTGGTGTTAAGAAACTATGTTCTTCAGTCACGCATTTTGCTCCAGGATGGAACTTTGAGGGCATGCTCTTTTTTTCCCCTCCTTCTATCCCTTCACCTTGTTTTTTTTTTCTTTCTTGTATGTATGTAAATGTAAATATGTAGAACTTTTTGGATTTGTTCCACTTTGCCATTTCAGCGTTCAGTCCACCAAGCAATTTAAAAACTGTGGCTTTAAAATGAAAAAAAAAAAAGGAGAGCTCTTTATTATTTTATTTTTTTTCATTTTGGGATTTCTGGCTCCATGTGAAGTCTTCTCCGCCCCTTTGAAATGGAATATCTGTCTCCACTTGGCTGGCAAGTCGTGCGCACCGATGGATTAGAGAACACTGCTCCGAGTTGAGATCTCTCTTGCGTCTTTTTCTCTCCAGCTTTGCTATTTTTTCCCCCTTTTTTTGCACTCTCTCATCCCAGACAGGCTGTGAAATTCCCACTCACTGGGAGCTGGATGGGGAAAAAAGGTAAGCACTGTTCCATTGTTTATGAGATCTGCTCTATTTCCTTTGGAGTTATTTATACAGTCCTCAAGGTAAGCTTTAGAGAGGGAGAAATGATGACAAAGTTATACTTGTTTTATTCAATAGGATAGAAAAAGAAGTGTTAGGAAAGAGAAGGAATAACAACTTTGCATAGCAACAAAGAAAATAAACTCATCTTGGAATTCCCTGAGGATTACTATTTAAGGCACTAAACTTAGTCTTAGTATTAAAAATACCTACAATAAATGCATTTCACCAATTTTTTTTTCCTTTATAGGGTCACATCGTTGTTTCCGCCATGCAGAGACATCCTTTACTACCTGCACCACTTGCCATCAAGGTTCCTCAACACAACAGGAAAATCTTCCAGACGCAAATAATAAGCTAAGAAGAGGATAAGGATAATTTGCACCCCATGAGCTTTGTTTTGTTTGCATTCTACATCGACTGAATGTATGCTAGCAACAGAACAAATGCTAGCTCACTCACATGCACAAAGCTTTTTTTTTATTCTTTATTTCTTTTTTTTTTTTTTGGTGAAATTACTAGAAAACAAAACCGGTCAATTTGAGAGTGAGCAACTTTAGATTTTTAAGCCACAAGGAAGTCACTGGAGTCTTTCGGAAAACTTTTCAGGAGTCAGAAAATGCTAAGCTAAATTCAGACTCAGAGGATTAGCAGCTAGCTATAACACTTCTCTTGTGGTTGTGGGAACTGAAATATGGACATCTGAACCTTAAACCTACCACAGGAATGTTTAAAAATAAAAAAATAAATAAACTTGAAAATTCACATTTCATGAACGCCAACGCCAGGTTCGTCTGTTTAACACACGGTCCTGTTCAAAACGTTTTCTTCTTCACGTTTTTCAGTTCGAGCACCTGATTGGAAATATGCAAGGAATGTGGAGGAGATGGAGAGCCAGAGAATGTATTGTGCCATGTTTCTTAAATCTAATTTTATTCTGGAGAATCAAACTAACAAATCATGGTTTTTTTTTTTTTCGTTATTTTTTTTCTTTGCTCAGTTAATCTAGTTGTGTAGATTAACATTGTGCTTATTTGCAATTATCTATATAATGCCATTGTTTTCTTTCTTTTTAAAAAAAAATGAATTTAGGTACATTTCATTTATTTATGGTCCTTTTTTATCTAGTTTGTAAATTGTAAAATAGAACTATGAGAAAAATAAATGACTGATTGCCAAGCGTGAAATCTTTTGTTGTTGAACTTACATTTTGGAGTATGACTTTCCATATTAATTCCATATTAGAAAAATCTGCTTCATTGAAAGGATAAAAAATTGAGGACAACTTTACCCATAAGAAATGTTACTAAGGTACAGTTAAACCTTGCATTGGCAGCATAATTTGTTCCGGAAGCTTGTTTGTATATCAAAGCGAATTTCCCCCCAATAATGGAAACTCGGATGATTCATTCAACAACCCCAAAATATTCATGTAAAAATTATTAATATAAAATAAAAATAAAACAAATTGACTTGCACTCTACCTTTGAAAAGAATTGGGACTGAAGTAAGACAAGAGAGGAGATGAAGAGGAGCGGGGCTACTGTGTAATACACACGTACACTGAGACTGAACATGGGAGACGATTACCCACAATGCTGCAGCGCGCGTGAGAAGAGCCATTGGCTCAGTTGTCATCACATGACACCCGGCAGGCAAAGCACATGTGTACTACTCGTATGTCAAGACCTCGCTTGTTTATCAAGATGAAATTCATTAAAAGATTTTGCTCAATCTTTGCTCATCAAAATGCTCTCAGACCAAGATACTCGCAATCCAAGGTTCCCTTGTACAGTATATAGTATATTTTTCTATGGTAAACTCTACTACATACTCTAACATACAATTGTAACACTGTTGTACTTTAAATGTACATGTTTGTGTTTACCGCAATATATTGCTTAATACCATGGTAACTATTGGGTACCACAGTAGCTATCAAGTATGTTTGTACATACTGTACCATATTAGATATGTTAGTACATACTATTACTGACATGGTATAGTACAGACAGTACCATAGTATTGTATGCAATATTAAGAGTTTCAACATACTCTATGGTATATTAATGCTAATAGTTTTATACAACATACATATTACCATTATGGCACAGAAACGGTATTTACATTATCCTGGCACGTATTCCATAGTACCATAGTATTTATCAGCAAATAAGTACCATGGTATTGTCCAAAAACATCATGGTACTATATACTGTATAGAATGTAAAAATGTTATTATGGGCAGCCTAGTTAATGTAATATTTCGATAGGAATACTAACTTTTATTACTTTCTTTGTAAAGTTGCTACTCATATTCATGACAGCTGCAGCTTAACGAATTAATTAGAAGCAATATATCATGGATGTAACAAATATTTTGAGTTATGATTTATCCAACTACCAAGCTAATTACTGCTAGCTACTAGTAATTAGACTAATCAAATCTGGTGCAAACTTGGATAAATATGCTGGTCAATGTTAAGAAATGTTCAAATAAAGAAAACATATCTTAACGTGCATAAAAAAGAATACTGTACAGTAGATTTATAGTTCATATCTATAAAAGTAGATATGAGCTATAACATCTTTAAAAAAAATTATACGCACTTTTGCACAGAAGATTGGAAGAAGATTATTGATTATTTTATTTCAAAATTGATTGAATGATTAACTCCGCCCATTATATTGATCTGTAGCTGGCAGTTGTTGGATTAGAGAAGTCGAGATCTTTGAGGTTTGAATTTTACATGAACTCCCGGTGTCCTGTCCAAATAAATTCATTTTTACTACATGAAATTCTGAAACATATTGAATGTTCAAACATGATAGTATGATGTTTAGAATCCTGGATTTTTCAGCACTTTTTGAGACATCTTTGTCGATTTCTTCCTCTATGAGCCCACTTTATGCAAGTGCTTGTATGAAGCTGTTTGGCGAGGATAAATACTACGTGAAAAATTTGAAAAAGGATGAAGAGGGCAGATTCTCCCCTGAAGAACAATCGCAACAATCAAACGACATTACTGGTCTGCCTTTCGTCAGCTTTTTTCTTTCATTCCAGCTCTTTTTCCCTCCCCCTTAGCTTTTCCTGTGCTTTCTCTACGCTGAATGGGCCGTAATACAGCCACCCTGGCACGTTTAATCAGTAAACATCTGTTTCCCCACAGCCTGCCATGATGGCTGATTGTGTGAGGGGCCTTTGATAAATAAACGAGGAAAAGAAAAGCCCTAGAAAACGCAATTTTCGGAGTAGGAGAAAGACCGCAGTGAAAGTCTGGCAATGTTTTTTTTTTTTTTTTTTTTTCCTGCCACAATCAACCTAATGTGAGATGCATGCATTATGCATGTGTTTGGGCGCTACACTGAGAGGAAGTGAGAAGAGAGAAGGGGGGAAAAAATAAATGAGTGAGAAGAACTTAAAAGTTTAACTCAGGAAATATGCTTGAAATTAGTGGGTAGTTAATAATGCAGGGATGAGCCGAGAGAGAGAGAGGGGGAGTGGGAGAAAGGTTGAGCCAATCTATAGAAATGTGTGTGTGTCAGAGAGAGAGAAAGTGTGTGTAATATAACACTTGGTTTAAAAAAAGAGCTGCAAAATGTCCAGAGACATATATTATGTCATATCATATTATATGAAGAGTGTTCGAGTCAAACCAGGATTTGTAATGAAATTCCTGGTGAATAAAGGCAGAGAATGATTGGCATTTACGGAAGACTTCAAGCACAGTACAGTGATGAGACTCTTAGCCGCAGTGAAACGTGAACGGCGCAAAGGTTTTGAAGAAGGCCGTACTTCTGTGAATGACGAAACCCGGCTGAGGTGGCTCGGAAACCACCGCAGTCGTTCCCGTTAACATTCCGCAGAGGAATGCCTGACTCATGGCCAACTTGAGGAAGAGATGCATCTGTCTGTGGAAACTGTGCACACGCACCACTTGCACGTTACAGGAACTCAGCTGGGAGTTATTACCACATCCCCAGGTCAGTCCTGACCTCACTCCGAGAGATTTGCGCACACTTGGCCATTAAGGGAGTTCCTGGGAGGCCAGCGTTTCAGACATGAAGCAAAGAAACTGAGAAAACGTCCTACGTCCTACGCTAGTGATGGTATCCAATCACTAGCGATAAGCACATGCTGTATTTTAATATTAGTATCGTTTATGAAAACTTCTCAAGCGATGCGTAAACTCACAGACACCAAAGCAAGCCTAACACAGAACAGGTGATCACACTAGGATAACAGAATGACCAGAGGATAAGAATCCTGTTGTTTTTTTTCAGCTCTTTAAAGCAGTTTTGGACTAAACCATCTCCTTTGGGTATGGTTTATATAAAAAATTATTATATTGGCATGGTGGCATTAAGAATGGTTCCCTGTCAATGTTCAGTAATCTCATACATTAAGCATTATTGTGTTTGTTTTATTGTTTTGAATAGCAAATAGTTGAGGATGTGGCTGTTTTAGGTGTGGCCTCCTTTTCCTGATTGGTATTTCCCTAATTTCCATAATCTTCGAATTCAAAGCAGCCCTACCTAGCTGGACCACGAGTGCAGATGAAAATCAACATGTTAATGCATCATTCATCAAGCAACTGAGGAGACACACACAGGCATGCTTGTGCACATAAACCCATCTGCAAATATAATAATCCCAAATGAAATGTAACTATAAACAGATAAAAAGAAAGTAGGACTTGTCGTTCATTAACCAGACGCTCTTCTGGGTGTCAGTATGAACAGTACAAAGTCATCAGCAGTCCAATCCAGACTCTCCATTTATTTTCCCCCTGTGTGTGTGTTTTTATTGTGTGTTGATTGCGTTAGTGTTGCGTTTGGTATTTAATATGTGAAGTGTGTAAGTGTGTGTGATTGGTGTGGGTGGCGGACACACACTGAGCTCCGCTCTATGATTAATGACTGAGAGATGGCAAAGATAATGAGGTTCACTCAACAGTGCCACACTCACACACCGCCTCTCAGCAGCACAGAGCGAGGGAGAGAGGGAGAGAAAAGAGAGGCAGAGGCAGGAGTTCAATACAGTTAACATCTTTAATTTGTTTTATCATTCTTCTAAACACCTCTTCTGCCCTTTCTTTCTCCTTCTTAAATTCCACTTCAATTTTCTAGCTGCTCTTTCTTTCTTTTTCTTTCTTTCTTTCTTTCTTTCTTCTTGTTCATTATTTTTATTCTTTGCCTTAGACATGTTTTTATTCTTTCTTTCTTTTATATCCTTTCCTCGCGTTTCATTAATTTTTCAGTTTTTCCTCAGTCTTTATTCATTTTACATTAGTCTTTCTTTCTTTCTTTCTTTCTTTCTTTCTTTCATGTTGTTAATTCTGTTTATGTTTTGCCTGTGACATCGATTTTTCTTCTTTCTTTTCTTCTTTTCTCACTCTACCTTTATTCACTACTTATTATATTTCTTTCTTTCTTTCTTTCTTTCTTTCTTTCTTTCAAGTTCATTATTTAAATTTTTTGCCTGTGACGTTCTTTCCTTTATCCTTTTCTCACGCTTCATTAATTTTTCAATGTCCTTCCTTCCTCTCATATTTTTTCCACATTTTTCTTCAATCTTTATTCATTTTCACATTAGTCTTCTTTCTTTCTTTCTTTCTTTCTTTCTTTCTTTCTTTCTTGTTTTATTCTATCCTTATTTAAGTTTCTATTATTTTCTTTCTTTCTTTCTTTCTTCTTATTCATTATTTTAATTCTTTGCCTTAGACATGTTTTTATTCTTTCTTTCTTTTATCCTTTCCTCGCTTTTCATTAATTTTTCAGTTTTTCTTTATTCATTTTACATTAGTCTTTCTTTCTTTCTTTCTTTCTTTCTGTCTTTCTTTCATGTTGTTAATTCTGTTTATGTTTTGCCTGTGACATTGATTTTTCTTCTTTCATTTCTTTTTTTCTCACTCTACCTTTTTTCACTACTTATTATATTTCTTTCTGTCTTTCTTTCTTTCTTTCTTTCTTTCAAGTTCATCATTTAAATTTTTTGCCTGTGACGTTTTTTTTCTTTCTTTCCTTTATCCTTTTCTCACGCTTCATTAATTTTTCAATGTCCTTCCTTCCTCTCATATTTTTTCCACATTTTTCTTCAATCTTTATTCATTTTCACATTAGTCTTCTTTTTTTCTTTCTTTCTTTCTTTCTTGTTTTATTCTATCCTTATTTAAGTTTCTATTATTTTCTTTCTTTCTTTCTTTCTTTCTTTCTTTCTTTCTTCAACAAAGTGAGTAAGTGAATAATAATATACAGATGTTTGAGTGGTTAAGGGATTTGCCAGAAACATGTGTACAATGTGATAAGAGTTCACAGTCCTCATTAGGATAAAAAAAAGGGAAGTAAAAATGAATGAAAGATCGAGACCTAGGAAGATAAGATCAGTGGAAAAATGAGGATAGAAATATTTGGAATGGGTTTACAAATTGCTTCATGAGTTTGCAAGTACACCAAAGGCTTATATAAGCATATATACACACACACACAAAGCTTTAGAGCCGGCTACAGTCCAAAATCAATAGTGGAAGAAGCTTTAGTCCGCTTATAGGACACTTCATCTCTGTCAAACACCAAACATTTAAATTACAGCAGACAATGCACTATCATTTCTCACCACGAGGACAAGATACTCAGGATAAGGCTGTATAAATCACACAGAGCGAGGAGGAACCAAGGAGGAATCCAGCAGTAATGTGGGAAATGGACGAGATATATATTCCCATACGTCTGTGATGACAGTCCCAACAAGAGGGTTATGTTACTAACATACAAAATATTGAACGCCAGGTCAGTGACATCCATCATGCTACAGCATTGTTCTTTCTTTTTCATTCCTCTCCATTCTTTCTCAGATAGATACATGGACAGCTTGATAGGTCTGGATGCATAGGTAGATCTATAGTGCTGTCGAAAGTTTCAATAAGTTTAAGGTTGAATTGGGAATTCCAAGATGATCTGGAACACCAAGACAACTTAACAGATAGAATCGCCTAGAAGCCCACATCTCATAAAAACCAGCAGAAGGTTGGAAATGAATTGAAGCTCAAAAAAAAATTTACATCTAAAAACAAGGCAGTATTTCAAACCATACCGAAATTGCACTATGAACTACTACAACAAACACAAGGTGATGCTTTTTGCTTTTTGAGATGACTCTCAGTGCTCCTTGACTAAATGAGGAGTGAAAAGCAGTTCCATTTGGTGTGGGGGGGGGGGGGGGGGGGCAAAACTTTTACATACAACTCCACAGAGATGGAGTACATGAAGGCAGGTGGAGTGGGTTAGAGGGAAGGAGAGAGAGAGAGAGAGAGAGAGAGAGAGAATGAAGCAAGGGACAGGTAAAGAGGATGCTGGGAGGCGTTCTGGCAAGCGGTTTACCGCTCAAGAGGTGCCATCTGTACTACCCTGTGGGGCAAACGCTCGAAGCAGCAGTCCAACACAAACATTAATGCACGCAGGTCTGCAGACAAATCCGGCATGGCGCAGAACTACATGTTGAAGCCAAGACATCCACAATCCCTCAGGACTCTTTTTTACAGAACCACTTTAAACCCAGCGTACATTAAGTAATTTTTACTTATCGAATGCTAATCCAATTTAAATTCATTATTCTTCCTAAACAAGCCTTCATCATGCCTCACTAATGCGCACACTGTATTACGTTATGTTTCGCTCCATTACGCCTTCCGTCGTAGCCTCAGTTTCACCTCCTTGGCTGACAGAAGTAGAAACAGATGTGATGTTTTGCTGTTGGAACTCATTCGCTTCTGAGATGTGTTCTGAGCCCGTGTGTCCTGAGATGCTTTTCAGCTCACCACGGTGGTAAAGAGTGCTTATATATGAGTACTGTTTCCTGTTATAATCTTAGCAAGTTGTTTTTCACAACGTATCTGCTAAGATGGTATTTAACTAATTTTAGTTTCTTTATGTGTTTACCCCGGCCATTCTTATTTTGTCTACATTCTTTCTTTTTCTTTAATTACTCTATTGTTTATTATCCCCATAGTTCACTCGTTTGTTTTTTCGTTCGTTCGATCTTTCTTTCTTTCTCTTTCTTTCTCTCTTTCTTTTATTTCTTTCTTTTTTCTTACTTATTTATATATAAATTTCCTCTATACGTTCTTTGTTCTTCATTTTCCTTTTTTCTTTCTTTCGTGATTTTACCTTCTATTTATTTAATTATTTATTTATTTTCCTTTCTTTACATTTGGCTTTGTTTGTTTCTTTCTTTACTCTTTCATTATATTGCTCATCTTTCTTTCTTTCTTTCTTTCTTTCTTTCTTTACTTTTGCGATTCTTCATTTTATCTTCTATTCTTTTTACTGTTTCTTTCATACATTCATCATTTATTATACCCACAGTTTTTTTTAAATGTATGTTTGTTTGTTTCTTTCCTTCTTCGTTTCTTTCTTTCTTTCCTAAACAAATGAGTAATTTCATTCCACAACAATTGTTGTAAACTCTAGAACTCTACTGAACATGAAAATCCCAGGCGACTGGCAGTACTCGATTCCACATGTCTGGCCAACATCCCTGAGATCACATTTTCCCCATTTTATTGATTGATGTGAACATTAACTGACGCTACGAACCCTGTATTTTTCACAATTGGTTGATTGGATAATTGCATTGATGAGCAGGTGTACAGGTGGCTGAAGAGCGTATAATCCAATACAATCATTATCTGATGATACAAATAACAAAAAAAAAATTGCTGTGTGTTATTTAGGTAGATGTTCAGCCAGATCCCATACAATATAAACCTTTCTTTTGGGTAAGCTAACAATCTGTCTACAAATTGGCTCTAATAGGAATGATCAACTCTGAGCAGAGGAAGGCAAATACTGTATTTAAGGTAATAGTTAGGCATACATGTCAGACCTTGAATAAACCAGAGAGGCCAAGCGCTGCCTAATTTCACTGGAAGAAGCAGTTTGTGTTTACTGTAGTCTGGCAAGCGGTCTTCTGCCTCATGGGGCATAATGAACCACTCAAACTTTTTTTTTTTTCATCTCAGTCATTCAAAGTTCATTGTTGTCAGTTAGACTTACATATTGTGTGGGTGAGATGTCCAAGACTGAGATGTCGTAATTACTTACGAAGACGCATTTTTTTCTCGCACATTTTCATTTAGCCTGCAAAACCCTAGCATGAGTGTGCAAGAAACCGGATTGTTTTTGCATTTAAAGTAACTTTCTAAGAAAGCAAAAGATCCAATATCCTGCCCAATCGTTAGGTTTTGCTTGCCTGGGAATTGACTAAGTGAAAATGTGGAAGGTCTGTAATATAATATAGTATAGTATAGTAATTATTGCTATTTTTGATGATCACATTAATCAAACCAAGAGAAACCATTGAGTATTACAAAGTTTTTAATGTAGCCTGTTGTTGGCCAGGTGCTCAGTTTAGAGATCTGCCCATTAAGCATAGAAGAAAATATTATGTATAGATAGCTTGCTTGAATTGCAGATTGCTCTTCATAAGTAAACAAAGGGGACTAAAAGTGCTGACCTTCATTCAACATTAAGAGCACATCACGCACACCAAATGACTATCGACCGTTAGAGAGTTTTCATTCTCCGACTAACAGCTTACTCTAGTCTCTCTAGACCCTTCCTGTTTACTGCTTGTTCATTTTTCCCTCCCGTTTCCTTCACTACTCCCTGAACCAACACTGAAGCGATCTATAAATATCTACAGGAGTTTTCACCGTCTGCTCTCTCCGAGGGCTCGCAATAGCCTGAGGCTCCTGTCTTTACTTATGGTTCTGTAATGAATTGAACCAAGTGAACTGTATTAAATTGCAGGGAGCCAATTGATCGCTGGGTATATCGACTATCAGCATCATCAAACAGCAGAAACATTAATCAAGTTATCAATCCACAGCTACATCGGAACAATAGTGAACATGTACAGGACAAGGAAATAATTAAAACATACAAATATAGATCAATCTAAAAAAAAAAAAAAAACATACAGATACATGTTTTTAAAAAATACAAGAGGAAAGGCTTGTATATATATTTTTATTTTTTAATAAAAAGGAATAAAAAATAATAACTCCCATGATAAAAAATTGATAATTTTTTTCTACCTTTAACTTCAACAATTTGTCACATCCAACCATTGTTTATTTATTAGTGAAAATATGCCACATTTAGTTCTGGATGCAGTGAAAATAATCACGTATGTTAAAGCAGGAAACACATGCTGACCAGTTGGATTTAAGAATTCAAACATACACAGAAAAAAAAAAGTCCAGGCTAAAATTTGCCTCTCTCGCTTATCCATCTTTCGCGCCATCCTCCGGTCCATCCCTTGCACTAATCACGACCATCTGTGGTTGCGCGTGGAAAAAGACGCCGCACACTCGACCTTGAGTTCCTAACATGCTGACGCCAGCCAGCACACGTTAGCATGTGGTGGTTTCAGTAAGTCGACTCCAATATAACATGGTTCCAGTTGCTATGACTTACTATACTAAACATCTCAAAATTATCCGGGTGACTGGAAAGCTTTGTAGATCCGATTTCAAGTGAGGAGAAGATGAAGAAAGCACATGTCCAAACATGGAAGGTCATGTTGTTGATATAAAATATGTACAGTTTAAAAAAAAAAAAAAAAAAAAAGGGACTACTGTCTTAGGGACCTTTAACACAATCCTATTGTATTTCAATTGTGTATTTCAATTCTTTGATGGTTCTTGGCTGATTGACTCTTTTGACATGCCTTAAATCACTTAAAATGTGGCTATGAATTAGCTATGAAACCAAACAACGTAATTTCGATTACAACATAACCACCTTCAACGCTACATACTTGTATTTACTCGTGAAGAGTTACTCCACCTCACAGTTTGCTGTGAATTGTCAGGACTTGTCAGGAACTGCTGTGATTTCTAACACCAACCTGGATACCAGCGTTATGGACAGTAGTGACAACAGATGCTTTGTACCTGGCGTGCACTTGTGTAAAAATCATCACTACGATAACATCCCTATGATGGCCGACAATCTCAAGCATGTACCAGTTTAGGATCAAAGTCCGGAATGTTGGAAAGGTCCTTTCAAGCTGTGTAAATCACAAGAGTTGTTTGAGCATCTACAAAGTGGTACAAAGTTACACTCATGCTTAAAAGGGTTTTCTTTTTGCACTATGTTGGACTAACGATGTTGGCATGGGTCTATAAAGAACAACTGAAGCAAATCATAAATCTGGGTAGAAGGTGTTACTTAATTTTCTATTACTGCAACACTTACAGTTGTACTGGTTGTAATGGTTTGTAAGGTTTATATTCATGCATGGTCATTTCTAAAATGATGTTGTTTATTGTTTATGTAGAAATTATATTAATAATATTCCTTTATTTAGAAAAGGAATCTGCAACTTTTAATAGGATGATGAAACATTTATTATATATGCATGGAAGGAGTCTATAGTGTCAGTGCTTTGCAATAGTAAGTTTTCCACCACTAGAAAGTCTTCATGAAACTATACACTTCCTGTTTTTTTTTTAAATAAGATGACAAGCTTTCTTATTACATATCATATAAAATAATTTAATAAAAAAGATTGTTCAGACAAAGAAAGTGTATAGCTGCTATGGTAATAGATGCAATGATAGGAATGCTAATACATTGCAAATTTCGGTTGATTTGGAGTAGTTTATGATGAATGAAACTCTTTCAGGTGTAATAGGATTATTACACATTAAAGGAACATAATAAACTCTGGGGTGGGTACAGTCACTCCGGTCCATCATTGATTATTGTCCTATAAAAGCATGTGAAATGAGGTGCTTTACTACAAAATTAACCTTGTTTGTCTTTAAAGAATGTCTAATTCATAGTGGCGACGCGGTGGTGTAGTGGTTAGCACTGTTGCCTTGTACCTCCAGGGTCTGGGTTCGATTCCCCGGCCAGGCACAATTCCCGTCTCTGTGTGCATGGAGTTTGCATGTTCTCCCCGTGCTTGGTGGGTTTCCTCCCACAGTCCAAAGATATGCAGATTAGGCTAATTGGTGTTCCCGTAGTGTGTGAATGTGTGTGTGCCCTGCGATGGATTGGCACCCTGTCCAGGGTGTACCCCGTCTAGTGCCCGAAGTCTCCTGGGATAGGCTCCCCTGCGACCCTGAACACAGGATTAAGCGGTATAGAAAATGAATGAATAGTTCATAGTTTTTTCTCTTTTAACAAAAACTCTGCTTTGGCAGACTTTTACATTTATACCAAATTTTGCTTCATATAAAAACATAATAATAATAATAATAATAATAATAAATACAAATAATAAATAAAAACAGCTTGAGAATGATTAAATGTAAATGCCAACAACAATACAGTCAAGCTAGCTTTCTTGCTAGCTCACTTGATCTTAAATCGACTGACTAGCAAGCTAGCTAGCTAGTTATGAAGATATCACATTCAAAATTTATACTTAACTACATCAAATGTCATTTTCCCCCCAAAAAAACAAACAAACAAACAAACAAAAAAAAACTAAGTCATTGAACAAATGTTAGCCTTTCAGGCTGCAGCAGCTACGCAGCTTGCTAGCTACACGGCTAGATTCTCTTCTTGTGTGAAGAGTCCAGTGAAAATAGAAAGAAAGAGGGATAAAGAAACAACAGCAAGTACATGTACTGTTTGTTTAAGTTCACAAAAGCCAGAATCCACCAGCTACAGCCAAAGCTAATAGATTACAGGCGTTTCTGTTTCCCCTTCTCTCTTTGCCTCCCTCTCTGTCCGGCTCAATTACTCCGATATTCTCGCTGAGGTAAAATCATACCTTCTGACGACACGAACTGGCACATGGTGACACAAACCAGAGCAACGTATGGGAGGGGGGAAAGAAAGTGAGGTGATGAAAAACAGACTGGGAAATGTGAAAAGAGGAGGATGACAGAATGCAGAGAGGAAAGAGATAGAGAAACAGAGAAGGAACGAGTCGCAAAAAAGAGCGAGCAGAAGATTCAGACTATTTTCTTTCCTTCTTTTTTTTTTTAAAGACTACTCAAACTCCTTGTTTATAAACCAGTCACTGGCATGCAGTTGGAAATATTTCAGTGTCTATCTAAATCGTTACCAAATCATCAAATTAAGAGCATATGGCACATGACTTAATGTAATAGACATTTCCAACAGATATAAAACAGAAGAGATGCATCCTGTTGTGATGCTTCCAAACTCTCAAGCTAATATCATCAATACTTGATATTAAGTGACAGCAAATTTGTTGGTTTTCCAAGAAATTAAGCTCTTATATAAGTGTTAACTTCAGTCCTTGGGTTCATCTCAACTGCTTATAACCTTTCATATCAGTTTTTTTCACCCCGTGAATTTTAAAATTATGTAACCTGATCTCATGTAAAATTCATAGATATTATAATGAGTGAGTTTGTTTGAACTTCAACTGTAAGATATAAATAATTTGTCTGTTTTACTTTTACTGGAGACATTTATTTATGAAGGGTGTTGAAGTCAAAGCAGAATGTTTGCTTTTGCAGAACAACAGAACACAGTTATCAGAGTAAAAACTCCCTTCACTTCTTTACACAATCTCCTGTGCTACAGTAATGCATTTATCCCAGTGTCCCATTAATGCTTGGATACCATCA
>CM060108.1:9747644-9917644 GCA_030522415.1 Channallabes apus
TTCCTCCCACAGTCCAAAGATATGCAGGTTGGGCTAATTGCCGTTCCCAAATTGCCCGTAGTGTGTGAGTGTGTGTATGTGTGTGCCCTGCGATGGATTGGCACCCTGTCCAGGGTGTACCCTGCCTCATGCCCTAATTCTCCTGGGATAGGTTCTCAAGTGAATTGTGATTATTTTTGTTATACTGATTGTCATTATTTCAAATTTTTGATTTTTAAAAAAAATTTATTAGAATGTCATTGGGCTATTGAAGTTCCTTTTTGTCTCAATACCTTTGTCCACTGCTGTTATCCTGGAGACAATGATCTTCATGGATGCATTCTCATTTACATGATGCAGATGCTTATATGCAAAGCAAATGAGGTGGATTTTACCTCATACCAACAACTCTAAAGAAGAATGGAGAGCATAATTCCCAGCATCATGCTGACGAGTAATGGCTTGAGACGGCTCAAAGATTACAACTATAAAAATTGACTTGACAATTCTTCATAGTCTCTGGAATGCGAGTTGGTGATCTGTGCCAAAGAGTGAAACTTTTGCGTGTTTGGATCTCCTTGGAATTGATATCGTAGACCTGAGAAAAAGACCAGGCTCTAAGATATTGCTAGTTAATTGTTAACACCAAATAGTGCAAGTCTGAGTTCTCGAGCCCTTTGGAACCAATTTTGCAGACCAGGTGAAGGAGAATAGTTTCTCACTTTCTTGTTCTTTATACAAATAAATGAAGCAGAGGCCTGGGAAAGATGACAGATGATCAAAACATCAGTGGAAGTCTGAACAGATTGTTGGATCCCTAACGTGGCCATATGGTTCACGATATGGCAGGGACAGCGTTATAATTATCATGAGCAAGATTTAATTTTTAATTTTAATTTTTTTGCCTGAAAAAGGCAATAATGCAACAAAAAAAATAAATAAATATATAAATAAATGGTATAGACATGTTGTAAAGATGACCTAGATAATGCATGGTCAAATATTCAAATCCGGCCCATTTGCCAATGAGCCATGAACAAAAGCAAATGAGTCTAGGATCTCCAAAGCCAAAACGAACTTGATACCCACAGAGAAGTGGCTCCTTTGCATGCCATCCAAAACACACACATACAAAGTGGCAGCGAAACATACACACACAGACAGCTGCACCATATGACGCTGGGTTCGACCACTGTGAGCCCGAAACACTGCCTTCTGGGTGTGAGGACGGCAGCTTTGAAGATCTGATCCCTTTAACCACGTTAGACACAGTACGCATTCACTCGGCCTGTTTTGTTATGACGTCCTGGCACCAATTCCGCCTTTCTTTCTCCTTCCCTCTCTCTCTCTCTCTTTTTCTCTGTCCAGACTCATAGTTTGATGCTGATGGAACAGGACACAGAGAAACACTGCAAGGCCAGTGTTTAATCAGCTCAAAAGTTTCAAATATTTAAAGTTTTTTTTTTAATGTTCAAGCACATAGGCATGAACTTGTTCCACGTTCATGTAACTCACATTGTAGTTACAAACTGGACTTAATCATATCGATTAAGCTCAAATCAACAGTCTTAATTATACAAAAATGAAAAAGAAAATGCAAAAAAATGTTTTTTAATTTAAAGTACAGTATGTTTAAACAACCTCACACTCTTATGCAATCAAGACCTAAAACAGAAAATATCAGCTTTCCGCAGTGCTGGAAGAAGAAATAAAAATATATTAAAGTGTTATGAATACCATTATCCACAGTGGAATCATTCTGCATTCTAGAACAAACTTATACATGTGAAATATATATATCTATATGAACAATCTTGGCTTCGATAATATTGTAAGTGTCATAGTTGAACAATGACTCTGATTCTATAAAGTTTTCTATTTCACTCTTTCCTTATTGTCACCTCATTTGTACTACTTTCTTTCCAAACTATCAGAATGTTTTCCAGAAATACTGAGTATAATGGAGTATTCTTGCGCGCTCACTGATTTGGCGAGTACAAACGCCAAAATCGTCGCAGAGTGTCTGTGAGCCCATGGGATAGTAAATGTAAAAGCGAGATGCTAGGTCTCATTCATTCTTGTTCCAATTGTCATCTTGCCAAAGAGTCTAAGATAAAAATATGCTAAATACAACTTTGTAGTACTTTAAAGTTTCTTAGCATGTACTCTGCCAAACACCTTAGTTGAAGGAATTAAGATAGTTAAAATAGAAACACGGTTTGCCTAATTTCATAATATTATCATTTTATATAAGACGTCAAAAAAGGCTTAGTGGTTAGCAATGCCACCTTGGACTTCCAGGGTATGGGGTTCAAACCTCACCTCACACTTACTGTATGTGCTTGGAGTTTTCCTGTGCTTGATGGGTTTCCTTGATGGGTTTCCACTCACAATCCAAACATGAAATATGGTGTAGGCTGATGCCCATCGTGTATGATTGGGTGTGTGCGTATGTGCTTGTGCCCTGCTATAAGTTGGCATTCCACCCAGAGAGTGGCCTTCCTGTATTACAATAAATTAAAGCAACTGCCCTAATGGAATACAATTGTTATAGTGACATGTGGAGCTTATAGGCTTTGGAAATGTTGCTGAGCCTCTAGAAAGGGAAGGGTAAGCTCCATTTAAGCAGAAGTAGGCAGAAGGCTCAGATGCTTATTTCCAGCCAACAAAATGGGCGAGCACCTTTAGTGCATGAAGCATACTATGTAGAAGGGATAGCAGCGGCTAAGAGCCAAATGCAAGATCTGTTAGCAAGACGGCATCAGTCTGATAAAGTACAGAATCTGATGAGGCCAAGTCTGATGTATTCCCAATAGCTATGCAGCATTGCATCATATATGCCTTGCACCTCCAGTGCTCGGGTTCGATTACCACCTCATGGTAATGGTCTGTGTGCATGGAATATGTATGTTCTCTCTGAGCTTGGTGGGTTTCCTTCCACTGTCCAAAGACATGCAGATTAGACTAATTGTCGTTCCCAAATTGCCTGTAGTGTGTGAATGCACGTGTGAATGTTTTACCCGAGGTTCAAACATGGTTGTACAAATGGGGATAAATACAAGGGTCACCATTGGCCTCCACGGCCCGTATTTGGACTACAGAGGTTCCTAGATGTATTGATGAAGTGTTGATGAACATAGCTTAATGCAGGAGTGCTTTGAATGAACAACATGTTGCCAAGGGACATGACTGGGCTAATCCACAATCTTCTTAGGTCTCTCCAAAAGCACCAGTAAACAAGAATGTTGGTTCCAGTGGTAGAGAAAGTATTTCTCCTCCTATATTACTGCAACAACCTACTGTGGCACATCCTACTAATGCTTGGAGACATCTCCGGCTCACTGCAAAACTGAATGAACAGGTTTTTGTTGAGCCCATTCCATGGCAGTGATCAATCAATTTACCTTAGTGACTTAGTCAAATACACTGATTCACCTGTAACCATGTTAATCCGTCATAAGACTCCCAGGAAATTGAGTTTCGGAGACTGAAACAGCAGATGCATGCAGTTATGGAGGTTGTAGCATCTGCTTCATTGATACGACTATGCAAAAACTAAAATGGTTTTGTGCCAAACTCTAGAACGGTCATCCCATTTAAGGACACAAGGGTCCAGGAGATCATCCCAGGAAACCAGCATGCGCACAAAGGCAGTTTGGAAATGCTCATCAACCCAGTCCTCATGTCTTTGGACTGTTGAGGAAAACCTGAGTATCTGGAGGTAACCAACCAACCACAGGGAGACCAAGCAACGGTGCCATCAGGTATCTATGGAACATATACTGTACAACTTCATACAGTTACTGATTTTTCGACCTATAAAAAGTATTTTGCTCAATAAAGTTGGAAGACCAACATCAACTGACAATACTGACTGTATACATCCAGTTGGTAATGATTGGGTAAGTCCTGTAAAAAACATTTCCATATTCCAGTTGTTGTAGTATACTATTAGTATTTCCACGTTCTGAGTTCTCTGGGCTAGCTCTTCTCTCCAGTGTGTTCATGAAAGATGTAAAAAAGATTCTATCATTGGAGTGTCATTTTGGTTCCAGAATTTTCATGTAGCAGGAATTCTCATTCTCATTTGAGATCTTTCTCTCGCAACCTCCCCTTGAACCCATTCATACATGAAATTTGTAACAAGCCAGATCATTATTACATTTGATACAAATGAAGTAAGAGAAGCTATAACTCCCCAAAGCCATTGCCTTACCCTTAACTTCCCCTTAACCATTTACACACTTTCATATATCGCGCAGTTGCTGTCAAAGCTTGTGCTTCAAGCTTGTGCTTCTTGTTTGTGGTCTGTATTTAGTCTCGTACAGGGGCTGGGCAGAATGAGACGGAACGGCTCAGGATGAATAGGGCAGCTAGAACTGAAGCTGTTCTTCTCCTCCTTCCCTCTTTTTTCCCTCCTCTGTCTCTGGGAAGGCATTGTCCCTTTTTCATCCCCAGATTAGTCCTAGCAAAAGAATCTGCTAAGCTTCTGAGGCACTGATACACGGGGTGACGGCGGGGTGCCTTTTTTCATGCAGTCATCCGTACCCAAATGCGTGCTGACCAGCTAAATCAGAGCAAGAAGTGAGGGATTGAAGGGGGTAAAAATAAAGATCCCCTCATCCACTTGCGGGGATGCCTTTCTCGTTTAAATACCTCTCACGGATATCTTTAGGTGTTCCCACAGCAACCCCTGCCACGGGCGGACACAAAGGGCCGAGGGGCTTTTCGGACGTAAGGTTCAGATATTTTCGGGGGGGTTTCTTTGGAGATTTTGACAACTCAATGAGCTCATAGAGGGATTAGATTACTTATTTCTTCGCCTGCAACTGAGGATAAAATGGAGGTAGAGAAGGTTTCGCGAGGTTAACCCTACTGTCACACACGGTTATTTCCTCAAGGACTGCCAAGCATATCTAGGCGCACACTCAAAGGTGCATGTGGAAGCACACATTTGCACTCTCTCGTGGATGTACTCACGACTCACAGAGAGTCGTTCACCCGTAACATATGAAAAGCTTTCAGACCTGACAGGAGTTTTAAAGTAGAGGTTTTATAAGATCTTGACAACTCTACGTCCTTGGCGCCGTCCACACATAGACAGAACATTTTCACAAATGTTTTTTTTTTGGGTCACTCAAGCCAAAGTTTTTCAGAAATGTCATGGGATAATTTTTTTTCAGAGTTGTTTTGACAGTGAATGGAAAAATTATATGTTTTTGAAAATGCTGAAATCACAGAGTCAACCGTTGTATGGCCAATGCATTATTTTTTTTTGTGTTATGAATGTGCTAAGACTTTTTAACGTGGATGCCAACCAGGTTGTTACTTTGTGCTCTGTAATTTCTTATTTGTGAATTATTTATTTATTTATTTCGGAATAAAGGCCTTTGACTCAAGAGTCAGCTTTCAAATGCCGGTCATGAAATTGTTATTACTGCTACGACAAAATTATGTAATGAAAGTAAAAGTTCCTCCTCGGTAATCACCTCGTAGTCATCAAACACCTGCCACAAAGTGGTTTCTTCAAGTGGTGGAATGGGAAGAAGCAACTGGGTGAGATGTGAGATGCTCTCATGAAGGCCGTCCCAGGAGGACGAGACCAAAACCTACCTCTGCTGCAGACGAGAAGTTCATTTAGAGTTATCAGCCTGAAAAATGACCAATTAACAGCAGCTCAGATTAGAGGCGTTATGAAGTCTTTACAGAGCAGAAGTAGCAGAAACATCTCAATATCAACTGTTCAAAGGAGATTCATGCTTTTTTTGGACGCCTTCAGCAAAACTTTACAATGTAGAAAGAAATAAACATCAGGAACCATCATGGAGTTAGAAAGTGATCTAAAACTTTTAAACGGTAGAGTATACCGCGGGTTTTTTAAAACAAAGAGTAATGTTCCTGAACATACTCATTCCCTGGGACACGATTTGACAAATATTTTAAATTGTTTCATATAATGATAGAAATTTTATGACCACCCCTCGTACCTCATTGTCAGTTATTTATTCATAACAATATTATTCAAAAATCTATAGCCAAAAATCTCACCTTATCATGTTACTATAAAGAACAAAGATACTGTAAAAAGAGAAAAGTCCTATCTTATGAACACCCATGGTGGAAACTTGCCAGAATTTCATATCCAAATCACTCGTTAATATTGTATACAATCATAAAGTATGTATTACTTTATTAAACTACAAATTTTCTTCGTGTATGTGGAGCATCTGCCATACACGTCTCTGTGAATGAGCTGTTACTATAGAAACAAGAACGTATTTGAGCGAGTGCATAAATATAAACCTGTCATTTATGCTGCAGCTGGAACTACTGTCAGAGCTGAGCTTCTAGAAAAAAGAATCTTATTCAAGAGTCCTGTGGAATAAAAACTGTGCATTTGTGAGATACTACGATTCTAATGACACATAATGTTTTTGTGCCCTCATAGCGATTTTTAAAAAAATGTTTTACAGAACTACTGTACCCTCCCTGCGCGAGCTACCTAAGACGCACAAAAGCACATATTTGCTCTTGTCTACATGGAGGCAGTGAATAGCTCTGAAATGCACTGACAGCTGGATCCTCTTCATACGAGAGATCCTTAAGCAGGTCCTAAATATGGGATTGTGACTGAGCTGAACCCTGGGGCTGCTCTTTCACATTTGCCCAGCTTGAGCCTCTTAGTCCACACATGCACACAAAACGAGAAAAAGAAAGGGAGAGAGAGAGATGCTGGGCGCTAAATGAACCCATCAACTCGATTGAGCTTCCTCCGAGCTGCTGGATTACGGCTTCATGAGCGTCGTAGGACACCCTTCAGCCCTCGCAGAAGGAATCTTGTAATTCTTCGCAAGATCTTTGCTATTTGGTCGAGTCGGAACAATATGACACTTGAAATGAGCTTCGATGCACAAAGGAATTGGACCCAGATTAGGAAACTCAATCACCTGGAACATCCCCTTGTCCATCTGCTGAGAAACAGTGTGTGAGAGAGACTGTATCCTGTATCTTGCCAAAAGATAGCTGAATGCCTCTTCCTGACCAGGGATTGACAGATTGATGGCACTGAGGAGTCATTGACAGTGTGCGCCAGTGTGTGCATGTGTGTGTGGCCTCAGGAGGTCACGGGTCACTGAAACAAGCTACCTGAGAAGATAAACCTGGACAGCTACACTGCACTTGTCACAATGCACCACTTCGACCTGGTCGGTGGCCGGGACATGGACAACAAAAAGAGGTCAAAGCAATAATCGAGACTATCTTTTGGTGCAAAAAGCCTTGCATTGTTTAAGTACACAAAGGTAATTATGTGACCCGCGACCTTCGACCTTCTTTACAGGGGGATGGAGGAACCAGAGCTCTGTGTTGAAAGTCTGGTCGATGATTCAGACCAGAATGTCCAACATCCTACATTACTTCAGAGTCTGTGATGGGAATACTGGGAATGCGTCCTGGATGGAGCTCCTTTTGTATTCAGTATTTATCACATCTGGATAAGAGTACTGCAAAGCAACAGCATACAACCAACAAAACAAAATCGACACAACTCATTGTTATTCGGTACTATAACATACAAGTAAAAAAAAAAAAAAAAAAAAAAAAAAAAATATATACAGTGGTGTGAAAAACTATTTGCCCCCCTCCTGATTTCTTATTCTTTTGCATGTTTGTCACACAAAATGTTTCTGATCATCAAACACATTTAACTATTAGTCAAAGATAACACAAGTAAACACACAATGCAGTTTTTAAATGAGGGGTTTTATTATTTAGGGAGCAAAAAAAATCCAAACCTACATGGCCCTGTGTGAAAAAGTAATTGCCCCCTGAACCTAATAACTGGTTGGGCCACCCTTAGCAGCAATAACTGCAATCAAGCGTTTGCGATAACTTGCAACGAGTCTTTTACAGCGCTCTGGAGGAATTTTGGCCCACTCATCTTTGCAGAATTGTTGTAATTCAGCTTTATTTGAGGGTTTTCTAGCATGAACCCCCTGTTTAAGGTCATGCCACAACATCTCAATAGGATTCAGGTCAGGACTTTGACTAGGCCACTCCAAAGTCTTCATTTTGTTTTTCTTCAGCCATTCAGAGGTGGATTTGCTGGTGTGTTTTGGGTCATTGTCCTGCTGCAGCACCCAAGATCGCTTCAGCTTGAGTTGACGAACAGATGGCCGGACATTCTCCTTCAGGATTTTTTGGTAGACAGTAGAATTCATGGTTCCATCTATCACAGCAAGCCTTCCAGGTCCTGAAGCAGCAAAACAACCCCAGACCATCACACTACCACCACCATATTTTACTATTGGTATGATGTTCTTTTTCTGAAATGCTGTGTTACTTTTACGCCAGATGTAACGGGACACGCACCTTCCAAAAAGTTAAACTTTTGTCTCGTCGGTCCACAAGGTATTTTCCCAAAAGTCTTGGCAATCATTGAGATGTTTTTTTAGCAAAATTAAGACGAGCCTTAATGTTCTTTTTGCTTAAAATTGGTTTGCGCCTTGGAAATCTGCCATGCAGGCCGTTTTTGCCCAGTCTCTTTCTTATGGTGGAGTCGTGAACACTGACCTTAATTGAGGCAAGTGAGGCCTGCAGTTCTTTAGATGTTGTCCTGGGGTCTTTTGTGGCCTCTCGGATGAGTTGTCTCTGCGCTCTTGGGGTAATTTTGGTCGGCCGGCCACTCCTGGGAAGGTTCACCACTGTTCCATGTTTTTGCCATTTGTGGATAATGGCTCTTACTGTGGTTCGCTGGAGTCCCAAAGCTTTAGAAATGGCTTTATAACCTTTACCAGACTGATAGATCTCAATTACTTTTGTTCCTGAATTTCTTTGGATCTTGGCATGATGTCTAGCTTTTGAGGTGCTTTTGGTCTACTTCTCTGTGTCAGGTAGCTCCTATTTAAGTGATTTCTTGATTGAAACAGGTGTGGCAGTAATCAGGCCTGGGGGTGACTACAGAAATTGAACTCAGGTGTGATAAACCACAGTTAAGTTATTTTTTAACAAGGGGGGCAATCACTTTTTCACACAGGGCCATGTAGATTTCGAGTTTTTTGTCTCCCTTAATAAATTAAACTTTCATTAAAAACTGCATTTTGTGTTCAATTATGTTATCTTTGACTAATTGTTAACGGTTTTTGATGAGCAGAAACATTTAAGTGTGACAAACATGCAAAGGAACAAGAAATCAGGAAGGGGGCAAATAGTTTTTCACACCACTGTATATATAATATATAATATATATATAATGAAACGTTTTTACTTGCAAGGATTTTCTTTGTAAAGAAATTTGTTAAGAATTTGCAGCAATTCATAGATAAACAATGAACTGTGTTGCAAATCATATTATTATATAGCATAAGATTATTAAATACTGGAATAGTATTTAAAAAGTATTTTAAAAAAGTAAATAAAAAAAAAGAGATAGAATGGTGCCTAATGCTAATGACCATTGTACACCGTGCTCCAAATTATTACGCAAATTATATCTTTCTCTGATATTCATAATTAGTCAATGCAAATTTTATTGAACAAACCTCCTAATGATAATATTTATATAAAAAAAAAAAAAACTAAAAACGCACTGTTCCAAATTATTATGCACAACAGAATTCAAACATTTTATAGGTTGTAAAGAACTGAAAATTGGCTTTTTTCTTTAGCCAGCATTATGAGGTCATATTTACTGAAATCAAAAGCTATTTCAATCAAAAACATCCTAACAGGGCATGTTACATCTTAACATAGGACCCCTTCTTTGATATCACCTTCACAATTCTTGCATCCATTGAACTTGTGAGTTTTTGGACAGTTTCTGCTTGAATCTCTTTGCAGGATGTCAGAATAGCCTCCCAGAGCTGCTGTTTTGATGTGAACAAACCCACCTATGCTAGATCTTTTGCTTGAGGATGCTCCAAAGGTTCTCAATGGGGTTGAGGTCAGGGGAGGATGGTGGCCACACCATGAGTTTCTCATCTTTTATTCCCATAGCAGCCAATGACACAGAGGTATTCTTTGCAGCATGAGATGGTGCATTGTCGTGCATGAAGATGATTTTGTTACAGAAGCCACGGTTCTTCTTTTTGTACCATGGAAGAAAGTGGTCAGTCAATATACTTTGCAGAGGTCATTTTCACAACTTCAGGGACGCTAAAGCAGCCTACCAGCTCTCTCCCCATGATTCCGGCCCAAAACATGACTCCGGCACCTCCTTGTTGACGTCGCAGCCTTGTTGAGACATGGTGGCCATCCACCAACCATCCACTACTCCATCCATCTGGACCATCCAGGGTCGCACGACACTCATCAGCAAACAAGACTGTTTAAAAATTAGTCTTTATGTATGCCTGGACCCACTGCAACCGTTTCTGCTTGTGAGCATTGATTAGGGGCCGAATAGTAGGTTTATGCACAACTGCAAGCCTCTAAAGGATCCTACACCTTGAGGTTCGCGGGACTCCAGAGGCACCAGCAGCTTCAAATACCTGTTTGCTGCTTTGTAATGGCATTTCAGCAGCTGCTGTCTTAATCCAATGAATTTGTCTTGCAGAAACCTTCTTCATTCTGCCTTCATCTGCACGAACCTGTCTGTGCTCTGAATCAGCCACAAATGTCTTCACAGTACGATGATCACGCTTAAGTTTTCATGAAATATCTAATACCTTTTATACCTTTTATACAAGGTTTTTATACCTTGTCCAAGGCATTGCACTATTTGGTGCTTTTTTGCAGCAGAGATCCTTTTTCTTTCCCATATCGCTTGAAACCTGCGGCCTGTTTAATAATGTGGAACGACCTTCTTCAGTACTTTTCCTTTAATTGGGCTCATCTGGCAAACTAATTATCACACGTGTCTGAGATTCATTTCAGTGATCCAAAGAGCCCTGAGACACGACACCATCCATGAAACATTTTTACTCGGGTAAAAAATGAAAACATGAAACATTTAATGTTTCTGACACTTACATCCAATTTGCATAATAATTTGGAACACGGTGTATTTATTCCTATTTTTTACCCCCGGTCAACATTCACACACTCATTCACACACTACGAGCAATTTGGAAAATAGTCTAATCTGCATGTCTATGAAATGTGGGAGGAAACCGGAGTACCCGGAGGAAACCCACCAAGCACGAGGAGAACATTTAACTCCACCCACACAGACTCCGAGGTGAGCATCGAACCCGGGCCCTGTATTAATATGTAACAAATAAACACAGAAATCATTAAATAATATTATTAAGATTAGTTAAAGCACCCAATATAAGAGAGTATAAAAAGTAAAATACAAAAAATATGTCATAAAGAAAAAAAAAACAATAATAGAAGTATGGAATATAAAAATGTGGAAAAGAAAAATGCAGACAAATACAAAAAGTCCAGAGCATGAAATAAATTTAACAGGATAATTTTATAACCAAAATTATGTACAGTACATATAATGATCTCCAACTATAAATTTAAACCATTATGGATCAACTAAATAAAACACAATTCATGAGAAATAATTAATAATTTATATGTTTATTATTACAGTTGTTCTAATTTATATAAATATTTTTTAAGAATTTAAAGCTGCTTTGTGATAATTACCGCTGTTAAAAATGCCATACAAATAAAATGTATTAATTAATTAGAATTGATTTAATTGACTTTAATAGATTTTTTTTAAATACATTTTTTTTTTTATTTGCTTGTTTTTCTCAAATTTGGTTTAAATGAATGAAAGTTCCAACCTATAAAAATACAAACAAAACAAAACAAAATGAAACAAAATAAAACAAAACAATGAACAAATTTAGCTGTAACAGAAGACAAATTTTACATAAAAACAATGAATGCTTAACTTAAACACTAAAAACATGCAATAAATCATGGTCATTTATTCAAAACAACAACAGCAACAATTCACTCATTGTTCTAATTTGCAAGAGCAGAAAGTGCACGCCTTAAAGTTACAGTGAACCAGCAGTAGACACGTGTGCGTGTGTGTTTAAGGAGTGTCACTCATCAAGCATGAGGGGCACTGGTGGCTCAGTGGTAGGTGTTTCGCCTGCCATGTGGAAGACCCGGGTTCGATTCCCAGCCAGTGCCCGAACCCCCCCAGCCACTGGATGCAGTGCCGGTCCCAAGCCCGGATAAAATGGGTAGTTTACTAGTTCGGACACTAAGAGTACTATCTAGAACATGTTTGGCAAATAAAATTACATGTGTTCAAGTCAAACCAATTCACCAAATTTCTTGTGAATGAATACATCTACATTTAAAAGTATCTCACATCGTACTCCATTTGATGTCAACCATTTAAAAAAAAATTCTTCTTCTTTTTTTTTTTTTTTTTTTTTGCGTCATGCTGTTTTTGTCTTGTCATTTGTATTTTTTGTTCTGGAAGCTCCGTCACTAAAACAAATTCCTTGTACGTGCAAGCGTACTTGGCAATAAAACTCTTTCTGATTCTGATTCTGATTCTGATACATAAAACTGATCAACATTTACAGCAGTGCAGTGATGAGCCTCTTAGCTACAAACAAACAACAACATATGAATGATGCAAATGTTTTAAAGAAGGCTGTACAGTATATCCGTGAATCCCACTGCAGTCCCTGCCGTGAAGATCCCACGAGTGGAACCCCTGATCCTTGAAAATTGACAGATAACTTGTTCCATAATATGAAAAAAGGACACATCTGTCTGTAGGAACTGTACACACTATAATTCACAAACACCACTTTACAAGAACTCAGCTGTGAGTTATATTGCCACATCACCCCGTACAGTCCTGACCTCGCTCCAAACCAGGGAAGCACATGAACTGATCACCCATCATGCATAGTGTCCACTGTACAATCCCCTGGAGACAGTGTTATCATCTGAGGTTGCTTCAGTCGCTCAGGTCTAGACTCAGCAACGTTACGTGGAAATAAAATGAATAACTCACAGTTCCTCTCTCTTTCCTCTCATCACTGCTGCTTGTGACATGTCATTATGGTCATCTGAACCTCCACCCGACTGCTGACCATGATTACACCTGTCTGTGTGTGTGTGTGTGTGCGCGCATACAGTATGTGTTCTAAAGACACTGCTACAGAGGGGGAAAAAAAAGATAAAAGAGAAGAATTAAGAACAGTGCTGATTCCCCGAGGTGCTTCTCCATATAGACAACGTCCACTTGGCAGGGACAGAAGATCCAAAGAAACCTAATGAGATCAGGTGTGTGAGCTGTTTGTAGATTGTCTATTGTCTCCATGTCACAGTAGCTCTTTGTTTACAGATTGCTGAGTGACTCTGGATAGCGTTTAGACCTACTGGCCATCGCTGTAATTGTATTCCTGAGATATCCAAGAGAGAGAGAGAGAGAGAGAGAGAGAGATGGAAAGAGGTATAATGAGAAAATGATGGAGAGAAGGAAGGGGACGTTCATCCAGGACGCTCCGCTGCCCGACTTTCATTAAGCCTAATTAATTTCTCTGCACTGTTGATCAGAGAAGTTCATTTTAAGGACCACGCATACCATTGTTCCTACATCCAAACCCAACCCTGACACACACACACACACAAGATCGCCTGCACCAGGGCTTTAACAAAATGACTCAGTACGCATCCCTTGTAATAGAGAAAGAGTCCAAGAGTCAATTCAAATTATTCATCTACTGCTTTGTAATCATAGCCCGGTTCCACACTTTGCTTTCCAAGGACACTGGTGCGGACAAATCGAAAGCAACCCAATATCGTAAGCAGGAACTGTGACATGATAGATAGTGAGATCTCATGCCCCATGAACACCGCGACGCCTTTGGGGACTAGTCACAACTTTTAATAAACAGCCATAATTATGTAGGAAAGGCGTCTGTGGGTAAATAAAGCATGTTTCTGGGTGACGCTGCATTGTGGAATTCCTAAGTATACAGGGGTAGAAGTCAAAAAAGTGTATGTAGGCACTGTATATACTAGAGCGGAGCTCGTACATTGGTGTTTGAAAGTTGCAATGCAAATATTTAAGCAGCAAAAAGTTATATAGAGACCTAATTAAAAATGCAAACAGCTATGATTTAAATTGTAACATGGACCTATCTAAAATGAATATATTGCTACATTATTAATTGTATCTATAACCTTAGTCTTGGTTTGATTTAACTACGAAGTGTCCAACTTTTTTATTCAGGAAAATAATAAGTCCATAAATAAACAACAACAACAACAACAAAACATTTCTTTGGGTCCGTTTTGCATTTGTGTATTAGCCAAGCCTTAAATAAGCCCATTACTGTAGATTTACCCCCTAATGTGACCTCATATAAGAAGATTAAGCGAGGCTCAGCAAGGCTCAGCAGTAGCTAATTTACAAAGACAAGATAATGGCATGTTCGGAAGAAGAAGAAAGCAGAAGAAGGCACACTTTGTGGGAGCTCTGAGATCGGTGTTAAGTTAACTTAAGCCTATAGTCTATAGTCACATATACTATACATTAATGAGCATTGAAATTCTTTCTTCGCATTATATCTCAGCATGGCGCAGGGTCAGCCATATGCACCAGCAAATACGGTTAAGGCCCTTGTTCAAGGGCACAACAATGGCAACCTTGTTGAGATTGAGCTGCCAACCTTCTTTAACTCACTGAGTTACCACTGCCCTACAGTTTGTTATAGAAACAGTAAAATATGGGACCTTAAATGAAGCTAAATCAGGGATGTCAATCTATATGTGTACGGAATATCGCCTGCTTTAAATTCATTTAAATTGAAAAATAATTATAGATAAAATATAATTGTTTGTTTGTTTTTTGGAAATTCCACCCACACGTGGATCGCAAATGCACTGAACAGCACTCACGTCATTTTAGCTCAAATCCAATGTATCTTACTAAAGTTTACCCCACTGTTTAACAGGCTAAACCTGACACATATAAATACAAACTATAGCATTATTTAAATCCTACGTATCTAGCCAATCGTCAATCCGCAGCGCTCCTTAAAATCACAAAACTCTGGATTTCTGGTAGTTCCCGGAATATCAAAATCTAGAAAAGGTGGTAGAGCGTTTTCATATTTAGTTCTTAAGCTTTGGAATAGCCTTCCTGACAGTGTTTGGGGCTCAGACTCAGGCTATCAGTTTAAAGACTCAGTTTTCTTTAGTCTGGCATACACATAATTCCAGAGTTGGGAAGAGTAACCAACAAAATGTACCCAAGTAAGAGTAGCTGTACTTCAAAATAATATTACTCAAGTAGAAGTAAAAAGCAGTCATTCAAAATATTACTCGCGTAAGAGTAAAAAAGTATTCGGTGAAAAGATACTCAAGTAGTGAGTAACTGTTTCACAGTTATGTCCGATTAATTTTATAATAATTGGAAATTGGAAATTATAATAATTATATATACTGTAAGTTTAATCGAGTGTAGCCAAATGTACCGGAGCAAAATCTTCACAAATCTACTCAAGTAAAAGTAAAAAGTATGCTGCAGTAAGACTAGAAGTACTCATAGAAGTTATTTTTTCCCCCAAAAAAGTTACTCAAGTAAATGTAATGGAGTAAATGCAACTCGTTACTACCCACCTCTGCATAATTCATCCCATAACCTCCGTGCTCCAGTACATCTAAATGCACACTCTCATCTAGTGCTGCTAATATAATGAACAGCGACTACGCTAATTCTTTTCCACCTGTTCCTTCTTTTTCTACCCATCCTGAGGCATCATCCCTGTGCCAGCTCGGGGACACAGGGACCAAACCTGCGAGGATCCTGAGGCATCCAGAGAAGGACCACGTCCAACTGGATTCTGCTTTATGATGGTTTGGAGCTACACACGCTGCTCCTGAGCTCCCAGTGATCCAGACCCCATCTGCACCTGCAGAATCATGTTAACTTAGACATCTTCTGTTATATTGAACTTCCAGCAGCCTAACACAGTATTCCTGCCCTCCGTTATCACCCAAATGAGGATGGGTTCCCTGTTACTGTATGTCTGGTTCTTCTTAAGGTTTCTTCCTATTTGCCATCTCAGGGAGTTTTTCCTTGCCACTGTCGCCGTCGCCCTTGGCTTGTTCATCAGGGACAATCTGATCATTCTGCTCTATGCACATTTTTACTTGCTCATACACATTTCCACACTTTTCTTTTCACTTTGCGAAGCTGCTTTGAAGCGATGACCATTGTTAATACAAATAAAATTGGATTGAATTGAGATAGAAAACTATTCGGCTTGATCATCAACATAGGAATTAATGCAATTTGAAAAAGTCTCGTGTTCCCTAGCAACAAAAAAATGCATTAGCTTAACTTGTTACCAGCATAATGTGATTTCTTTGTGTCTTTGTGTTAAAGATGTAGCTAAACAGAGCATTTTGAATATACGAATACGATTCTAGCATAGAGGATGTGCAGAGTGCATTACTGTATTATAGCAAGTATCCTGTGCTACCTTTTTCCAAGAAAAAAACTTACTGAAAATCCTGAATTCTTTATTCTTTCCCTACAGTTGAATGTCTTATTTATATCTCTGCTTCCTCTCTAAAACTTGCACAGCGATGCAGCCATAGAGCTGATCTCTCCCCAAAGCTTTGAGGTAGATCAAAAGCTGAATGTAACATCGGGTTGCTGATGCATTAATGGCCAGACATGAATACAATGCCGTGAAAAACAGCAACGTCTGAAAAAGCAGGTTTGTACTCCCCTGTTTTTTTTTTTTTTTTAAGGTGAGCAGATCCGTCCGTCGGCACCAAGAGAGTCAGATGTAACCGAATGTGGAATTAGCAGCTGTGCTCGGTGTTAATCTCCTGAGATGGCAGCTCGACTGGAAGCTTCATGTGGGTGTATTAAAGTATTAGAGGTTTTGTGGAGGCAGCTGTATTAAACCAAATCACACATTTTTTATCTGGATCAACTCGGAGTGCAGCTGATAAATAAATGCGGAGGCTCGGAGGAAAAAAACGGCCGACGTGTGATTAATGAACTAGTAACTGTTAACTTGTCTGTAGAGAACAATTAGAAACGATACGATTGCATAACTCATGCAGAGATTTAATAAAGCAACATTCATTACAACTGAAAATCCATTACAGATCTGCGGTAACGCTAAACACACTGATGAGCTCCATTTCTTTAACCCTTAAAACGCAAACACAGCATGGAAAAATGACAATATAGAAAAAAGGAAATGCTTATAGGGACGTCCTTGTCAGTGTGTGTTAACAGTGGAGACTTCAGATATCAAGGTACAATAAAATGTATTATTTCTTTGATAATGTGTAAATATATTGGAATGGCATCAGGAAAATGTAGAACTCTCAAAATGGTCATAGAAATAACTGAAAACAACCAGAAAAACACATGATCATGTGTATCTGTGCTATTTCTTTTCCTACGTGATGTATTTTTATTTTCAAGATGGGTGGTGACCATGGTGGCCATTTTGAAGTCGGCCATTTTGGATCTAACTTTTGTTTTTTTCAATAGGAAGAGGGTCATGTGACATATCAAACATATTGGGAATTTCACAAGAAAAACAATGGTGTGCTTGGTTTTAACGTAACTTTATTCTTTCATGAGTTAATTACAAGTTTCTGACCACTTATAAAGCAGTTATTAGCAGTTTACATAGTAATGACACGTGAGGAGCGGATAGAAATTGTGTTGATGTCTGGTAACCGGGTCATTGCAGCAGATTTCAATGCAAGACACCCTACGAGACCACCCATCTCCCATGCTACAGTTAGCAAACTGCTAATAACTGCTTTATAAGTGGTCAGAAACTTGTAAATAACTCATGAAAGAATAAAGTTACGTTAAAACCAAGCACACCATTGTTTTTCTTGTGAAATTCCCAATATGTTTGATATGTCACATGACCCTCTTCCTATTGAAAAAACAAAAGTTCGATCCAAAATGGCCGACTTCAAAATGGCCACCATGGTCACCACCCATCTTGAAAAGTTTTCCCCCTCACATATACTAATGTGCCACAAACAGGAAGTTTCCCATTTTATTAAGGTGTATCCATATAAATGGCTCGCCCTGTATATAAAACAGCAACAACAACAACAAAAAAGAAAATGTCTAAAATGACCCGGAATTCACTTGCTTTGTACATTGCAATTTCTTCTCACTGTTTCTCTTTAGTAGCATCTGATTAACTACATAAGCTTAATTAATGTCAATCTGCAAGAAGGTTTTCAAATTAATTACATCTAACCGTCGTCATACATCAAGGATAAATACTAGACGCTGCAGTTAGGAGAAAATGTCACGTCCTCATGCGATGACATTCAGGTCACAAGAGGTTTAAATTTTCCTGCTGTCATCATGATTGCCGTCACGAGCTGACCTTACATTTAAAACTATGGTACTGTTCAAAAGTCTTGACCCCCTTAATTTTTTCATATTTTGCTTCCAAAAAGCCAGACGTTCGAGTATTTCTACTGTAATCATGAAGAATCACTGTTCAGGCTTCGTGAAGGACGTATTTTGCCTTTTGTTCACACAGTGACCTTAAATCATTTAAGCATAACAGACTTCTAACTCAATTAAATTCAAGAATCAAAAGAAAATTCGGGAAATGAGTATGAAAAGAGTGAGGAAATATGCGTCAATGAAAATGATCAGAGGTAAAAACTCCCTGAGATGGCAACAGAGAACTCATCCTTGTTTGGGTCGTAAGAGATAGCAGAGTTTGATCTGCAGTCATACTATGTGTTGGGCGGCTGGAATTTCAATATAACAGGAGAGGTGCTTATGTTAATATGGAGTCCACCTAATTTAAGGCATGAACCAGTGAGGAACAGGTGCAGATGATGACAGATGTTCAGGCCTGTGATTAGTATACTCAGAGGTGTCAAGTAACGAAGTACAAATACTTCGTTACCTTACTTAAGTAGAAATTTTGGGTATTTATACTTTACTAGAGTAATTATTTTTCAGCCGACTTTTTACTTCTACTCCTTACATTTTTAAGCAATTATCTGTACTTTCTACTCCTTACATTTTAAAAATAGCCTCGTTACTCTATTTTCATGATCAGAACGCGCAACACCCCGGTCGCATGATAAGAACGCGCACAACGCAATCCCCCCCCCAACCCCTGTCGCATGATCAGAAAGCGAGATCCTTAATGCTTTTGTCGCCCCTCACAGTACTTTTACTTTTATACTTTAAGTAGTTTTGAAACCAGTACTTTTACTTAAAAAGTAAAACTAACTTTTACTTAAGTAAAAAACTTGGGTTGATACTTCAACTTCTAAAGTAGTATTTTTGAACCCTAGTATCTATACTTCTACTCAAGTAATGAATGTGAATACTTTTGACACCACTGAGTATACTGGTGAGGCTGAATGCTGAGTGCTTGGAACAGACGAGAGGGGAAATGAGGTCGCTGCTGATGTTGTTAAGTAAACAAGGCATTTTTAAATTCTATCTAAAATAAAAAGGTCTTTCCACATCTTTAATTTAATCTACATAATTTAATATGATTTAAAATGTATTTCCCAATATAAAAAATTTTATACTTATACTGTACTGTGTGTTAGGTGGCAGCCAGTTCAGCTATAAGAGTTAATGTTAATTGATGTTAATATGGAGTCCAGGTAGTTATTGGAGACTCAGATAGTGTTCCCAGTTTGCCTGTAGTGTGTGGGTGTCTTGCATTTGATTGGCAGTCTGTCCAGGGTGTACCCTGCCTTGTGCCCTAAGTCTCCTGGTCTCCGCAGAACCCTGAATACAGGATAGACTGGTATAAATGATGAGTTGGTATGTTTGCAGATAACATGACATGTTTTTACCATTGAATATTAGTCTAAAATAGTACATGGATGTGTAATCTGAGACTCGGAGTGCTAGTTTGTTTAGCACCTGTTAAAGGTTTGATCAGTGTTTTAAGTTATTTATCTGAAATGTCTCAAATCTGCAGCGGAAACGAGAAAAGACGGAAATAGCAGTAAATCCAACCTAGTAATTTACCTTTCATTCGATTTAGCTGGCCTCATTAAACTTCACGTGTGTCTTAACGGTGGTTTCAAGCTTCACATTTGCAATTTGTGTGTGTGTGCATGTGTAATATTAAATCGAAAGACTTGTTGTTAATGGCTTAAAGGAAATGGCACGTGAAAGCATGATTGTAACAAGAACAGGATTTAAAAAAAAGAGGCAAAATAAGCATGAGAGCAATTCTTTACAGCTTGGGTTCATTTAGACAGATAATAAACCTGTCAGTGTGTGCCCTGTGTTGGATGGAGGAGGTGGAGCCTGATGTCTGACGAACATGGGAGAAGAGTGTGTCCAGACGGTTGTGTCCAGACGGAGATTCTCCACACCTCATCAGGGTGTAATATTACTGTTTTAATGTGCTCGGCTGCTAGCGGCTAATAAGCCTTCCCGAGAGGGGGGTGAGTTCTTGCTGATGCCACTAATCCAGGACAGACAGTGTCCTCTGCTACGCTACCCTGCTAGAGCACTAGGGACACGGCAGACTGATGGAAGATGATTACAGCCCTGCTAAGCCGCTCATGCTAGGGGACTGGGGGTGCGGGGGTGTCAGAGTAGACTGCTTCCCAATAATGTAAGGACTCCCATGAGGCAGCAAGTGCATAATAAAATGACAAAATGAAGTCATTGCAGAGCTTATCTCACTGCCAGGACATAACTCGGGGACATTTCTATGTTTATCTCGGCTCAGCAGATACTGCTGCTCAAAACTCCGGAGGCATTTCATCGACACGTAAATGGATGTATATGACGTATAGGGATGTTTTCAGGGTCGAGTTATACACATGTGGAGAGGAGCATGAATTCATAAACACCTACTGAGCTGTAAGAAAGGCAGTCGAGTGCTGGGGTGGGTAAAGATTCAGAACCTGGGCTACTTTCTTCATGTCAAATTACCCAAAACATTAACATTTATTTCGAATAAGTTAATTATCACTCGTTAGATTGCTCATCAAAAATCGAAAAAATGCATATATATATATATATATATATATATATATATATATATATATATAGGCAAGGCAAGTTTATTTGTATAGCGCATTTCATACACAATGGTAATTCAAAGTGCTTTACATAGAAGAATAGAAAATAATCATGAAATGAAATAAAAGATAATATAAAAAAAAAACTTTTTAACGAAACCTTAATAAAAATAAAAAACAGTTAGCAATAAAACTTTAAACTAATTTAAATTTAATTTAAAATAAAAATAAAAAAACAAATTAAAACTAGGCGGCGCGGTGGTGTAGTGGTTAGCACTGTCGCCTTGCACCTCCAGGGTCTGGGTTCGATTCCCCGGCCAGGCTCGATTCCAGTCTCTGTGAATTTGCATGTTCTCCCCATGTTTGGTGGGTTTCCTCCGGGTACTCCGGTTTCCTCCCACAGTCCAAAGATATGCAGATTAGGCTAACTGGCGTTCCCAAATTGCCCGTAGTGTGTGATTGGGTGTGTGTGTATGTGTGTGTGCCCTGCGATGGATTGGCACGCTGTCCAGGGTGTACCCCGCCTAGTGCCCGAAGTCTCCTGGGATAGGCTCCAGGTCTCCCGCGACCCTGAACACAGGATAAAGCGGTATAGAGAATGAATGAATGAATGAATAATTCAAACTAATTAAAATATCATTTAAAATAGAAAAAAAATGAAATAAAATAATGCCATCGGTTAAAATTAAGTAGATATAAAATACAGTGCAGTCGGTTTGGACGTAGCACAGTGCTCATTCGATAAATGCGCAGCTATATATATAAATCACAGGGGATCATATAATAAAAACAATTAAGACTGCAAGCTTATTGATAATGTACTGTATTCAAAAAATTATATACTGTATATAATTTATATACAGTGGTGTGAAAAACTATTTGCCCCCCTCCTGATTTCTTATTCTTTTGCATGTTTGTCACACAAAATGTTTCTGATCATCAAACACATTTAACTATTAGTCAAAGATAACACAAGTAAACACAAAATGCAGTTTTTAAATGAGGGGTTTTATTATTTAGGGAGAAAAAAAATCCAAACCTACATGGCCCTGTGTGAAAAAGTAATTGCCCCCTGAACCTAATAACTGGTTGGGCCACCCTTAGCAGCAATAACTGCAATCAAGCGTTTGCGATAACTTGCAACGAGTCTTTTACAGCGCTCTGGAGGAATTTTGGCCCACTCATCTTTGCAGAATTGTTGTAATTCAGCTTTATTTGAGGGTTTTCTAGCATGAACCGCCTTTTTAAGGTCATGCCACAACATCTCAATAGGATTCAGGTCAGGACTTTGACTAGGCCACTCCAAAGTCTTCATTTTGTTTTTCTTCAGCCATTCAGAGGTGGATTTGCTGGTGTGTTTTGGGTCATTGTCCTGCTGCAGCACCCAAGATCGCTTCAGCTTGAGTTGACGAACAGATGGCCGGACATTCTCCTTCAGGATTTTTTGGTAGACAGTAGAATTCATGGTTCCATCTATCACAGCAAGCCTTCCAGGTCCTGAAGCAGCAAAACAACCCCAGACCATCACACTACCACCACCATATTTTACTGTTGGTATGATGTTCTTTTTCTGAAATGCTGTGTTACTTTTACGCCAGATGTAACGGGACACGCACCTTCCAAAAAGTTCAACTTTTGTCTCGTCGGTCCACAAGGTATTTTCCCAAAAGTCTTGGCAATCATTGAGATGTTTTTTAGCAAAATTGAGACGAGCCTTAATGTTCTTTTTGCTTAAAAGTGGTTTGCGCCTTGGAAATCTGCCATGCAGGCCGTTTTTGCCCAGTCTCTTTCTTATGGTGGAGTCGTGAACACTGACCTTAATTGAGGCAAGTGAGGCCTGCAGTTCTTTAGATGTTGTCCTGGGGTCTTTTGTGGCCTCTCAGATGAGTCGTCTCTGCGCTCTTGGGGTAATTTTGGTCGGCCGGCCACTCCTGGGAAGGTTCACCACTGTTCCATGTTTTTGCCATTTGTGGATAATGGCTCTCACTGTGGTTCGCTGGAGTCCCAAAGCTTTAGAAATGGCTTTATAACCTTTACCAGACTGATAGATCTCAATTACTTTTGTTCTCATTTGTTCCTGAATTTCTTTGGATCTTGGCATGATGTCTAGCTTTTGAGGTGCTTTTGGTCTACTTCTCTGTGTCAGGTAGCTCCTATTTAAGTGATTTCTTGATTGAAACAGGTGTGGCAGTAATCAGGCCTGGGGGTGACTACAGAAATTGAACTCAGGTGTGATAAACCACAGTTAAGTTATTTTTTAACAAGGGGGGCAATCACTTTTTCACACAGGGCCATGTAGATTTGGAGTTTTTTTTCTCCCTTAATAAAGTAAACCTTCATTTAAAAACTGCATTTTGTGTTCAATTATGTTATCTTTGACTAATAGTTAACGGTTTTTGATGATCAGAAACATTTTGTGTGACAAACATGCAAAAGAATAAGAAATCAGGAGGGGGGCAAATAGTTTTTCACACCACTGTATGCTGTCATACCTACACACACCATATCTTTGCCCCTTCCCTTTTTTACTCCACCTTTTCAACCCCCTACTGTATATACTGTATATTATATATAAAGTTGTACATTTCATCTCAAATTTTTCATTTAGTGTAATTTTTCTTCTTTTGTTCTATTGGAGGAAAATCTTTCTGTCTTCCTATTCTACCTAATCTTTCCTTTATAGGTAGGTGACAGATAGCCGTATAAGCATTTCAGTGCATATCAAATTGTGTATATATTATATACACTACCTATGAAACGTTTTAGACACGCCTTCTAATTCCATGGTTGTTCGTGATTTTCATTCTTTTCCACATTGTACAACACGCTGAAGGCATCTAAAAATCTCCAAAATAATCTCCTTTGAACAGTTGATATTGAGATGTGTCTGCTGCTTAGGCTCTGTAAAGCCTTTATATTTCCCCACCACATTTCTGAGGCTGGTGACTCTAAATGAACTTCTCCACCAGAGGTACGTTTTGGACGTGCTTTCCTGGGAAGGTCAATATGAGAGCCAGTTTCATCATGGTGCTTGATGGTTTTTTTCAAATGCACTTGACAATATTGTCAATACTTTAAAACCTTTGTGTCTTAAATTGCCAACTTACTGTTGTTACTGTTTTTTTAATGACCTAATGCCATGTAATAGGTATTATTTAATAATTTCGAAATCTCCATATTTATGCGCATTTGTTTAATCATAGAGAAAATGACATTTTTTCATGATCATATGACAAGGTCGACTGGGACTGAAAAAAAAGTAAAAGGTATTTTTTTCAAAATGATGAAACTTATGCATATTTTGCACTATTTTTTTTTACTTACAAACAGATGTTTGTAAGTGTAAAATCTGTTCCTGCTCTTAAAACTAACACACTACATTATATAATATACTTTATATTATAAATTATATATATTATATACATAAATAGCCTGACAGTAGTGGTAAGTGATGTGGTGGCCAATACTTTTGGAGTCATCCTCTACTTTTTCTGTCTCATCAGCTCATAAGTGCTGGAATGTTGGATTTCACCTTGATTGGCTGGAATGACAATGTGTAGCCCAAGTGGCCTTGGCTGAGTGCTGCAGCAAGGGATGCTGACACACACACACACACACACACACACACACACATAGACACACACACACTCTGGTCCCCTGCAAAAAGCCTGACTGAGCTACCTCTGATTACGAGGTGGCACTCGTGGTACTCGCCGTTCCAGATGTGTAATGGTCGCGGCCCAGACGTTCTGCCTTTCATCTACTCCCAGAACACCATGGGGCGCCACAGAGGGTCATCACCTCTCACACTGAACATGCAGCACAATCCATGAGTGAGGGGGGGAGTGAGGGTGGGGGGGGGGGGGTCGGGGGAGGGGGGGGGGTAAGAGATAGCGAAGGAGAGATTATCATGGGACGGCCAGCAGCTGTTGCTGCAAAACTTGTTTGCAATGCGTCATGACCGGAGGGACTGAGAAGGAGCAGAATTCATGAGTCACGCATTATTTGTTTCTGGTGTGAACTTTCACATGGAGGCGGAGATTCGGGTGTGTTAAGATGTGTCTAGCCTTCTTCACATTCCACACTCATAAATCTTGCTGTAATGCCGCAACAATGCACCGCATAACCAACAACTAAAAATATATAAATACTGTACATATTTTATTTATAGCTTTCAACTAGTTTTAAATACTCATCTTCCTTTTACTGACATGTTGGTAAAATCATGTTAACATTATTTTTATTGTTTCATTTTTATTATATTTTTACGCAATATTTTTTGCCTTTTTTTTACATTACATTTTTAATGATTTTTTGTTTACTATGCATAGTCTCTATGCATTGTTTATTATTATGATGATGATGATGATGATTTTATTACTATTGTTATTTCTACTACTCTGCATTTCTTTTTTCTGTGTTTTCCCTTACATTGTAAATCTGCATAAAAAAATTAATTGCATGATTAAAGAATTTGAATTCTGTATAAATATAACTTTTGTAATTGTCTTCATTATGCCTGAAACAATAAAATTTTCTTTTTTTAGGGTTTTTGATTAACAGATTAACATAATACACTTATGAAAATAAACGATCTATCTATATACCTATCTATACATTATATCGATATAATCCCCTGCTACACTAATGGACTTACCCAGAGTTTCACTAGTGCTTGGATACCCTCAAGGTACAAATTTTTCACATAACGCCGGAGTCTCGATTACTGTAGATTGCTTGTTTCAGGTGAGAAACTCTGGTCTCCCAGGAACTCCGTTAATGTCCTAAACATGTGGTAATGGCTTGGACGTGTCTCTTCCGCATTTTGGTGCCAAGTTATCCACTGATTTTCAAGGATCAGGTGTTCCACCTGCTAAAGTGTTCATTAGAACGACTGCAGTGGGCTCCGAGCCACCACGGCCGGGATTGTCATTCATGGACATATAGCCTTTATTAAAATGTTTGCACACTTCAAATGTTTTACTGCAACTAAGAGTCTCATCAGTGTACTGTGAATGAAATCTTCTGTAAATGTCAATTATTTTTATGCCTTCAATCAGCATCCATTAATTCATTTGAATTTCATTCAAAAGTCCCAGTCTGATGTCAATGACTAATATTTCATGTTTAAGACTAAAATATAAGAAAATACATGTGTAATTTTTATAAACATAAAAATGACACAGGTGACAAATGTTGCATGACACAGGGGTTGAAAAGTTAGATTTCCAAAAATACCGGAATAAAAAAAGAAAAAAAACCCCACATTAATACAGTACTTTTTAATTAGGGGGAGAAATTTGAATTAAGTAAAATATGTAAGTTAAAGAAAAACAAGAATGGTAAATAATGATAAAAATTTGTATTCTTAGGTTGAACTGATTGAATAGACTTAAGCACATTTACAAACTTTATTTATTTTAGCAAATAAATGCATTATATCACTTTATTATGTTAGGTTTATTTCTTATTCAACAGTCTTTATAAAGTAGGTTTTAATAAAGTACATAACATAAGTAAAGGCGGCGCGGTGGTGTAGTGGTTAGCACTGTCGCCTTGCACCTCCAGGGTCTGGGTTCGATTCCCCGGCCAGGCTCTATTCCTGTCTCTGTGTGCATGGAGTTTGCATGTTCTCCCCGTGCTTGGTGGGTTTCCTCCGGGTACTCCGGTTTCCTCCCACAGTCCAAAGGTATGCAGGTTAGGCTAATTGGCGTTCCTAAATTGCCCGTAGTGTGTGATTGGGTGTGTGAGTGTGTGTATGTGTGTGTGTCCTGTGATGGATTGGCACCCTGTCCAGGGTGTACCCCGCCTAGTGCCCGAAGTCTCCTGGGATAGGCTCCAGGTCCCCCGCGACCCTGAACACAGGATTAAGCGGTATAGAAAATGAATGAATGAATGAACATAAGTAAATAACTACACATCATAACAGACAGGCAATTAAATCAATACAGTACGTATTGGATAAGCAGGGCACTTTATTAGGAACACTATACTAACAGAGGATAATGTTAATAAGTATAATACATGAATAATTTTGTGTACAGGTTTTTCCTAACAACATGTGACTGGACACGACCTGTTAAGTGATATCAAACATTAAATAATATAAAAATGATAAAATTGATTCTGGTGCATTAGGTGTGCCATTGTCTCTTTACTCCTGCCATATCAGTTCCAGCTATACCTCACTCTGAGACTGAGCAGGTGGTCTTGTATCTAAAGAGGAATGATTTAGAAAAGAACTATATGGATGGCTGTTAAATAGGTTTATTCCTCCTTCACCACTTGAACCTTGCACTTAAGTTTGTGGTAGGACTGACATTCTTTAAAAAAAAAAAAAAAAAAAAGGTAATAAATCTCTAACACACCCTTTAAAATTACATGTGAAACCACAATAGCTATATTTCATGGGTGGGTGTGGGACCGTCATCATTAAGTCCACAGGAGCTTAACATCTTTGTTGGGGATTTTTGGAAATAAATTCACCTTACACAGGGTAGACTAGTTTGGACTGGTTGTATTATGGATTTTGTTTTGTAACATGATCTTATATTTTAATGAGGAAATGAGTTTGTCCTACGGTGATTCTTAAAAGTAACTTCCATAAGATTTACAAGATAGCACAAGCATGTTTTGCTTACGATTTTAACAACATTTGGTTAGATGTAAGCCTCATAGCTTTATATTTTATTTGCTGCAAACATATTTTGTTTTTATAAAAAAAAAATATAGATAGGTTTGACTAGATTCAGCGGCACGGTGGTGTAGTGGTTAGCACTGTCGCCTGGCACCTCCAGGGTCCGGGTTCGATTCCCGGCCAGGCTCGATTCCCGTCTCTGTGTGCATGGAGTTTGCATGTTCTCCCCGTGCTTGGTGGGTTTCCTCCGGGTACTCCGGTTTCCTCCCACAGTCCAAAGACATGCAGATTAGGCTAATTGGCGTTCCTAAATTGACCATAGTGTGTGAATGAGTGTGTGTGTGTGTGTGTGTGTGCTCTGCGATGGATTGGCGCTCTGTCCAGGGTGTACCCCGCCTAGTGCCCAGAGTCTCCTGGGATAGGCTCCAGGTCCCCGCGACCCTAAATACAGGATAAAGCGGTATAGAAGATGAATGAATGAATGACTAGATTCAAGAATATTTTGCTAAGATTGCTAAGATTTTGTTTTGCAAAGTTCAACTATTTGTTTTGTGCGCATTTTTATTTTTTATTTTTTTGCAGATCATTTTGCTTCTAAAATTAGCAATGTTATCTGCAATTAGTACAAGAAATGCATGCTTAAAAAAACAACTATGTCTAGAACTAGGCTAACTAGGCTTTTTTTACACTGCAAAATTTTTTTTATAAGTGAGATATTTAAAATAAGTATACAAGAAACTAATTATAAAATTATATACCTTATTTTGTAGTCAAATGTTATTAACATTAAAATATCAAATATCATAACAAATATCTTGTTTTATTTGAAGATAATTTTGCTAGTTTATTATAATTTATTTCTTTAAGGAAGCAAATTATCTGCCAAGAGAACAAAAAAAAAATGTCTTGCACTTTTAGTAACATTAGACTAGAAATAATTTTAATAACATCAGATTTGGTTTGTCATAATCCGAAAATTAGGAAATTATAGATCGGTTTGGCTAGATTCAAGAATATTTCACTTGCTAAGATTTCAAGATGCTAACATTTTTTGCAGTATATTTGAATTTCCATAATCTTATAAGTTAAGTCTTAATTTGTCACATATACATTACAGCACAGTGAAATTCCTTCTTTGCATATCCCAGCGTTGGGGTCAGAGAGCAGGCTCAGCCATGATACAGCGCCCCTGGAGCAGATAGGGTTAAAGGCCTTGCTCAAGGGCCCAACAGTGGCAACCTGGTGGAGCTGGTGATCGAACTGCCGATCTTCCCATCAGTAACTCAGTGCCTTCGCCCTCTGAGCCACCACTGCCCCCTATTAAGAAATTGTAAATAAATCTGACTAGCTTCAAGAAATTTTCTATTTGCTATACAGTAGATCAATCATGACCTACGTTCTTCAGAGGTGCTGTGACTCCCCTGCATGTGAAATAATTTTTCCATGAGACTGGATTGACAAAAACAGGAAGTACTAGGAACTATAGGGACAATGAACTAGAAACACCCAGAAATGAACAATAAGACAAAATAAAAGCACCGGGTCATGATTAGAAAAAAACAAAACACAAAAACTGAGATTCAATAGAACAAGTAGACACGATTAGGAAGCGCACCAGTGATTGGACATGGGGCGGAGGCAGGAGCAGAATCACTGAGACACTTGACGAAATTTCAAAACGATTTTAGAGTGTAGCTTTTCTTTTTCGGTTTCGCTTTTTAGTTTCATAGTAGCTCTGTAACAATACGCTTTAAAGTGTCCTTTAAAAAAAAGTGTCACTTCCTTTAAAGTGAAACCGTCTCTCTACTCAATCTCCACCCACCAGACCACACCTGAACGTAGAGCGACAATAACAAGAAGAATATCAGCTAACCTATCAAGAAAAGGAAATGCTTCTGGGTTCTTTTGTAGTCTCTAATTATAGATCTTTACAAGTGTACAAGTGATCCATGCATAGCAGACAGATTAGGCCTAAGCTCAGCTTTCACCAGGAGAAAAGAAGCAGAGCTATTCTCCAGAGTTGGTAACAAAGAAAATATGAGCTTTAATCCAAGCTGTGTGTTTTTTTTTCTTCGTTAATGACCCAGTTACGACATTTGTTTTTTCATCATCTGCAACTCACCCTGCCTTTATCCATATGCCAAACATCTACAACTGGTGGCCTAATTAGCCACTGGCTCGATATTAAGCCAATGTAAAAATTCATTTAAAGTTTGAAGGGAAGGAACTAGAAAAATATATATTCACTGGCATCTCTCTCTTTTTTTTTTTTTTAACCCCCATCACTGGTGATGGTACTTAAGTTAACGAAGATGGACAGTAGTGCTGAGTATCTGCATCAACCCTGTACTTTTGTTGCTCTTGCTTGCTCTCCCGTTTGATCTCTCTGACAAACCTCAGAGACAACCTTTATTCATGATAGGCATTTTAATTGGAGGGGAAAAAATATAATAAGATATAAATTCATGGTGAGGACTAAGAGAGACCAAAAGTCAATTCTGTTCATAATTCAAAAGAATTTGATGTGCAATTTGCTTAGTAAGGACTGTGCTTATGCTTTATACATACACGCTCGCTTGTTTGTATATAAAGAGAAACTTTCAAAACGTACCAACACTTGCCATAGGGTTTCATCCATCCATCCACCCACCCATTCAAAACGCTACATTAAGGTCCTAAAGTCATAACATGTTGGCTTTTTTATGAATATAAATTCATCAACTGTATAAAACACAGAAAAATATAAACATTGCTTTTTCAAGGTTCATCTAATTTGCACATTTTCTGCTTAAGATAGCATCTTCTCTGATCACTTCCATTTTTAAATGTTTAAACATTACCAATTAATTAATAGTTTCATATTCATATATTTAATGGTGACCTCAAATAGCATTCAAGAGTGTTTTGATTCTTGAAGCACATTTCAGCCATAGTGTGTTGATGTCCGACAGTTTAATAATTAATAATTTGTTATTTTCAAGCAATACAAATTCTACACAGCAATCAATATTTAGTATGAAGTCCATTCATTTTCAAAACCTGCTGAAGCAATTGCAAATGTTAGTACTCTGTACTGTTAATTCTATGTTTTTTATGCTTAAAACATTATCTGATCATAGTGGGTCTTGGCAAATACAACCCTAAACAAACACATATTCATTATTCAACAAAAGGCAAAAAAAAATAAAAAATGTGGCCAATACTATTAGTACCCCCCACCCCCCACCCATGAATCAGTAGCTTGTAAATGTACATTTATCAGCATTAATTGTCCTCAGTCATGCTTGTCCTTTTTAGACAGATAAGGCTTTCCTCTGGCAAACCCTCCCAAACAAACTGTACTTGTTCAGTCTTCTTCTAATTGTGCTCTTGAATTACCCATTTAACATGCTCAGTGAGGCCTGTAGGGTGAGATGTAGCTCTTGGTTTTTTTATTTTTTTATATTTCCCTGAGCATTGCACGGTCTGACCTTGAGGCGAATGTGCCGAGACATCCAGTCCTGGGAAGATTCACAAGCTTTTCTCTTGGGAATAAACTTTTTCACTGTAGAATGTTTTAGAACCTTTTTCAGATTCATGTGCAGCAACAATTGCTTCTCCAAGATCATGGCTTATGTCTTTCCCTCTTGGCATTGTGTGAGCACACACTTGAACGCTCCAGACCAGAAAACTGCCAAAACGTCTGCTTTTATAGAGGTCTGCGCACCTACTAATGATCAATTACCTAAAAGCTGATGATTATAAGGACCTAGCTGCAACCTACCCTGATAAATCTTATGGAATCAGTAAGGCCCTTAAGCAAGGAAAATATATTAACTGTCAATATATTAAATCAATTAGTGTTCTGATCTACTGGTAAATAGAAATTTTTATAATGTTAATATTCCTCGTTGCTACACTAACTGATACTAATAATTGACAAAAAAAGATATTCATATTAAAAAATATATTCACAGTATACTAGGGATGTAACGATATCAAAACTTCACGGTACGGTAATACCTGGGTATAAATGGCACGGTACGGTATTTATTGAATCATTTAAAGGAAAAACAAAACTAATGAGACTTGAAAAAAGTGTCAGAAGTGTTTATTAAACAGTATACATGAACACTGAACATATCAATGGCATACAAATTAGCCATCTATCTGTAAACTTTGAAACAGAAACTTAAATTTTTCAAATTTAATAACAAAAAATTATTAAACAATTAAACAAGTTTCAATTTAGTATTCTTGAAAACTCATTTTATTCTTGAAAAAATTAAAATAGCAGCCTACTTATTGCAGCTGGCCCATGTGCTGAATGAGTATTTGAGACACTTACCTCATTCACTCAATTATTCAGACTGACACAGTATTTTATTTCCCCTTCTCGTTTCTTTTCAGAGAGAACCCGTAATGACTCGATAAAACTATAGGTCTTCTGAGAAAAGTTTGCTCAGGCGAATGGAGCGAACGGGAGGTAGCGGGAACTACAATTCCCATCAGCCCAGCCGCGGACATCATCCTTTGCGGTCTGTTGTCGCTACAGATCCAGTAATGCGGAAATGGCGGTGCTGCTATTAGCGGCGAAGGAAAAGAGATGGAAAGAGTAATTAATCATTACGGAGTAAGCGGGTTTTAAATCGGATATGCGTATTACTGGATCTGTAGCGACAACAGACCACAAAGGATGATGGTCACGACTGGGCTGATGGGAATTGTAGTTCCCGCTACCTCCCGTTCGCTCCATTCGCCTGAGCAAACTTTTCTCAGAAGACCTATCATTTTATCGAGTCATGCGACCACGGTATTATCGAAATAAAGTTTTATTGCCGTACGACGGTATTTACAATACCGTTACATCCCTACAATACACAGAATAATATATTACAATATATTGAATACATAAGAAATTGCTTTTCATATATTGAGAAACATATTAAAATATATTCAAATGTATATTTGTATATACATATATAATGTATGTAATTTTATATTCAATAATATACTGCATTTCATAATATATTGAATGGTATTTATATATATATATATATATATATATATATATATATATATATATATATATATATATATATATATATATATATATATGGAAATTTATTATCAAATATATTGCATAATCTTTTTCCCGTGGGGGGGGGGGGAACTATATATACATAATGTCATATGGATTAAAATGATGAAGGGTGAACACTATTCCATGAAATGACCATTGTATGGACCTTTGAAATTAAAAATATTCCTGCACAATACAATCTTCCTGCAGCGTGTGATGGTGGAGAGAGACCTAGGTAGAAAAATAAAAAGAGCATGAGAGACATTCAGGCTGAAGCTGACCTGTCCTACTTGGCTGGTCAACTAGCTGATTAATGAAGCTCTGCATTTTGCTGATACCATTTAGTTACTAATGAGGGTCGCTCACCTTCACACCCAGATAGACATGCATACAGACACACACACACACACACACACACACACACAGACACACATGCTGATGGGAAGACAGCAGGTGCTGAGTCAGAGATACCTGGCACCGACTGCTAACCGCAGTTAGAGAATCAGTGTCTCGGGCCTTGGAGCTGACATGTGAAAAGCTATTAAGTGCTCCAATAACGTCGCTCTGATTCGGGTTTGAGGAAAGCTAGCGTGAAATGACACGCTGTTTATGTAACAGAATATTATTCTAATCCTGGCTTAGGCAGCGGAGGCTATGATAAGGGAAAATATCCACAGTTAGCTGGTGACCTGCTGAAAACATTACTCTCTTCCTCCCACTCACACTCACACACACACACACACACATAGACTGATCAGAACACATACCTCAACCTTGATCTCATACTCCCACTCACACACACACTCACCTACGGTGCATGCATGAATATATAGACACAATATAGAGAAACAAATGTTTATAACATTACATAAAAGGTATGAAAACGTAAAAAAAAAAAAAAAAAAAACAGAGAAAGAGATTACATCACTAGGCATTATATAATTTCTATAGTAACGACAAACTCTCTCTCTCTCTCTCTCTCTCTCTCTCTATCGCTCTCTCTCTCTCTTTGTGGCATCACATCTCAGTGTCTGGGTTTGATTCCCACATCGGTTTGGTGTGTATGGAGTTTGCATGTTCTCCTCGTGCTTGGTGGGTTTCCTTCAGGTACTCCGGTTTTCTCCCAACGACATACAGATTTGGCTAGCATTCCCAAAATTCCCAAAGTGTTTGCGTGAAGGATTGGCACCCTGTTTAGGGTGTACCCCTGCTTCGTGCCTGAAGTAGTCCAGGCATCCCGCGACTCTACACAGTATAACCCACAGCAGGATCTATACGATACAGGTATAAAAGATTAATGAATGAATCAATCTCTCTCTCTTTGTAAAGACTTTCCAGTGCCAGCATAGTGCTGCCAGCTTAAACACTAGACAGGTTGTATTTGAAAAAAAATAAAAAAGTACAATAACTCTGCTTTGACACCATCTTGTTGTTAATTAATTTTCCAACAACGCCCTGTCGTGTTTTTATTCTTTGACATCCTTAAATTCAGATAGCCTGAAAAATACCCAACCCAGATTTCAAGCACACACACACACACACACATACAACTTCTTATCCACCCAACAATTCAGGGAATTACATTAAATCCAGTCTAATGGAAACAGCTATTAAGTGTATCACGAAAACAAGCGTGTACGCAACAAAACACACACACATACACACACTCCCACACAAAAGCCAAGGCAGCACACAAGATGAGCAAAGCCCATTATTAGTTAGAAAAGCAAGCCAATTTAGGCATAAGGCTCCTACGTTGCAAATAAGCGCAGGCAGGGCCATCACGGTAGCCTTGAGGAAATGATGACGAATGTGAGAATGTAAACACTTGTTTACATACATACATTTCTGATATTGTGCTCATTGAAGTACAAACAATAAGAGGTTTGCATTTCAGGGGCGAGGTGGGGGGGAGGGGGTCTATTTCTTTTTATTTGAAACATGTATAATTGAACAATTCTCGCATCTTTTCCTGGATGGGATATCACTCAAATCAAATGCACAAAAAGAGCAGTTTGCTAAGGAAGAAATGGCAAACGAGTTAATTAACATTAACACCATCCCCAACCCCCTAAGGTTCACCATGTGACAAGAAAACAATATGACGACTTGCGAAATGAACAGTTGACAATCGAGCATACCTGTATTAGGTTTAGAGCAAGAACCAGGGAATCACTAAGGGTCACAATGACAAACATACGACTTTCCATGGCTCACAAAAAATTTCCCGAATTTTTTGCTGTAAAATTTGGAACTGGGCTTTATTAACCATCCCTAAAGCCCCACCATCTTCCTCATACCTCACATTAGTAATGTTTTACCTGGTGTTCTTGACTCGACTTGATTTTCTTGCTTGAAATACATCCAGACGTAATTCCCACACTTTCTTTGTTGTTGGTCTTTCGGCTGCTCCTATCATACTTAATTAATGTGATTTTTTTGTTTTGGTAATACTGTAGCTGGATTTATTATAGCCGTGGCCAAAAGTTTTGAGAATGACACAAATATTAATTCTCACAAAGTCTACGGCTTCAGTGTTTTTAGATCTTTTAGTCAGATGTTACTGTGGTATACTGAAGTATAATTACAAGCATTTCATGTGTGTCAAATTTTTTTTACTATTGAGAATTAGATAAAGTTTTTGCAAAGGGTCAATATTTGCAGCCCTGGCATGCTGGCAATCAACTTCTGGGTCACATCCTGACTGAGGCGGTTCTCAATGGGATTAAGGTCTGGGGAATTTCCTGGCCATGGACCCAAAATTTCAGTGTTTTGTTCCTCAAGCCACATAGTTATAACTTTTGCCGCATGTCAAGGTCCTCCATCATTCTGGAAAAGGCACTGTTCTTCACTAATCTGATTTTGGATGGTTAGGAGAAGTTGCTCCCAGATGATGTATTTGTACCATTTTTGATTCTTGATTCCAATTTTGTATTTTTGAATTTGATTCAAAATTGTGAGTGAGCCCACTCACTTGGCTGAGAAGCGACCCAATACAAGAATGGTCTCAGGATGCGTTACTGTTGGCATGACACAGGACTGATGGTAGAACTCACCTTTTCTAATCAAGACAAGCTTTTTTTTCTGATACCCCAAACAATCAGAAAGGGGATTGATCAATGAAAATGATTTTACCCTACAATCTCTGATTGATGCCAGTTAATCTGAGATACAATCTCTGTATCTTTTGCAGTATATCAGTCTGGCCCTGATGTTTTTTCCATGAGCAAAGTGAGCTTCCTTGCTGCCATACTTGAAATGTATGAAGGTGAGTGGCACCATCATGCTGATCTGTCAGAAATAAGAGGAACCCCCACCCCTTTTTTTTTAAACCAAAATAAACTTAATTGTTTTACAACAAATTTAAACATATCTAATCTAAAATGGTAATGATCATGGTTCTGGCATTCAGCGAAAACTTTCTACCTTGATGGTGTTCAAGCACTAGTGAAACGCTTAGTGTAGCAGGGGATTATATAAAGTAAAAAAGGGAGTTTTAACTTTCATGACTGTGTTCTGTTATTCCGCGCAATCAAAAGTATCGGGTTGATTTGAACACCGCTCATATATATATATATATATATATATATATATATATATATATTTTTTTTTTTTTTTAATGACTTTTTAAATGTACTTATTTTAAGCGGTTTACTTATCTTTCATTTTATTTTATTTAACTCCTCGTCGAAAAACCATTTGAACATTTGCATTATGAAAAATCTTAGATCATTTAGTTGGAGAGAGGCGGCGCGGTGGTGTAGTGGTTAGCACCGTCGCCTTGCACCTCCAGGGTCCAGGTTCAATTCCCAGCCAGGCTCGATTCCTGTCTCTGTGTGCATGGAGTTTACATGTTCTCCCCGTGCTTGGTGGGTTTCCTCCGCGTACTCCGGTTTCCTCCCACAGTCCAAAGATGTGCAGGTTAGGTTAATTGGTGTTCTCAAATTGGCCGTAGTGTGTGAATGAGAGTGTGAGTGTGCGCGTGTGCCATGCGATGGATTGGCACTCTGTCCAGGGTGTACCCTGCCTCGTTCCCTAAGCCTCCTGGGATAGGCTCCAAGTCCCCGCAACCCTGAATACAGGATAAAGCCATATACAATAGAAGATGAGATTTTTTTTCTTTTGATTAAAACCACATTGATGTTTAACATTCTGAACGTTTTTTTCTTAAAATGCAAACAATGGGCTATAAGAATTTTATTAAGCCAAAAAAAAACCATAATAAAAAGGCAATAAAGTTAGTCGAGAAAGAAATTTTGATTTCATATAAGATCAAAGATAAAACATTAAATAACAGCTCAGTGTTGGTAAAAATATCTACAGGTAGTTTAGTCAGAGGTGCTACTGTAGAACCAAGTGACCAGTGAACTGAACACACACACACACACACACACACACAAACACCAGCAGCTGGTTGTCACAAAGCTCAGAAATCCCCTCTAAATGACCCCGGCTCAGGACAAAGCTTTTTATTTAGTGCTTTTTATTGTGCCTAGTGGCCAACTCACAATGGAGAACAACAACCGTTTGTTCCTGACTACTCAAGTCCCCCTTCCTCATATAAAACCCTCTGTGTGTGTGCGTGTGTGTGAGGAAGGGAGAGTTATTTTAGTGAGAGAGATAGAACTACATTGTGATGAATATGTTTGCTTGACCAGTGATCAGTGAAAGAGGTCGAATTAATTATATGCTGCAGACAAGGGTTCAGGTTTTGTTCACTAATTTAGCTCTGACCCTTCCAATCGACATTAGCAATGCTAGATTTGCTTGGTGCAATGAAGATCTTTATGGCCCATGGGACTGGGTGGTGGACTAATTGGAAAGATTCTGGTTTAGAGACATGAGTTAGGAAAAAAGAAAGCAACGTACAGGCCAAAACAAATAACGCAATAGGAAAAGGAGTGGATCTTCCGTGACATTAATACGTCTCTGGGAAGTTGTATTATTGTGAAATATCATCCATGCGCAAATAATGTTTCAGAGCACTGCTTGAAGCAAGATGGTCTGGAAAAACGGTTCCTTCCTTAAAGTGACTGGAAAGCGGATTCCGCCTCGGAACATGACAAACCACACGATTCCACGTGTTTACTTTAAGTTCTAAGGTTTCGGTTCTGATCTTCATCAGCAAATGTCTCTGGACTGTGATAATAACCTGGCCTATCATTAGTCCTGACAGACATGTGCGTGTATCCAAACTAGCTTTCCTGTGATTAACGGAAAAGCTAAATAAACCGGCCAGACACGTCTATCATGTACTGCAGACTGCTATATTACCCGTGTGTGATATTTGATTCCCTTTCAAAAGACAGATAAGGAATAAAACACAATGGGGCATGCTGGAAAATAATCAATACACGGGAGGAGTATAAGGGCAAAATAACCCTGAGCTTTCAAAAAAGTCGAACATATCAATAATTAAAGATTCTGGTTGTTTTTATCCATTTATTCATACAGTCTTCTATATACAGTACAGTATACACAGGGTGAGCACCATCCCTGATTGTGTACAATCACATCTCATATGTTGAAGCTTATGAATAAAAGAAAAAATATATTTTTTTATTCTGTTTAATTTTATATATAGTATTATATATTAGATTAGAAATCATGGATAATACCGGAAAATACAAGAAAATAACGGAGGTTCAACCTCTAATAGTATCTCACGATCCAGTTCAGCCTATAGCTTCACATTTAGATTTTCAGTGCTTTACAGGTATAGGACAGGAAGAACTGTATAAACGTATCACCTCGGCTAAATCAACAACGTGCCTGTTAGACCCAATCCCAACCAGATTTTTTAAAAGAAGTGATGCTTACGGTTGGAGAGCCCCTTCTAAACATTATTAATTCTTCATTACATCTAGGTCACGTCCCTAAACCTTTCAAGTTAGCAGTTATTCAGCCTCTTCTTAAAAAATCTAATTTGGATGCGAATGAAATAACAAATTACAGACCGATTTCAAACCTTCCGTTCATATCAAAAATACTAGAAAAAGTAGTATCAGCTCAAATATGCACATTCTTGCAGGATAACAACATCCTTGAAGAATTTCAGTCAGGTTTCAGGCCCCATCATAGCACAGAAACTGCACTAGTTAAGATTACAAACGACTTGTTTTTAGCTTTAGACCAAGGCTGCATCTCATTGCTAGTCCTGCTCGATCTTGGTGCTGCATTTGACACTGTAGATCATAATATTCTCATAGATTACTTACAAAATCATATAGGTATTCAGGGACAGTCATTAAAATGGTTTAGATCATACCTGTCTGATCGATACCATTTTGTAGATCTGAATGGAGAACCGTCTGGTGTAATGCCAGTGAAATATGGGGTCCCACAAGGGTCAGTTTTAGGACCTCTGCTGTTCTCAATATACATGCTTCCCTTGGGTAACATCATTAGAAGACATGGGATTAGTTTCCATTGTTATGCTGATGATACCCAATTATATATCTCAACAAAACCAGACGAAATACCTAAGTTGTCTAGATTAACTGAGTGTGTCCAGGACATAAAAGATTGGATGACCAATAACTTTCTTTTATTAAATTCTGATAAGTCAGAGATATTACTTATCGGCCCAAAAACCAGCACACAACAGCTTTCACAATTCAGCCTGCGTTTAGAAGGATGTACTGTTACTACCAACTCAGCAGTAAAAGACCTGGGTAATATTAGACAGTAACTTGTCTTTTGAAAATCACATTTCAAATATCACAAAAACAGCCTTTTTCCATCTTACAAATATTGCCAAACTTAGGAGCATCTTATCTGTATCTGATGCAGAAAAGCTAGTTTATGCATTCATGACCTCCAGACTGGACTATTGTAATGCATTGCTAGGTGGTTGTCCTGCATCCTCAATAAACAAGCTTCAGTTAGTCCAAAATGCAGCCGCCAGTTAACCCCAATATTATCATCCCTGCACTGGCTACCTGTTCAGTTTAGAATAAATTACAAAATAGTATTACATACATACAAGGTCTTAAATGGTTTAGCTCCCACATACCTGTACCTAACCAGTCTTCTGATACGCTACAATCCACCATGCGCCTTAAGATCACAAAACTCCGGACTTCTGGTATTTCCCAGAGTTTAAAAATCTACAAAAGGGGGTAGGGCATTTTCATATTTAGCTCCAAAGCTTTGGAATAGCCTTCCAGACAGTGTTCGGGGAGCAGACACGGTTTCCCAGTTCAAAAGTAGACTCAAGACACATCTTTTTAATCTGGCATACACATAACTCATCCCAGTACTCATACTCCAGTACATCTATACTGAATGGCCAATACGCTAATTCTCCCCATCTGTTCTGTATTTTTCTACCCATCCCGAGGCATCGGGAGATTGTGCTAGCTTCAGTAGCTTCAAACGCCGACCCTGCGAGGTTCCTGAGGCATCCAGAGAAGGACCAGCTCCAGTTGGATTCTGCTTCATGATGGTTGGAGATACACATGCTGCTCCTGTGCTTCCAGTGATCCAGACCTCATCTGCCCTCTGCACCTACTGACTCGTCCCTATGCTGAACTGGTCTTCAAGTTAATTTAAATAACTTCTGTTATATTGAACTTTCAGCTTCATAACACACATTCATTCATTCATTCATTCATCTTCTATGCCGCTTAATCCTGAGTTCAGGGTCGCGGGGGACCTGGAGCCTATCCCAGGAGACTTCGGGCACTAGGCGGGGTACACCCTGGACAGGGTGCAATTCCATCGCAGGGCACACACACATACACACACTCACACACCCAATCACACACTACGGGCAATTTAGGAACTCCAATTAGCCTAACCTGCATATCTTTGGACTGTGGGAGGAAACCGGAGTACCCGGAGGAAACCCACCAAGCACGGGGAGAACATGCAAACTCCATGCACACAGAGACGGGAATCGAGCCTGGCCGGGGAATCGAACCCAGACCCTGGAGGTGCAAGGCGACAGTGCTAACCACTACACCACCGCGCCGCCCCATAACACACATGATGTTATATAATTTCTATATAATGGGTTCCCTGTTGAGTCTGTTCCTCTCAAGGTTTCTTCCCAATGCCATCTCAGGGAGTTTTTCCTTGCCACCGTCGCCGTCACCCTTGGCTTGCTCATCAGAGACATTTCATTCATCATTCATTCATCTCATTATTATCTAGACACATTTTTCTCACACATACACACTTCCAATTATTTTCTTTTCTAAATTTTTTTTTAATTTTTTGTAATTTTCTTTCATTTTTGTGAAGCTGCTTTGAGACAATGACCATTGTTAAAAGCGCTATATAAATAAAATTTTATTGAATTGAATGGATAAAATTTATGGTCGCACTATATATAGTATGAATATCTCTGTGTTTATTAGAAATAGATATATTAGAAAAAAATATTACACCTAAAACATTATCATAAACTTGGATTTTACTTTTTGACCTTATAACCAACTCCATTTAAAGATTTAAAGAATGTTGTTTTTTAAAAACAAACATACAAAATAAGCGATATATGAGGGTATGAAAAGTCAATGTGGGACTTTTGATTCTGCAGAATAACAGAACATAGTTATTTTCTCCTCTGCTACACTAATGCACTTATCTCAGCATTTCACTAGTCCTTGGATACCATCAAGGTTGAAAGATTTTTCAGTACGCCAGAGAGATGATCAGACTGCCTGCTTCATGGCTAGCCTCCCAAACATGTAGAAATGACTTGGAGAGAGAGGTCAGGACTGTACTGGGGATGTGAGTTGAGTATGAGCTGAGTATGTGCAAGTGGTGTTCATGAATGATTGCCTGTATAGTTCCCACAGACAAGTTGACGTCAAGGTATCCATCGATTGTCAAGGTTCAGAAGTTCCACTCACCGAATATTTACAGGAACGACTGCAGTGGGCTTGACCTCGACCTGAGATTTTCCTTCATGGATGTATAGCCTTCTTTAAAACATTTGCGCAATTCAAATGTTTTACAGTGGCTATGAGTCTCAGTTTGACTTAATCGTCCCTTGCATAACACACACACATGTAAAAACTCACATCATCACATTACAAATTGCAAGAACTCCCTTTCCAGCAAGGATGTTTGTTCTCCATGGTTTCTAGCCCAAACTCCATCTCCTACTTTGCCAACTTTATCTTTGCTTCAGTAAGAAACAAGCGATTTTCCCATGTCTGAAATGTAGTTCTGGCCACTAGACACAACATCTCTTCATTCTAATAACCCTGGGGAATAAAGAGCACAGCCAAATATTACCTGAATATTATTCATATTGGCTTATAGTCATGTAGGTTGGGCAGATGTTTTGCATATTTTTGATCAAGGCTCCTCAAAGTTGATAGTCTTGTTTTAAATGACATTAGGTCTTAGCATATTTTGGATCGTCATGCCATAACTACTTTAGATGCTTTGCAGCTGAGTTCATTCAACACCTTAGATTTTTCCTATCTGGAACGGAAATGAAATATGATGCAACAAACAGACACATATTGTCACTAGTTTACACTGAACGTTCAGAACTGGTAATATTTTTGATCTTTGTGTTCTCCTTGTTGATTCCTGCTTTTTCTGTTGCTGTATATGAGGGTTAACCAGGGAGTGCAAAGATTGTCTGAAAATTAAAGTGAGAATTGAAGCTCAGCTTTCAGTGTTACACTGACTTCAATGTACTGGGCTGCAGCCCCAAAGAGGAAGACAATTTCTACTTTATCCCCAAGTATGATATTCCTCATGGTGCTACTTTTTCTTTCCATGAAGGTCAAGCTTTAATAAAAGATTTACCTCACTGCATATCTCACTCGTTTTCTACTTTCTCCCCAAGTATGATATTCCCCTATCACCTCTCCTTGCATTTTCTCTGTAAAGTCGAGCTCTTTGTTCAGCTCTGCTGGCAGCCTTCTCTCTCTCATTCTCTGCTCAATCCTGTTCCCCTCTACACCACAGTCCTGGAGGGAACTCTGGTTAAAGAAGTACTGTATAGTTCAGGAGCCAAAAGCTCAGACTTATTTTCAAATTTATACCCATTTCTACTCCCTCCTTTCTAAAGGACTCTCCTGTTCATCCTCTCTGCTGATGCCAAGCTGAGCCAGAAGTGTTCTTTGACTGTATATTAGATTTAGGATATGTGGGACTTTGTGGGATATTGCAAGTCTTGCCCCATTCACTTGCCCTGATTCCAAAGGTATATATTCATCTAAGCCTTGTTTTCTGTACCTTATTGACAAGTTCTCCCCATCTCACTTTGGGAATACTCTTGTGTTTTTCCGCACACCCTACCTATAGGTGGACTGGCTATTTTAAATTGTCCAAAGATGTCCTGTTATGAAGTGCCATTCCATCCAGACTGTACAGTATTTATATCCATTCACACTTGATTTGCTTCATAACTTTACAACAAACCATTTGCCTAATTTGTGCGTTGTTGCAGTCCAGCGCTAAACAACCCATAAACTGATTGTTAGGAATGATGACCATAAAATTAATGACTGGAACAAAAAAGCATATACATTGGACGGAAAAAGGACCACCATAGGGCCATGACTGACCAGATGTTATTCGGTTTAGTGGTCCAGTCTCAGCACAATGATAGCTCATATGGTGATGGTCTGAATGCCAAGTGAATATTGCTAGGGGCTTTAAACATCTGAGTGTTACCAAGACAACATCATTCTATGAGAAAAAAAATAAGCTATAGTTTGTAATTCAACACTTATTAGGTGTAACAAAATGTTGGTTTGTTTTGTAGACATGTAAAAGCATAAATGGAATACCGAAATCTGGTAAAAAAACAAATTGGACTCTGAGGAATAATAGTGATCTGCATCTACTGGGCTCATTAGGAACTGGAACAGTTGGTGAGGTGATGCTGTTTGTTGGCCCTTCTTACTTTTTTCTGTAACAAAATGGCTTAATCTGAGCCATGTGACCAGGTCCATCTGATTTGAGCTCTCAAAGTGGCGCACCCCTTGAAAAAAAAAGTGTCTTGCCTCTGCCAGGTTCCCAAGCGTGCTGGCATCTGAAAGCAGGTAGAGGGTCCAAAAACGCAGGGAAGCCAGAACCTGCTCCATCTGCTGAGGCCCACTTCCCACTGTCCTGCGTTTGAACTGCCCTAACTGCGCTAGTGCATTGTACCTTGTATGTCCTCTATCCACACACTGGGTTTGCTAAGCAGCTTGAATTGAGGATAAAAAAAGAATTCCAACTCTGCAGTCTTTGCGTCATATTAAATCTTTTGGTCGATGTGCTGTGGTTTAATCGTCGGATTGAAAAACCAGGAAGTGGCTTCAAAACAGCGACATGCAAAACAGGGACAGCACAAGGAAATCATGGTGGTAGTATTATACGGTTCCTTCTGCAGTGGTGGAAGAAAATGTTAGCTCCATCAACTCAACCAGACACTTTCTCTTTTTGACTTTTGCAGCACAAAACCAATCAATTTAATGTTTGCCCCAAAGGAAGATGAGGCAGGATGCAAGTGCAGACTGTTTGAGAGACAGTTAAATAGTTAAATTAATGAAGGGGGGGGGGGTACCATTATTAAACACAAACATGAAATTGCGACTACTATGGCTAAACTATGACTAAGGGCTAATGCTAATAATCATGCTATGCTAATACTAACAAGGAAAAACAAGACAATATCAGTCACAATAAGAACAGTGACAGCAGCAATAACAAGAGGGAAGATAACAGATGTAAGACCAGGCCTAAGTGTTCTTTATTCTTCTACCCATTCCGAGGCATCGGGAGATTGTGCCAGCTTCAGTAGACAAAGGCCGACCCTGCGAGTTTCCTGAGGGATCCAGAGAAGGACCAGCTCCAGCTGGATTCTGCTTTATGATGGTTGGAGCTACACATGCTGCTCCTGTGCTTCCAGTGATCCAGACCTCATCTGCCCTCTGCACCTACTGACTCGTCCCTGTGCTGAACTGGCCTTTATGTTAATTTAAATAACTTATGTTATATTGAACTTTAACCTTCATAACACGCATGATGTTATATAATTTCTATCCATTATCACCCAAATGAGGATGGGTTCCCTGATGAGTCTGGTTCCTCTTAAGGTTTCTTCCTATTTCCATCTCAGGGAGTTTTTCCTTGCCACTGTCGTCTTCACCCTTGGCTTGCTCATCAGGGACAATCTTATTATTATCTCGGCACATTTTTCTCACACATACACACTTCCTTTTCAAATTTTCATTTCATTTTTGTGCAGCTTTGAGACAAAAAAAAGCGCCATTATAAATAAAATTGAATTGAAAAGTGAAACAGAGGCTATACATAGTCAGGATAATCAAACCCACCAAGCCGCAGGTAAACACAAATCAGGACTTTGTGATTGGTGAGGTGCATGCTGGGAAATGGAGTCTGGAACTGGAATCAATGAAATACTGAAATCTGGTAAATAAATTGGGGTCTCGGGGATAATAGTGATCTGCATCTACTGGGGTCATTAGTAATTGGAACAGTTGGCAGTGATGCTTTTTTTTGACCCTGGAACTAAATACCAATACAGAAGTCTTAAAGAATGCAAAAGTCAGAAAGACACAGGGAGAACCATGATAATGTTTCTCCCAAATATCGTAATGACTGCAAATTTGCATAAATTATAACCTCTTAGAAATAAATAAGCTTTTTTCATTGGAAAAGGAAAAAGTTATCAAGATGACCTTTCGAATCTTGCATATACTGCACATTCTAGAATATATCATTGGATGATCACAAGACTTGAACAGAATGAATGAACATAACATTTTAAACTGTCCCAACACCCCAGCCCCTACACCAGCCAAAAGTCTCCACTTCGATTTACAATAAGGGAAAGGTACAAAAATCCCTGTCATTTTTGCTTTCATGGGCCGTTTAAATGAATGGTTAAATTCTTCTTTCACATAATAGATGGTTAGAACAAAGATCTAAACATATATGCAACAGTTACTTCAAAGCACTCGTGTGTGATCACACGTGTCTCGACCTTGGATGCTCTCCGTGGTCTACAAAGCCACAGGGGTGAAAGATGAGAAGCGATGAGGGTGTCAGTCAGCAGGACGAGGCACTGGGCAGACAAATGAGGTGCTGTTTTGGCCAAGGTTGGGGGTTAATGCGATTACAGCTACTCCCAGCAGGGCCGAACCCTTACTCCTTTACTTCTTCCCTCTCTCCAGCGCATACATACAGATACACACGGAGGTCATGCTTGGGCCATGCCGAGAGCCTTCGCTTGTGTGAATGGTTCCTGGTGCCCTATGCGCCTCTGTTTAGTCTCTGAATGTTGGGGCGAGGTGGACGAAATACGACAGGCTAAGGTTCTGACATTAATTAGCGAGGTCCACGGTGGGCCGTGAAATCCAATAAGGCCGTTGAAGTATGGTGGGCAATTACAGAAGACGCCTGTCTGCCATTGCCATGTCTGAAAGGGGCGCTTCCTGTCCAAATAGAGAGTAAGGTAACTGTCCTAATGCAAGACAGACAGAGTGTTTGTGAGGATTGTGTTTGTGGCATGGCACAATTGCTCAGGTTTACACCAGGCAAAGATAATCTTCAAACGCTACAGATGTTTGATGACTTTTTCCGCACTGTTAATACTGAATTCAGTTCTATTGCGCTTCCTTGAGACACATGTCCAGGTTTCTAAACAGTGCATGAAATCTTGTCAATACTAGCTAGTATTACACAAGCTCATTATTAAAATATAAGCAGTGCTACACTTAGTGCATGTGTCCAGCCAAGTTTTCTGGGAAAATGTTACAAGGGGGAAAAAAAACCCCAAGTAAATCCTCCTCCAAACAATCACCAAATCTCCTGCAGATCTCAAACTGAAACCACATGGTTCTGCAGTCCGCATAACATATCGTTCGAGCTGCCTCATCTGGTCTATAAGTCCTCTCTGATTGATGCCTTAAACCTAAAACAAAAAAACTTAAGCGTGAAATTCGGTAAGAGCTGAGAGAGTTGTTTGGAAACGCTTTCTTCTATGCATGCTGAATCGGCCCATGCATTAAAACCCGAACAAAGCCAAACCCTCTCTTGACTCAGATACACGTGCCTTTCCCTTGAGGACCGGGCTGTTTTGAGTTCAATTTCAATGCCATATGAAATATGTACGCTACGTGGATGATTTATAATGCAATCAGCGCTCTTGGATGCTTTGCAGGCCCAGGGTTGATCCTAAAACACATGCGCATACAATTTGAAGAAATTTATATTTTATTATTATTATTATTATTATTATTATTTATCGCAAACAGAACATTTATTGCAGATATGGATCTATTCTTTAAAGTTTTTCTCCTATCCTTTCCAGGTCATATATTTTTGAATGCATGCATTTTTTATTTTAATTTTTTCACAATTTTGCAGGACAGATCAGGGGGTGGAGACAATAATGGATTTGAATGACAGTGACCCTAAAACTTCTTACCAGTCGGCCATTTTGGTGAGGATACCTTTAGAAAGTTCCTTCTATGGAAGCATGAAATCTTATATACTGTATATTTTTTAGACATCTTGGTGGGTACCAAAGGTTTGGGAGTTAAAAGAGTGCTTTTTGAATTATTATTGTTTTCGTTTTTTTAAATATTCCAGCTGTCCATCTGGTCTCTTTTGTACAACGAGAGGCAGGAAGAATGCCAAAATAAGGTAGATTTAAGGAGCAGAGATTTGTTTTGACACTGAGTGGCTAATGAACAGCATCACTAGAGTGCAAATGCAATATGATCTTTCTAACCATCCCAAACCATGATTGTGTATACAGTACGTCAATAGCTTTTTTCTTTTCTTTTTGCAACTCAGATACGTTATCTCATTATCTAGACTGGGCGGAGACCCAGTGGAGAAAAGGAATGAGTGTGCATCCTACACATGTGTTTTATTTCGTTGTTTTTTTTACAACTCACTGGGAACCAAGTGTTTGTGAGGACATTCTTAATTAAAAGGGCACTTTTTAAATTATTATCAGTTATTTTTAAAAAACTTCCCTCTGTACATCTGGTCGATGAGAGAGAAAATGCCAAAATAAGGTAACTTTATGTTGCAGTGTTTCCTTTTGGCTCCGAGTGACGAATACACAGAATCATTGGAGTGCAAATACAATATGTTGTTTACAACAATCCCAATTCTTGATTATGTACATCTTGTACAGTACGTTAGAAGATTAGCTTCTTTTTTTTTCTTTCTTTCTGTGATACTGATAAGTTATCTCATTATCTATCTTGGGTGGTCGGTAGAGAAAAGGAATGAGTGTGTATCCTACACAACTTAGTGGGGACCAAAAGTTTGTGAGGACATTTGTAGTTAAAGGGCTGCTTTTTGTATTTTTATTTGTATCAATTAATTAAAATCTTTAAGGTTGTTTAATATTTTTATTAGGGATTATTAATAAGCTGAATTAATAATAATAACAAGGACGGTCCTCATAAGTATGGTAAAACATGAGTGTGTTTCTATGTGTGTAAAATGCGCTTGAACTCTGCAGATTGTCCTTAGCACAGCGTGAAAACAGTTTCGATAGACTTTAAGATGACTTATAAAGATATGCAGGAAGGAACGAGTAGCAAATCTTTTTGAAGTTCCAGGTGTTTTCTGGTTCCAGCATGTACATGTGGGTATGTGTGTGTGTGTGTGTGTGTGTGTGTGTGTGTGTGTGTGTGTGTGTGTGTGTGTATTGCAAGCTAGGAGAAGTGTGCCGAGTGTTTACCGGACCTCTTTCTCTGCCTCACATGGCTTCCAAAACACAGCTGAAGGCCTGAAATTCATACAAGGTGTGTTTGACAGATGAGGTCTGTCCATGAGCGCGGCATATCGGCTTTACTGTAACGCTTCCTCAAGGCTGAGAGGGAACATGAAATACGCTCCATCTGTTCCAACATGGAGATCGGAAGAGGGAAAGTGGGAGAGAGAGAGAGAGAGAAACAAGGAGGAAAAAGAGAGCTAGAGAGAGAAATGCATTGCTCATGGCCAGAGGATCTAGGAGACAAAAATATTTTCCTCCTGGGTCTTCTCACACTTGAACAAAAACAATCATCTGTCCATCTGGTCTCTTTTGTACAAAGAGAGGCAGAGAAGATTGCAAGAGAAGGTAGATTCATGTAACAGAGATTACTTTTGACACTGAGTGGCTAATAAACAGCATCACTGGATGGCAAATGCAACACGATATCTATAACAATTCCAGTTCATGACTGTGTATACAGTCAGTTACAGGATTAGCTTTTATTACGTTTTATAGTTTTCCTCTGCGATTCTGCTGAACTGATTTATCAGTTGTCCTTAACCGAAGCCAGTAAAGATCTTCTTGTTATCTAGATTGGACTGTCGGTGAAGAAAACGAATGAGCATCCTACGTACAGTACGCCCACATAGAGACATTTACACAATGTCAGCAAGAAGGATGTTCAATAGATTCATTAGATTAACACATGCCGGTCAGCTCAATGACAAGCATCGTAACAAGGTATAGAATGATAAACAGTAGTTTTTAGCACTGTGGTAATGTACAACAAAAATATGTATGGTTATATCTTCCAGGAAGCATTTCAGATGAAAGCTGTAGATATACTGTAGATCTACACAAAACATCTAAAAGTCTGAGGGTCGTTTTAGAAGTAGTAATGGTTAAAGTGAAAATGTATCTACTTAAAATGTTTAGGTGATGATTAGTCTTAACGTTCTTTATGTTTTAATTAAATGTTTTGTCAAGTTTAGCACAAAGGCAGGAGAACAAGAGGTCACCACTGAACAAGCTTTATTCAGACAGAGTAATAGGTTTGGTTTGGTTGGGAGTCTTAGTAACCTGGGATGAGGTTTGGCTAATAAGGATCGCTTCTTGCAATCATGCACATGTGTTTGTGTGTATCTAACTAATTAGACTGCAGAAAAAAAAAAACTCTTGTGAAAATGATCAATGACATATTTCCGAACAGTTTAAGGACAAAACTAAAACTAGTGAAGTATTGTGGCCAGCGTTTAATTTTAGCAATGAGAAATCCTAGGCCATGGCCACCAACTGTCTCTGTTTACGGCATGACACGGTGCCATATGATTCTGCCGCTGTCGTTTGGTTATTCTGATTTTTGCAGACAAACAACAGATGGAGACACCATCAATTTCTGGCCCTTCCATTTTAGGAATATGAAATGCATTCTTGATGCGTCCAAAGAAATTAATGCAGCTGTGAAGATTTCGCAGCGGTTCAGAGATTTGTTTTGTTGAGTTGATTGTGCGCCGCAAATTATAGAACAGCGATATGACAGATTTCCTTCATGCAACTAGCTGTGTAGGAATATTTTGGTTTAACAGTGTACAACATACAATATGAGAAACTGATACTGTATAGATTGCATCCATGCTTTAAATTAAGTATTGTTTACTGCATCAATTAGATTCAAATAACAGGACTCAATCTAACTGATCACTTAATTCTTAGCTCTGAAATATTGCAGTGTTTAAGATTAACATGCTTGTTATAAGACATTATGGTATTAATAGTATCAAAAGGTACTGGCTTGGCTCACACTTTGAATAAACAAACACACACACACACACACACACACACACACACACACACACACAGATATATATATATATATATTTACAGTATCACACACACACACACACATATATATATATATATATATATATGTGTGTGTGTGTGTGTGTGTGTGTGTGTGTGAGTGTATTACAAGTTATATATATAAGTAAAATACAATAGATTTTTTGAAATATCTATTTATTCATTATTATTTATGTATTCAGGAAAAACTATACATATTAGGGCCGGGACTCGATAAAAAAAAATCTAATTAATTAGAGATTTTGTAATTAATTAATCGAAATTAATCGCATTTTAATCGCATATAAATATTTGACCTGAGAACAGTGAGAAGTAAGTTTTTTCATATGGATTTTTAGTATACCATTGAATAATGACTGAATACATACTGTAAGTTTAAGCAAGAAAATATTGTTTATTTTTATTCAACCATGTCCAATAGACCAGTGCAATATTGCCATTAAGTGTAGCAATAGAATATTTAGAAATATAGTAGCCTACATTTCAGAAATTCAGGTAGCCTATAGGTAGGTAGACCTTCTGTAAACTGTTTTTTTTTAAGTAAAACACAATACTTTCAAGTACATTCAGAACATTGGAAACCCTGACTATTAAACCCTGACATTTCCATCCATTCGTTTTTTATAACAAAATTTCCCATCCACAGGTCCAACCAAAGCGTCTCATCAGCTTCTTTGTCCATGTTCACTGTGGTTTGTTTTTGTCTGAATGCTAGTTGGTGCTCCAGTATAATCGGTCCGCCGAAACTCATCCAGTAAGAAACGTTCCACGGTGCAAAAATAAGTGCGATTAAAATGCGTTAAAAAATGTTACGTGTTATTTTTGTGTAATTAATTAATCTAAATTTACGCGTTAAAGTCCCGGCCCTAATATATATATATATATACACTCTCTCTCTCTTTCAATATAGATATATACAGTATATAGGCTATAGTATAAGTATATATACTCTTTCATTGATTTAGGGTGGATTAGAATTTTTTGGAAGGAGACTCCAGTGTCAGCGCTTTGTAACAGACAGAAAAACGATTTAATTTGTAATATGTAAAGCTTTTACAGGTTCTTGGTAACCTTAACGAAGGTCATTTTGTTAAATTTATTAAATTAGAAAGAGAGACTTTCTAATTAAAGACTTTCGAAACAACAGAGCATGTTTATGACAATAATTTTTTTTTATATAATCACATATAATCCCCTTCTACACTAATGTACTTATCCCGTATTCCACTAGTGCTAGGACACCATCAAGGTTGGACATTTTCTCTATACACCAGAGCTACGATGTCACTGCCTGCTTCCGGTCTGAAATGCTGGCCTCTCAGGAACTCATTTAATGGCTAAAATATGTGGAAAATGGCTCGGAGCGAGGTCAGGACTGTATGGGCTGCGATGTTGCAGTAATTCCCAGCCGAGTTTCTGTAATGTGCAAGTGGTGTATGACGGTGTGTATTATGTCCGTACGGTTTCCAAAGACAAATGCGTTTCTTCCACAAATTGGCAACAAGCTACCATAAAATTTTTAAAGATCAAGCATTCTGCTTGCGGGATTTTCACAGGAACAACTATACTGACAGGGTACCAAGCTATAAGAATCTTCCAGACTTCCAGACACCATATGAAAGTGTTTGCAGAATAACGCCCACATTTAACGCCCACATTTTACTTAATATGAATTCTGATTCCTACAGTAAATAAAATTCTTTCAGTAAGATCATCAACAAGTAGCACTGGCTAGTTGCTACTCAGGGGATTAAGCATGCAAAGTAAAGACAACATTTACATTTATAGCTTTATTACACTATATTCACAGTTGCTTAAAGTGGAGGTGTGAAAGTATCCTGTAGGTTTTCCCAGACTACCCCCCCACACACACACACACACATATTTCATGTATAAGAAAAAAAAAAAATTTCAACGCACTGCTTTATAAATATGTCTTTATTTTGGGCTGCCTGCTATCTTTGGACGTAGTGTTAGGAGAAGTTTGTATAGTCTCCCGCGGAGTGTGTGAACTAACTGTTTAATATAAATCATGAATCGAGGTGATGTGTAAACACAGGGCTGCATTAGGAGTGCCACTGATCACTGTTTCCTGAGTCCTGCCACCTCGTTCATCAGCAGCCGAGGTTTAAAGGACCTGACTTTTTATTTTACACTCTATAAATCTGTCTCTTGTCATAACAGACAACGTGAAACACGGCGGTTTGGTCAGAATGCGTCTTCTCACACCTCAGCAAATGGCACACAGTGTCCAGGCGGGAATCTTTTTACGAGAACTCTCGGCTGTTGTGGATGTGCTAAAGGATTGCTAATCACACACACACACACTCACACACACACACGCACACACGATGATGAAAGCATATATGGATGTGATTGAAACACATATAAATTTTTTAGTCATGCGTGACCAAACACACAAATGTTCTTGATTTGTGAGGACCATCCACTGATGTATAGCTAATGGTGCTAACTGATGCTATTCAGTACCTGAACCTCTGGAAGCACAACATATTTCTACTATTTTATAATTTTATTTATTTATTCATTAAAAATGAATGATGCAGTTATTTTATTTATAAAAAAAAAAAAAGCTGTTTGTCTTGTGCGGACCATTCGAATGAGGACCGGAAAAACATCGACTGTTGTTACTGTTATTGTTGCCGTCATTGTGGAGCCTTTTTTTGGCTCCATCAAGGTACTGTATATAAACACACACACACACACACACTACACTTTCATTTTCATTTTTCTTTCTATTTTTTTTCCTTGACATTTTTTTCTATTTAGTCTTTCTTTCATTTTCTTATTATATTTTGTTTTTACAAACGTACAAATTCTTTCCAATGATTTTTGCTTTTTATGCTTTCTTTTTTCATATCTTTTTCCTTTTTTCTATCCTTGTTCTTATTTTTCTTTTCTTCCTTACTTTCTTACTGTATCTTTTAAATTCCCTCATTTCCTTATGTCTTTCTCTCTGTATGCTTTCTTTCTTTCTTTCTTTCTTTCTTCTGACTTTGCAGAAACTTCTTTCTTTCTTTACTTTTTTTGTTTTTATTAACCAATATGTGTTCTTTTCCTTTATTTACTTATTTATTTGTTTGTTTGTTTAAAAAAATATTTAAATTTTCAGTCGCTCCATTTCATTCTATCTTTGTTTTCTTTCATGACTGACAAAATAGGTACCATTTTTAATCTTGTTTAATTTGTGGGGACCTTCCACTGAATCAAATTTTAATGCAGCTGATTAATACCATACTACACAAAACTCTAACCCAATCTTTAACCTCTGGAAGTGCAAAATATGTAGTTTTATTTATTCATTGAAATTATTTTTTAAATGCTGGTTATTAAAATGAACAAAGAAAAAAAAACTGTTTGCATTGTGGGGACCAGCCACATGAGGACCTGAATTGACCGACAATTTATATTAAGATCACACACTTGTTCTTGTTAGGATCTTGAATTTGACAAAGTTATTCATGCAGGTAATTAATCTTGCTTCTAACTAAATCTAACCCTAACCTTAACCTTAATAACCAGAAAACATTTTAGATTTTAAAACAAATGCTGCATAAAATATATATACAGTATAAATGAGGACCTGCCAAGATTAATACTGTTAGATAGTGTTAGTGTTGTGGAGCTCTTTTGTTCTCCATCACACACACACACACACACACACACACACACACACACACTAAGCGTCAGAAGGAGACACTGTCACGGCTGAAAGAAAAAGAAATGATTAGGAAAAATGGATTTATCCCGCTTGAACTCTAACCCTAATTCGGAAATAGACCAGAGCGTATTATGCCATGTGTTTTGGTTCAGGCACACCATGCATGGTTCTTAAACACACACACACACACACACACACACACACACACACACACACACACACAAAGAGAGAGCATCAGGTGTTCATTATGAAAAATGAATACAAAGTCCAAGTCTGTTTTTTATTCCTTTTAAAAAGTTGTGGTGTGTCGCTTTTAATTGAGTAGCAGAGAAATTCAGTTAGAGCAGAAAGCAGGAAGAGAAAGCTGATCTGGCCGACACTGAAACTCGCACTAACCCTGAGACTAAACCCAGTGCGATGATTACAGCCATGATTAAAGTCTCATGGTCACTTCATCGGCTCCGGCACACAGACCCCAACACGGGTCTCCCATCAGGAGAACGCTGTGTGTTCCAGAGCAACACCGCCAGCCTGCACTCTTCTACCCTTTCACTTCACTTCTCCACATCTCCTCAGCTCTTTACTCTACACATTCCTTTCTTCCTTCATTTTGATGGACAAACACACTTTCTTTCTCTCTTTATTTCTTTCTAATGTTTTCTCATCACACTTTTTTTTCTCCAAACCTCTCATTTTTCTAACATTGCTTTATTTTTGATTCTCTCTTTGTATTTGTTTCAACTCACTTTATTTCAACTTCTCTTCATGCTTTCCTTTTTGTTTCTTTCTTTCGTTCCTACCTTTCTTCCTTTTTGTTTTCATTAGCCACATTTTTTCCTTTATTATCCTGCTGATGTTAAATTTATTCTTTCCTATCTTCCTCTCATTTTTTTTTTTCATTTTTGTATTTCCTTAACTTTTCTTTATTCAAACTTTCTTTCTTTTGAAAATACTTCTTTCTTTTCTTGCTGTTTTTCACCAACCCATCAACAAGGATCCTACCTTTTTTCTTTCTTTCTTTCCCCCCATAATTTTTCTTTAATTGATTTCATATATTTTTTCTCATCTTTCTTTCCCCCTTTCGCATTATTTATTACTTTACTAAAATTCCTCAAACCATTTTCATTTCTCTTTATGATTTCTCATCAATGTTTTTTTCTTGTACTTTCTTAATTTGTTTTGTTTCTTTCGTCCTTTTCCTTTTATTTCCTAGATTTTCTTTGTGGGTGTGTGTGCGTGTGTGTTGTCTTTCTTTGTTGCCGAAGACAAAAGGAAAATTATGCAATACCAAGTCACTCAAATACTGTAAATATAGTCTTAGACCGCATTCCATTCATTTTACTCAAATTCTCCTAATTAATTAAATGAATAAATATGAAAGCATGTTTTCCTTTAGTTTTATTTCTCTGTATTATTTATTTAATTTCATGCCAAGGAGACATACAGGATGTCCCATCAGTAGGCTGTGTGGTAAAAATCAGGCAGTCCATCTTTTCAAGTCGGAAGTGTGGAATGAACAAAACGTATGACCTTAGTGGCTCTGAACACAGCGTGATAACTGGCACAAGAAATGTTGTCCGGGGATTTTCATGCCAAACTGCATGGGTTTGACAGGAATAGTGCCAAAAGGAAAGAAAGTAAAGTAACTGGGAATGTTTAACTCAGTTTCCGGATCACTGTGTTAAATCACACAAGCAGGAAAAGCAAATGAAGAAAGAAAAAAAGAAAAATCAATCACAACCAGAAGAACCAAAGAACCAAATTCAAATTAGTGTTATTCATATATATATATATATATGAATAAAATAACACATATGGAATTAGGTAATTACGTAACAACAAGAAAAACACCAGTTAGTTGTTATTATAAGACACAGAGGTCGGCCTTTCTGTAATAGTTCCTGCAAGAACAGTATGGTCAAGTGCATTTGCAAAATCCGTCCAGCACCATAATGAAACTGTCTCTCATGAAGGCCGTCCCAGGAGGACGAGACCAAAACCTACCTCTGCTGCAGACGAGAAGTTCATTTAGAGTTATCAGCCTGAAAAATGACCAATTAACAGCAGCTCAGATTAGAGGCGTTATGAAGTCTTTACAGAGCAGAAGTAGCAGAAACATCTCAATATCAACTGTTCAAAGGAGATTCATGCAGTTTTTTTGGACGCCTTCAGCAAAACTTTACAATGTAGAAAGAAATAAACATCAGGAAACATCATCGAGTTAGAAAGTGATCTAAAACTTTTGAACGGTAGTGTGAATATACTCAGCAAAAAAAGAAACGCCCCTTTTTCAGGACTGTGTATTTCAACAATAATGTTGTACAAATCCAAATAACTTTACAGATCTTCATTGAAAAGGGTTTAAACAATGTTTTCCATGCATGTTCGATTAACCATAATCAATTAATTAACATGCACCTGTGGAATGGTCGTTAAGACCTTAACAGCTTACAGAAAGTAGGCGCTTAAGGTCACAGTTGTAAAAACGGCAGGACACTAAAGAGACTCTTCTACCGACTGTGAAAAACACCCAAAGAAAGATGCCCAGGGTCCCTGCTGATCTGCGGGAACGTGCATTACGCATGCTGCAGGGAGGCATGAGGACTGCTGATGTGGCTATAGGGCAATAAATCGCCATGTCCGCACTGTGAGACGCCTAAGACGGTGCTACAGGGAGACAGGAAGGACAACTGATCATCCTCGCAGTGGAAGACCACGTGTAACAACACCTGCACAGGATGGGTACATCCAATTCAATTCAATTCAATTTTATTTGTATAGCGCTTTTAACAATTGACATTGTCTCAAAACAGCTTTACACAATCAAAAGAATTATTTAAGTTTGTATGGAATGTGAATGTGTATGAATCAAAATGTTCAGATATTCCCTGGCGAGCAAGCCCGAGGGCGACAGTGGCAAGGAAAAACTCCCTGAGACGGTAATAGGAAGAAACCTTGAGAGGAACCAGACTCGACAGGGAACCCATCCTCATCTGGGTGAAACAGATAGCAGGAAATGATCTGCATTTATACAGTGTTAAGTGTTGGGTTCAGCTATAATAGTTGATGTTAATTGATGTTATAATACTTGATGTTAAAATGGAGTCCAGTAGTTATTGGAGACTCAGATAGACTTGTAGAAAGTTCCAGTCCTGAACTATCGAATTGTCAAGTCCTCAGAGAAACAGCTGACCACACCAGTCGAGGCCAGAACCATCTTCTAAGTATAGAGAATCATCCCCAGACACCAGACGCATCCTAAAGAGACACACGGGGCATCCATGCGATGAGACCTCCAACCAGAAACCGGGCACCAGGATGGATCAGACAGGTCCGAAGGGCAGAGGGAGTCTGGATCACTGGCAGCTCAGGAACCACATGTGTAGCTCGACAGAGAGAGAGAGAGAAAGAGTGAAAGGGGGAGACAGGGGGAGAGAGGAAAGAGAAAGAGGGGGAGGAAGAGAAGAGAAGGAGAGATGGCAGTTAGGTATGGTCACAGTCACAATGTCTAATGTGAATGTATATTTACTGTAGAGTGCAAGCAGGGACTCCGGCAGGACTAATTATGACAGCATAACTAAAAGGGAGAGCCAGAAGGAAACACAAACATGAGGGGGAACTGAGATGTAAAGCAAACAATCACCTCACCGTCAACAAACCTGAGTGATCAAATGAGAGTGAGGAAGACAGCATCTAAACATACCAGTTCACCATAATACTCTACGTCCATGAGTCCCCCAGATCTGCTCCTTTACCTTATGGCAAATCTATTTATAAAATGCTTGGTTAAATAAATAGGTTTTTAGCCTAGACTTAAACACTGAGACTGTGTCTGAGTCCCGAACACTATTTGGAAGACTATTCCATAATTTTGGGGCTTTGTAAGAAAAAGCTCTGCCCCCAGCTGTAGTTTTCATAATACGCGGTACTGATAAGCAGCCTGCATCCTTTGACCGAAGTAGGCGTGGCGGATCGTAAGACACTAGCAGTTCGCTCAGATACTGCGGCGCGAGACCATTTAATGCCTTATATGTCAAGAGTAGTATTTTAAAATCAATGCGAAATTTCACAGGGAGCCAATGCAGTGAAGATAGGATAGGGGTGATGTGCTCATATCTTCTGGTTCTAGTGAGGACTCTCGCTGCTGCATTTTGGACTAGCTGAAGCTTGTTTATGCACCTAACTGAACAACCAGACAGTAAGGCATTACAATAGTCCAACCTAGAAGTGATAAAAGCATGAACTAGTTTTTCTGCATCATTTAGCGACAATATATTTCTTATTTTGGCGATATTTCTAAGGTGAAAGAATGCTATCCTGGTGATATTATCTACATGAGCTTCAAATGAAAGGCTGGAATCTATAATCACGCCGAGGTCTTTTACTGTTGCACTTGGCGGAACGGAAAGGCCATCTAAAGTTACGGTGTGATCTAAGATTTTACTTCTAGCTGTATGCGGTCCTATGACTAGAACTTCTGTCTTATCCGGATTAAGCAGAAGGAAGTTAATTAGCATCCAATTTCTTATGTCCTGAACACATTGCTCAACTTTAGTAAGATGATTTTTCTCATCAGGTTTTGTTGAGACGTATAGCTGTGTGTCGTCAGCATAACAATGAAAACTAATACCATGCTTACGGATTATGTTGCCCAGAGGAAGCATGTAAAGGGAAAAAAGCAGTGGGCCTAAAACTGAACCCTGCGGAACGCCAAACTCCACTAGAGAACATGCAGAATAATCACCATTTAAGTCTACATACTGATAACGATCGGTCAAATAGGATCTGAGCCAGGAGAGGGCTGTACCCTTAATTCCTACTACATTTTCTAATCTGTGAAGAAGAATAGCATGATCAATGGTATCAAACGCTGCACTGAGGTCGAGTAATACAAGCATAGTTACACAACCCTGATCAGAGGCCAATAGGAGGTCATTTACTACTTTAATGAGTGCTGTTTCTGTGCTGTGATGAGGCCTAAATCCTGACTGATACAGTTCATGTATGCGATTTCTATGTAGATATGAGCATAGCTGCTCCGCTACTATCTTTTCCAGAATCTTAGAGATAAAGGGGAGGTTTGATATTGGCCTGTAATTGGACAGCTGACAGGGGTCAAGGTCAGGTTTCTTAATTATTGGTTTAATAACTGCTACTTTAAAAGATTTTGGAACATAACCAATGCTGAGTGAGGAATTAATTATTCTCAACATCGGTTCTGTTATTACTGGTACTATCTGTTTAAGAAAATGTGTCGGTATAGGATCTAATATACAGGTTGATGAATTTGCAGAAGAGATGAGTGAAATTAGTTCATTCTCTTCAAGAGGAGTAAAGTATTCTAGGTTTGAATCTGACATGGCTAGGTTAACATCTGTATCAATTACATTGTTTGGTTTCAAAGCCTCAATTTTATGCCTGATATTTACAATTTTATTATTAAAAAAGTTCATGAAGTCCTCACTATTGCATGATGTTGTTGTGGAGATTTCTGTAGTGGTCTTATTTCTGGTTAATTTGGCTACGGTATTAAATAAAAATCTAGGATTATTTTTATTTTCTTCTATAAGAGTGGAGAGATACGTTGATCTAGCTACACTAAGAGCTTTCCTATAGTTCAGGATGCTCTCTTTCCATGCTATTTGAAATACCAACAATTTAGTTTGACGCCATTTACGCTCTAATTTCCGAGCAGTCTGTTTTAAAGTGCGCGTGTGATCGTTATACCAGGGAGCGAGTTTCTTATCTCTAATAATTTTTCTTTTAGCTGGAGCTACATTATCTAAGGTACAACGAAGTGTCGACTCTAAATATTCAGTCGCCTGATCGAGTTCTGTGGGGTCAGACGGTGGCCTAATCGAAGTTGGTAACTCTGGGAGATTACTGATAAAACTCTGTGTGGTAGTTGATGTGAATGTACGTTTAATACGGTAGCGCGGTACTGTGCGTACATTATCACTGTGACACACTTGAATGGAGACAAGATAGTGATCTGAGATAATTTCAGACAGTGGAATTGTGAATACATTTCTTATAATTAAACCGAAGAATATTACTAAATCTAAAGTGTGACCAGCTTTATGAGTGGGTCCTACTACACACTGATTTACACCTACGGAGTCCAGTATGGATATAAATGCTGTTCTCAGAGGGTCTTCTGGATTCTCAAAATGAATGTTAAAATCTCCAGCAATTAACACTTTGTCTACAGAAATGACCAGGTCTGAGATGAAATCTGCAAATTCACTAAGAAATTCAGAATACGGCCCTGGAGGTCTGTAAATTATAATTAGTGGAATCGACTGAGCTGATTTAATATACTTAAATACACTTATGTTACTATAGAGAATTTCAAATGAGTTAAATTTGTGTCGGTGTTTTTGTACGATAGACAGATTATCATTATGAATAACTGCGACGCCTCCTCCTCTACCAGTTAATCGAGGCTGGGGTATGTAGCTGTATCCAGGAGGACTAGCTTCATTTAGAGCTACATACTCGTCCTGTTTAACCCATGTTTCAGTTAAACAGAGTATATCAAACGCCTGATCTGTGATAATTTCATTAACAATAACTGCTTTTGATGTGAGAGATCTAATATTTAACAATCCTAGCTTCAGATCAGAGGTGCCGGCTGCGCATTCAGTATGATCGGAGTTTGTGGACTTTATGTTAATTAGATTATTGAAACAGACTTTCTGGGTCTTTCTACATTTTTGCTTAGATCGGGGAACAGACACAGTCTCAATATGGTGAACCCTGAGTGACGACTCTATGCAGCTAGCAGACGGTTGGTTTAGCCTGTCTGTCTGCTCCCTGGCCTGGGCTCTGGATTGTCACCGATTAACTAGACCTCTACTGAGACTATGAGCTATACTACAGGAAATGAGAGCGGCACCTTCCCGAGTGGGATGGACACCGTCCCGCCCTAACAGGCCAGCTTTGCCCTCAAAGGTCTTCCAATTGTCTATGTAGCCCACATTATTTTTGGAGCACCACCTGGACATCCAGCGGTTCAGCGACCATAACCTGCTGTAAGCTATGTCGCCACGTCTCATTGGGATGGGACCAGAGCATATTACTTCATCGGACATCGCCTTCGCTAATTTAAACACCTCTGTAAAGTTACTCTTACTAACCTCTGACTGACGAAGGCGTATATCATTAGCTCCAGCATGTACCACTATCTTAGAGAACCTGTGCTGTCCTAGAGCCCTAAGATTACCTGCTATGTCCGGTGCTCTGGCTCCCGGGATACACCTAACCACTGCCGCTGGCGCCCCTAAAGGTCTAGCTAATGTCACGTGCCTCAGTATAGAGTCTCCTATAACCAGAGCTCTTTCAGGTTTCTCAGCGGGTGCAGCACTGAGGAGAGCAAACCTGTTGGACACGTGACGCGCAGAGGAGGTGTGCTCCGGTGGGCTAGCCTTAGCGTTAGCTTTGGCTGAACGAGTATGCCGCCGAGTCGTCACCCACTCGCCCCGCTGTGAGGGCTCTAATGCCGGAGTCGGGGGCTGATTATCTCTGCCTGTGGCACCCAGACTGTCCGCTACAGGAATAACGCTGCTCTCACACTGTCTAACACTCTCTAAAGTCTGGATGCGCTCCTCTAATGCTGATATCTTCTCCGTCAGAGTGCTCACTAACACACACCTATCACAAATAAAATTATCACTAATGACGGAGGAAGAATGTCTAAACATCCTGCACTCTACACACTGAACAAGCTGAACGGTAGACATTATAACGTACCTCTGTGTCGGAATTTTAGTTGTTTAGTTGAGGAAACTCCCGAATATCACACCTGCGTGACAGGTACAGGATGGTCACAACAACTGCCCGAGTCACACCAGGAACACACAATCCCTCCATCTCACAGCAAGAACTGACAAATCTGGTCCAGTCCATGAGGAGGAGATGCACTGCAGTACTTCAAGCAGCTGGTGGCCACACCACATACTGACTGCTACTGACTGATTTTGAGCCTCCCTTCATTCAGGGACACATTGTGAAACATTTTTACTTTATGTCTTATGGTGTCGACTCTTTTAGTGTTCATACAAATATTTACACATTAAGTTTACGGAAAGTAAAAACAGTTGAAAGTGAGAGGACGTTTCTTTTTTTGCTGAGTAAAGCCATTGGTGACAGTGTTGAGACAAACAGCACTAAAAGGTTTAAAGGAACATTTGATATTGTGTTTACATATATGGCATTTGGTAGATGTCCTTGTCCAGAGCAACTTATATAATTTATTTCATTGTACATCTGAGAGGTTATGGTCGTTGCTCAAGGGCCCAACATGTGCAACTTGGTAGTATTGGGGTTTGAACCTGGAACATTCCAGACCGCAGTCCAATGCCTTAACCAGTGAGCCACTCCTGACCCGTGATATATAGTGAATGAAGCCAATCTGAAGGCGGTGTTATGATCTGGGGTTGCTTCGGTTGCTTAGCTCTAGGCTCGCAACATTAAACGTGTGTGTCAATAAAATGCAGTCAGCTGACAACTTGAATGTACTGAATGACCAGGTTATCACATGTATAGAGGTTTGTCCTTCTCTCACGGCACTGGGCCCTATTCAAATTGTGAAAGAGCAACCGTGGGAGCATGAGGAATCATTTTCACACATGAACTTGACACCACAAAGCTGAAGGAGGAGTGAAATGCTAGAGTGTGTGACTTTTTCATGGCCAGACACTGTACATAAGCATGTAGTTTGAGAAAGAATACACGCATTCGTGTCAGATGGTGCGATACTACATACATATTATTTACATCATGATTGACCACATCAATTTATGACACCATGGACGCTCGAACCAACCGTCGAATATACTGTACACAGCAGGCTTCTCGCATCCCTGTTGCTGAACGGCTGAGCGTTCCGGTGAAATTATCCACTAAGGCAAGCGTGAGAAGTGCAGATCTTCAGTTTTGAGAATCTGTAGCAGGAGACGGTGAGTCACAATTCAGCAGTACAGCATCAGGATGAATCAGAGCGTCCAGTCCGAGTGTGATAGTGTGCCATGATTTTATTACTCAGTATGCGTAATCCATAAACACAGTCGTTTCAGGAACATGACTATGTACAGCAAAGAAAGTTCTCCTTTCATCTTTTTCTCCATACATCACTCGATACATTAACATACACAAAAACACGGACGCCTTAAAAGGGGTCTGAGGGTGAACGTGGGAACAGAGAACGAGAAAGAAGGAAGGAAAGAGGGGAGAAGAGACGGAAGGAGAGCGGCTTGGAAAGCCAGAAGGTCTCCGATTTCATCCGCAGACCACGAGCCGTCTTTTCCTTCTCCTCCCTGAACATAATGGTGCTGTAACACAACCTGCCAACATCCATCACACGTTCCCACATCCCAAACCAGTGTTCCTGTGTGTAAAATGTGTCTAGTATTGGAGCATTTAGTGTTTCACCTGATTAGGAAGCAGAAGTTAAAATGGACTCAGAGGGGGGAAAAAGAAAGGAAGGAAGTCTAAGGACTGAAACAGGGAAAACATTCTAAGCTGTACTTGCAGAAAAGGTAGGAGAAAATAAATAAGTGTGTGTGTGTGTGTGTGTGTGTTTTGTCTGGAAATGTTCCACAATCAGCTTAGTGTGCAGCATCTGTCATTTCATGAACAAATGTGTGTGTGTGTGTGTGTGTGTGCGTGCGCCGAGTGAGGGTGGAATAATAAGAATAACTCGGATTGACTTAGGTCATCTTGAAAGGGAAAAAAAAAGGAAACATCAAAGACTTGCAAAGCTGTGAAGTTTGTTGAGTTGTGTCTCACTTTTGTGTCAGTTTCGAAACCAGACAAAATAAACAATTCCTCAAAGGTTACGGCAAAATGCAGGGTAAATCCTAACCAAATGTCGGTCTTACAATTGAATAAATATGATTGTGAGCTCAATCAATACATAATGTTTCTCATAGAAGTTCATTAAAAATTGTGATTTATTAATAGAGCAAAATTTTTATTCCAATAATTGTTTCCAAGTAAATGAGCTAAAATCTCAAATGTTTAATGAATTATTTTATGTTATTTTATTTTTTTTACTGGTTGCATTGTTTTAATCAGTACTTAAAAAATAATTTGGTACTATAAATTGATAATAATTACCAAAAATTCATGAAGATATCTTTATTTTAAAACAAAATAATTTTCTGGCTCTTGTAAAACTAGCATCAGGCTTAAAGCTTTAAAGTATAAAGTGTAAAATAATTACGTTTCTATTAATCCAAGATTTTAATTCAATGCTTGTGAATTACAGTTAATAAATTAAAACCAGGCGGCGCGGTGGTGTAGTGGTTAGCACTGTCGCCTTGCACCTCCAGGGTCTGGGTTCGATTCCCCGGCCAGGCTCGATCCCCGTCTCTGTGTGCATGGAGTTTGCATGTTCTCCCCGTGCTTGGTGGGTTTCCTCCGGGTACTCCGGTTTCCTCCCACAGTCCAAAGATATGCAGGTTAGGCTAATTGGCGTTCCTAAATTGCCGGTAGTGTGTGATTGGGTGTGTGAGTGTGTGTGTGCCCTGGGATGGATTGGCACCCTGGGATGGATTGGCACCCTGTCCAGGGTGTACCCCGCCTAGTGCCCGAAGTCTCCTGGGATAGGCTCCAGGTCCCCCGCGACCCTGAACACAGGATTAAGCGGTATAGAAAATGAATGAATGAAAAATTAAAACCAGTATTTTACATGTATGTTAAATACATACATGTACATACATGTTAAATACATGTTTTTGTATGTCTCTAAACATCCTGATGGTCTTAGTGACCAGAATATGAGGTTGGTTGAGGTTCATTATTCCATTAACGAACACCAATTGCACCAATTACCACTTAGTCTACTGGTAAAGAATGAGAAAGAGATTTTATTATGTGCAGCCTAATATTTATACTTTAAAGACATATTTAAGACTTTAAACACAAATACACCGATCAGCTATAACATAACAATGAAACCTATTATGCCCAGTATTTTGCTGCCTGGGTAGTTCAGTACCCTTGGGGCATAACTGCACAAGTACCTCAGAGGGGTGTGCTGTGGTATCTTTTACTAGGATGTTGGCAGTAGTTCCATTGGGTGCTGTGGGTTGTGGGGTGGAGCCTCTGTGGATCAAACTTTTCTGTCCAACACATCCCATGTGTGCTTGATCGGATTGGGATCCGGGGGGTTTGGAGGCCGGGGTGGCAGCCCTGGGATCTATGCCTACTGGGCCCAGTGTGTGGCAGGCTGTGGTGGACTGATTTTTCTGGCAATATGCGCTACATTGGCGTTTCTGTGGGATCAGACTGGATGGTCTGGACATTGGTCTGTAAAGGGGAATGGGTGAACCTTGGGTGCCCATTAACCTGTTAAAGTAATGGCTGATTGCTGTACAGTATACTGTATGTCTGGTATATACTGTATCACATGGTTTTTACAAGAAGGGTAAATATTTTTATTCTATTATTTGAGGAAAAAAAATTCTTACTACTAAAAGCTCTAAACCATTTTCTCATATTCACCACATCTCTATGTTAACCAGAATCACCTGAGTAAGTACACTGTCAGGAATCCTTTGGACACACAGCTATTTCATGCATACTTTGACCTCAGTGAGTGCCCTTTGTCACCAGTCTCTTAGTTCCATGCCGGGTCTGACCTCTGCGCTAACCAGAATCACCTGATATTAATAAACACCTCCTCTCTCACTCAGCTATTTAACTGCTTGGCCCCTGACTCAAGAACTTGCCTCCTCCATCCTTCCTGGCTTCCTGAATGCACTCTTTGAAGGGCCTCCTGAGAAGACGGATTACCTGTCTTGGTCTCCCCGAAAGCAACCGTTTGATGTCACAGCGGCGTTCGCTGACGTTTGCAAGAAGCCGAAGGGCGTCTTTTACTCTCTGCTACCATGCCATGTTCACTTTTCAGACTTCATTTAGCATGGCTTGATTGATGCTTTTTTTTTTTAAGGTGCCGTCTGGCTCATGCTATATCCTAAGGAGAGCTGAGCATGTGGCACTACTTTCTCGGAATTATAGAAACAAAGCTGTCTGAATGCAGGAAATATTCACTTCTCTTGATGTTTAATTATCCCCGCATCTTTCAAACACGAAGCATAATGATCAGGTGCATCTGGCTGATTCGTTTAAACATCTGAAACGGCCGTCCGGGGACAATATTTTCTCTCTAAAATGTCTCTGACAGTATTGACAAGTGGTAAAGAGATAGGAAGAACAGAGATAGAAAAGTAGCGCCCCTGACGAGGGCCGAATTTTCGCCGGAGTCGAGTTTCTGCTCGCCGAGCTCTCGTTTTGACTTCCTGCTCCTCCGGGAACCCAGTCTGAGACCTTTTGAAGTTCTTCCGCTCTCTCTTTCTCTCTCGCTTTTTTCCCCCCTTCCTCTTCCAAACCCTTTCACATGCCAGACTTGACAGCTGTCTTAATGAAGACGTACGCTTCTGAGCCAGTCAGGTCTCCCAGGACAGAAGAGCGAGAAAGAGAGAAAGTATGACATAGCAGTGGAGGATGTTGGGTAGGGACGGGGGAAAAAAAATCCATTGCGCTCTTTGCCCCAAGGCAAACAGGAGAGGATTTTCCTCCAATAGCATGTCTCAATTTCTGAAGTTCACTCCATCTCTGGAGTTTTCTCAGCATCTTCCTCCACTTTTCCTCCACTCCCCATGCCATCTCAGTCCGGCCCATTTTGTTTCTTAACCTCCCCAGTGTCTTTTATGTACTTACAGTGGTGTGAAAAACTATTTGCCCCCTTCCTGATTTCTTATTCTTTTGCATGTTTGTCACACTTAAATGTTTCTGCTCATCAAAAACCGTTAACTATTAGTCAAAGATAACATAATTGAACACAAAATGCAGTTTTTAAATGAAGGTTTACGTTATTAAGGGAGAAAAAAAACTCCAAATCTACATGGCCCTGTGTGAAAAAGTGATTGCCCCCCTTGTTAAAAAATAACTTAACTGTGGTTTATCACACCTGAGTTCAATTTCTGTAGTCACCCCCAGGCCTGATTACTGCCACACCTGTTTCAATCAAGAAATCACTTAAATAGGAGCTACCTGACACAGAGAAGTAGACCAAAAGCACCTCAAAAGTTAGACATCATGCCAAGATCCAAAGAAATTCAGGAACAAATGAGAACAAAAGTAATTGAGATCTATCAGTCTGGTAAAGGTTATAAAGCCATTTCTAAAGCTTTGGGATCCAGCGAACCACAGTGAGAGCCATTATCCACAAATGGCAAAAACATGGAACAGTGGTGAACCTTCCCAGGAGTGGCCGGCCGACCAAAACCAACCAAGAGCGCAGAGACAACTCATTCGAGAGGCCACAAAAGACCCCAGGACAACATCTAAAGAACTGCAGGCCTCACTTGCATCAATTAAGGTCAGTGTTCACGACTCCACCATAAGAAAGAGACTGGTCAAAAACGGCCTGCATGGCAGATTTCCAAGGCGCAAACCATTTTTAAGCAAAAAGAACATTAAGACTCGTCTCAATTTTGCTAAAAAACATCTCAATGATTGCCAAGACTTTTGGGAAAATACCTTGTGGACCGATGAGACAAAAGTTAAACTTTTTGGAAGGTGCGTGTCCCGTTACATCTGGCGTAAAAAAGTAACACAGCATTTCAGAAAAAGAACATCATACCAACAGTAAAATATGGTGGTGGTAGTCTGATGGTCTGGGGTTGTTTTGCTGCTTCAGGACCTGGAAGGCTTGCTGTGATAGATGGAACCATGAATTCTACTGTCTACCAAAAAATCCTGAAGGAGAATGTCCGGCCATCTGTTCGTCAACTCAAGCTGAAGCGATCTTGGGTGCTGCAGCAGGACAATGACCTAAAACACACCAGCAAATCCACCTCTGAATGGCTGAAGAAAAACAAAATGAAGACTTTGGAGTGGCCTAGTCAAAGTCCTGACCTGAATCCTATTGAGATGTTGTGGCATGACCTTAAAAAGGCGGTTCATGCTAGAAAACCCTCAAATAAAGCTGAATTACAACAATTCTGCAAAGAAGAGTGGGCCAAAATTCCTCCAGAGCGCTGTAAAAGACTCGTTGCAAGTTATCGCAAACGCTTGATTGCAGTTATTGCTGCTAAGGGTGGCCCAACCAGTTATTAGGTTCAGGGGGCAATTACTTTTTCACACAGGGCCATGTAGGTTTGGATTTTTTTTCTCCCTAAATAATAAAACCCCTCATTTAAAAACTGCATTTTGTGTTCAATTATGTTATCTTTGACTAATAGTTAAATGTGTTTGATGATCAGAAACATTTAAGTGTGACAAACATGCAAAAGAATAAGAAATCAGGAAGGGGGCAAATACTTTTTCACACCACTGTATATGAGGGGATCAGGACCCATGTTGCTGCTATGGAGAGTGTTAATACTGGGTCTTCCATTTCTTTTTTTCCTTCCTTCCTCCCACTCTCTTCCTTTTATCTTATACTGTATTGGAGAGATGGCCTAATAATATCTTCTATGCCTCCAATAACTGCATAAAATAATGCTGAATTTAGCTGTATTTCATTATCTTTTTCAGTCTATTACTTCAAATATCCGCATATGTTTCTGTACTGGGATTTAAACCTGGAGTGGCTGTGGTTTAAACCGAAAGAGGCATTTATGAACCCAACCACTATAGACAAAACCCTATGGTAGAATTATATCATATATATATCAAATAAATATCATAATAGCTTAGATATGATTTTTATTTCTACTTTATTTTTATTTCAATTCACATTTCAATAAACATAGTCTAACTTTTACTTAAACTATGTCAACCCTGGCCCACGATCTTTGTCCTAGAAGAGTCATATCTGCTTGCTTGCATGACTTTTTCTTCTTCATATCACTTGATCCCAGTCCCATTCTACTGTAGTCATGAACTTTTCTGGCAAGCTTTCAGGGCACTCCCTTTTTGTCTCTGTAGTTGTAGGAACATCTCACTCATTGTATTCATTAATGAAATGCAAATTAAATAGCAGTTGGTTCATTATAGTACTCGTTCCTCTCGGTGGATTTGAGATACAAAGCAGAAACACATTTCAGTTCAGGGAAATCTGTAGGTTTTCAACACCTTATATAGAAAATGTCGAAATTTCGCCACGTCACAATCACTTCGCTCCATGTGTCGGGGGTAGACATGCTGAAAACCTGATGTCCCGTATCCCGGAATGATGTCATTATTTTGAGCCCTTTAAGGAAACCACATGGTTAAACATGGGCTGTTTAAACATGAGGTTTAAACACTATTGAGTTTTTTTCTTTCCCTAAATTCGCACCTTTAAAATAGCTCTCATATGGTCATCACACGCTTTTCTTGATCTACTGAAAACAAATGTTTAGCTATTTACACTTGTCAAGCCAACTCTTTAGTGTTTACTGGGCCTTTTTTCATTGTAACGCTAATGAGAGATGTTAAAGTGGCACATCACCTGGGAAATGTGGCTGGGATTCAAATGGAAAACAAATGCTGTTTTGGTTTTCCTCCATCTGTATTAAAAGCAGTCGAGGAATGTGGAGCAGGAGAAGGTGTTGAGATGCAGAAAACACATTCCACATGCAGGAAAGCACGCTCCAATAGATGGATGGACGTTTTCCGGGGCCCCTGGACAGTGAGGCCCTAGTTGATTCAAGCGCAATGGCTGCAATGACAGCTTGTGTCATCCCACCCGTGACTACGTTTATTTATGAGATTCGGTGTAAAATGGTGACAAGGTTGACTTCCTGCTCAGCATGCGCGCACACACAGAAGCAAGAGCTGCCAGCTCCACTCCGTGTGAATGGTCTGAGCTGGCCTACATCCGTTTCTATTTGTCATGGTAGGTATATCTCAAAACGTCAGAATATAAAAGCGTGTTCTCATATACCATTAGGTGAAGCATAGTCTCTAAAGCAGTTTAGAAGTGGTTCTACCTTTTTAAAATGTTTTATATATTCTACTAACATGTCACATTTGTATATTTATCCTAAATCATATATTATATAATATAGCAATTGTAATGTATATAATGTGTATTTATAAACAATGTCATTTAATATCAGATCTGCCAACAAAATATCCTCACTCTTTCTGAATGAATGCTTAGCACTGTCACTTTCACCCCTAGGGTCAAGGGTTCGATTTCCACCTCGGGTCTGTGTGCATGGAGTTTGCATGTTCTCCCTGTGCTTGGTGGTTTTCCTCCGGGTACTCCGGTTTCCCTCACAGTCCAAAGACATGCAAATGAGGTTTCAAATCTTCAATGTGCCTCTAGTGTGCACAACTGTGCCCTGTGATGTATTGACACCCTGTCCAGGGTGGACCCTGCTTCATGCCTGAAGTCCCCTGTGATAGGCTCCAGGTTTTACAAGACCATGTACAGGGCATTTTTTACTGCATCAATGCGGCATAGCATGGAGGCGATCAGCCTATATGACACTGCTATAACATTATTGAAGACCAAGTTGCTTTGATAGCAGCCTTCAGCTTGTCTATATTGTTGGGTCAGGTGTTTCTTATCTCCCCCTTGACAAGAGCCAATAAATTCTCTTTGTTGTTCAGGTCAGGCAATTTGGCTGGACAATCAAGCACAGTAATATCATGGTCAGAAAACCAGCTAGTGATAGTTTATGCAACTGTAAGTCCTGCTGGAAAAGGAAATCAGCATCTCTGTAAAGCTTGTAGGCAGACGGAGAAATGAAGTGCTCTAACATCTCCTGGTAGACTTATTATTATTAGTAGTAGTAGAAGTAGTTGTAGTAAGGCCACTGGTGGCTCAGTGGTAGGTGTCTTGCCTGCCATGCGGAAGGCCCGGGTTCGATTCCCAGCCAGTGCCCAAACCCCAGCCACTGGATGCAGTGCCGGTCCCTAGCCCGGATACAATGGGAGGGTTGCATCAGGAAGGGCATCCGGCGTAAAACCTGTGCCAAGTTGTAGTGCGGACTGGATACTCCGCTGTGGCGACCCCTTGTCGGGAGCAGCCGAAAGAACAATAACAAGTAGAAGTAGTTGTAGTAGTACTGTAGTGGTAGATTCAAGATTCAAAGAACTTTATTAATTCCAAAGGGAAATTGCTAGGAAGAGGAGTTTAAGTAGGAGCAATAGTAGTAGAAGATGTCCTTGAGTGAAGCAATAATATCAGCTTCACGAACATGGGAAGCAATTGAAAAAGCAGATGGGTAGGATGAAAAAAGGAGAGTTTCTTCACCTCTGCCATCACCTTTGACATCTCTGTTTGCTGAGTAGCTCGTCTATCCTTAACCCATTGTTTATGAACATTCTGGTCCATGTTTCATGACAATAGACTGTGCTTATTTTCTATTCTTTAACATGGCCTAAATTGCCATCTGGTTCTGGGTCACTTCATGCACCAAGGCTAAATATACACCTCAGGTCAGAAGTATGAAGATTTTCAAAAATAAACCAGAACTAACATGGTTCAAATATTTTAAAGGATATTTTTTAAATTATAGCAGAATGCTGTTGAAATTTCTGCTTTATTTTAATTGATATTAACTTGCTTGTTATAGTATATTTCCAATTCAATAGCAGCAGCTCATTAACAGAGAATCGTATCGCTGGTGGAGAATTGTTTGTTTAACAGTTACAGAAGGAGTCTCCAGTGTCAGTGTCTTGACAGGTTCTTGCAGACGGATAAAAAATGTTATCAAGAGAAAATTATAAACTAAATGAACAATATTATGAAAATATAGACTTTTAAATATTTTTCCTTCTAATCTTCTTTTTTCAGAAGATTTTTTTCTTCTTCCGTTGGGTAGAACCACAGGATGACCAACTGACTCCCAGTCTTATTAAACAACTGGACCTCTGTTTTGCTTGACCCAAAACTGGCATGACATACAGCTGGTTTGTAACGACCTCATTATTAACTAAGGGATTGGTTGTCATGGGTGACTCGAAAATCTCTCTGTCGTAGTGACATTCCATGAAACGTTGGGTTGCTTCTTGAAGTTTGCTCTTTGAAGGCTTAATGTGATGTCAGTGTATGTTTACCGGAGCCAATTCTCTCGCCTCAAAATTGTCTTCGGCTGCGGGTCACTGGCAGGTGAAGGAATGGAGTCACAGTACTGAGAAAAAAAAAGAGAGCGAGAGAGAGAGAAGGGGATTAGGCGAACATTTGCAGGGCCATCTGTTGGCAGTGCTGTTTGCTTGTCAGCAGGTCATTTTGTGGTTCTACAAAATAACAGCGAGAGAAGAGAAAATAAAAGAGGGGGAATCTTTAAAATCCATCTTTCCTCCAGACAATATGGACCATCACTTGTTTTGGTGCCAAGAGCTTTTCAAAATTCCTCAGTGGATGGGTCCAAAGCATTGGACACACATCAAGGGTGCAACTAAATTTTAGTCCCTGGGTTTTTTTTTTTAGCAGTCAGCTACAGTTATTCCACTCTCCAGAGAAGTACTCCATAAGTTGACTCATTTCTTCTGCTGTTATGGAACGCAAGAGAAATCTCCATTTGATTCGTTTGAAATCAATCCCATCAAATGCCCATTGACTTGAAATCAATGCGGCGTTATCATCACCCCTCTCAGACAAAGCTCGGATGCCGCTAGTTGCTAGGCCAGGAAGCTGAGTCACATATGGACTTAATGAGTTTTGCTCCTAAGTGTTGCCTGATGGACTCGAATCTGCGGTTTGGCGCTCTCGACCCCAGCCTGTCTCTTTCCGCTAGCCGCTGAATGACAGAGCTGCTTAAATGACTCGTCTGGGGAACGTTCCGGAACGCACAGCCGTGTGCGCACATCAAGATAAGGAATTAGCCCGTGCGCTTTGAAACCCCACGTCCGTGCAACTGGACGCGATCCGAAGGGAATCGCAGCACGTTGGAGGGATTTCAGCAGAAACAAGACACACTATTTTTCATATCCGAAAAGAATTTAAGATATGAAGTTCAAAAATATCACTCCTCAAAGGTTCCTCATGGTTTAATCGCGAATACTCATGTAGCTAATTATGAGTCGGAGCTGGTTACCAGATTTTGTGGAGAGCAAGGTGAACCCTTATCTTATCAAAGATAGAAAGCTTGGAAAGCTGTTGCTTTAGTGTTAAATCCAAAGTACTGCTTTAAATGCTATTTTATCAACTTTAAATGCTATTTTATCAACTTTAAATTATATTTTATCAACGTTAAGAGTTGCCTGACTAGTTGCACCTAAAACAGGATTTGTCAATAACCTCCAGAACACAAATACTTGGCTAATTAGGGGGGGAAAATCAGGCATAGAGAATGCCGACTTCAAGGAAATTTCCCCATTAATATTAAATGTATTACAATATAAAATGAATTCAAAGAACACATATATGAAGATGGAGAATTATAAGAATTGGCAATATATTTATGCGTTAGTTGTTCCGATCAAGTTAATTACTGGCGTGATTTACTTTTGGCTTACAACATTGTTTTTGCCTACATTCTAAAATTCCGCTTCATCCCACACAAAATGTACTGATTCCAGAGACTAGGATTAAGAGGTTTATTCCGAACTTTTACCATGAACACTTTTTTTTTTTTTATCTTTTACATAGTGCAAAAAGTACCACTTTTTTTTCTTTTAATAAAAACCATCAAGCCATGTCTTTCTCCAACATGTTTGTGATGCTAATCAGCCAGCGGTATGGCTGGAGGAAGAAGGAGAAGGAGCCCGAGCCCAGGGGTCTGATGCTTGATTAGCGGCTATAGGCAGAATCTGATCAGCATCTCATCAGTATTCGTATTCGTGGATCAGATCAGACTTGCTTGTGCTCCCCTTCTCCTTTTTAGCTTCCCCACTGATGAAACGCTGCTGTGTCTGAGAGCAACGCTGAGTGCAGACTGGCCTCATCACTTCTAGATGTATGTGGGTGTGTGCGGATTAGAGATGGAAAGGTTTGACAGATGGGAAGAAAAGGATGGACAGGTACACTTGGGTACAGAGATGAAAATGATCTTACTGACAAGTTTTTCAAATAAAAATAGTTTCTATGTACTGTATTTAATTAAAAAATACTAAGGATTCTACATACTATTTTAATTAACAAGACATTAATTACCTATCTATCTTACTTACACTGTAAAAAAAAATGTTCGTAATTCTAACAGTAAAATACCGTATAAATGCTACAGAATGAAACTGTATTTCACAAAACTTGTGATAACCATAGAATTTACAGTGAAAAACTGTAATTAGTTTTACAGAGTAAGACCTTAAATTTAACACTTAAAAACATATGAAAATATGGTTTATTGCAGTAAAATTTATGATATACTGTATTTATAAAAAGGAAACTCTCAGAGAAGGTATTTGTTACTAATATCATGAAGCATCAGTTTATAATTTACTAAACCTCTGTTGATAGAGTTTAAAAATCAGAAAAATATCTGCTGTGTAAAAAATAAACCGTAAATTTTACAGTAAAAAACTGGCAGCTTTGGTTACCAGAAATTTACCGTCAAAAATATGGCAAAGTTATTGGTTGTACGAGACTGCACTCATTATACTGTATATTTTACGGATTTTAATAGTTTTTTCTACAGTTTGTGAATAAACCGTAAATTTTACGGTAGAAAACTAGCAGCTGTGGTTACCAGAAATTTGCCATAAAAAATACGGGAGCGACGTTATTGGTTGTCCGAGACTGCACTCATTATACTGTATATTTTACGGATTTACAGAACTGTGTGTGATAAAATAATTTTTTTGTGTAAAGTTGTAATAAAAATCCTTCTATAAAATTATATGCTTAGATGGTCTGCCCAAATTTTTTTTTAATTAAATATTGTTTTGCTGTCTTTATTAAAAACAATACATGGGGCGATGCTGATGTCCAAGTCTTGAATAAATTTTTTATGGCTTTTGATGATTTGATTTAGGTTTGTATAAAAAACAAATAGTCCAGCAACGACAGCAATTGTGTAGCAAGCATGGTGTAGTGGTTAGCACTGTCGCCTTCCACCGTCCGGGTTCGATTCCCGGCCAGGCTCGATTCCCGTCTCTCTGTGCATGGAGTTTATATGTTCTCCCCGCCCCCATATACAGGATAAAGTTGTATAGATGATGGGTGAGAGTGTGTGAGTACTGAGCTGTAAAAAAGATGGAAATAAACCATTATTACTACAACATAAATCTTTAAATTAGACAGTTCTGAGCTGTAAAAAACATGGTTATGATCTGTATTTGTTACAATGTAAAGCCTGGAATTTGGTTTTATTAACAACATAAACATGTTAATTTGACAGTTATAAACTGTAAAAAAATGTTTTAAAAAATCTGTTTAAAAAAGTTACGGTAAACTTCTGGCAACCACAACTGCCATTTTTTTACTGTAAAATTTCCGTTTTTTTTTTTTTAGAGTGCAATAACGGTGCTACCGTATTTTTTACAGTAGAATTCTGGCAACCACAGCAGCCGTTTTTTTTTTCCCATAAAATGTACTATTTATTTTTCACAGTGTATCTAAGAGAGAACAGCAGTGCCATTTAGCATGTATAACTCCTAAACTAAACTATTATCACTCACTAACTCATCATCTATACCACTTTATCCTGTATACCGCCTCACGGGAGGCCTGGAGCCTATCACAGGAGATGTACTGTAGGGCATGAGGCGGGGTACACGCTGGATAAGGTGCGAATCCATCACACACATACACAAACCCACATGCTCATTCATGCAGTCTGGGCAATTTGGGAACACCAATTAGCCTAACCGACATATATTTGGACTTTGGAAGGAACCTGGAGTACCCAGAGGAAATCCACCAAGCATGGGGAGAACACGCAAACAGCACCTCGGGGTGCCCACAGACCCCCAGGTGGGAATCGAATCTGGACCCTGGAGGTGGAAGGTCACAGTGCTGACCACTACACCATGATGACGCATCCTAAACTATTATATTTAAATTGATATGAAACAAGCAAATCAGTCTATGAAGTTTTCAAGCTGACTAAACTTTAAAATTAATAACAAGTTTCATTTTTATGCACAAGAGTAGGCGTGGCTAACTAGCAACTAATTAGTAACTTTATCAATTTATATTATATCTGAAATCTGGCTGATGCAACATCACGTTCGATGAATATTCCAAATATTTGATAGGGGTGAATGTGTGGTTGAGTAAATGGTGGAATAATATGGGCATGACTTTTTATGGATTAATGGTATACAGCAGTGGTTCTCAAAGTGTGGTGCCCCACTAGTGGGGAATATAGACGTGACAGGTGGGGCGCAATGAACGGGAGGAAATTAGTGGAAAATAACAGGAAAGTACCTATTCTAATTCATGCATTTCTTCATTGATAATGAAGAGCGTACGCTCAAAACTAAACAATCACACACAAATAAATGGATCATTAATACAAGTAAATTTAAAATAACTTCAGTTGTGGGCCGGGAGAAAAAGTGGAACCATAATGGAACAATAACGGTTTAACTTCGGGCCAACTTGAGCAGCGCTGCTCGAATCACAAACCTGCGCGAGACACTGGGCAGCGCTACGCGACTCTGACAGAAATAAACTGCGCGACCATCAAAATACATTTAACCCCGCTGGGATGCGCACGTACTGTACAATCCAACAATCCAGGCATGGCAAGGCGGAAACAATATTAAACAGTCCTGACATTTTAAATGAATAGTTTTTAAATAAACCACACTGGGGTCGCGCAGGTTTGTGATTCGAGTGGCGCTGCGTGATCCACCGGGCTGCGCAAATAAACCAGATCATCACTGCGCTATCCAGATAGTCGCGCTGCGCTGTATTTGCGCAGATATTCGGTTCAATCGGGTGCCACGGTTTCGTCCCACTTTTGATGTGTTTGGCTTCACATCCACTTCGACAATGGAAGAAGTGCAGCAGCAGTGAGTTTGCTTACATGTGACGAAACCGACAACGAGGAGATTGTAAAGAAAAAAGCTGCCTCGTCTGTGGTGTGGAATTGGTTTGGGTATAAGAAAAGTGAAACAAATAAGATGAACGTGATTTGCAAGGTACACAAGTGCACTGTTTTAACAAGTGGTGGAAACACGTCAAACCTTTTCTATCGTCTGAAATCCAAACATCAGCATGAATATGGCCAAAGTAAAAAAAAAAAAGAAATGCAGCAAACCTCAGCAATTCACAGTTTAAATAAAATTACATTATGTAAAACAGTTTCTTTGTGTTAAAATTTTTATTTATGCATTTTCACATACAAATTGCTATATTGTGATATATATATCGTTATCGAGGTAGAAAATAGCTTCTACCGTGATAGAAGATTTTGGTTATATCACCCACCACTAATGAAGCCTATCTTGAGCTTGCATTCATGGTGGGGATGGTGGGGGCAGAAGAGAGACCCGTGTGTGTTTTGTGTCTTAAACCGCTGGCAGCAGACCGCATGAGACCCAACAAATTAGGAAGACACTTAGAGACAACACACTCCAGTCACGTTAATAAACCACTCGACTTCTTTGAAAGAAAGCTGGCAGAAAACAGACAGCAGGAGAATCGCATGGTAACATCTGAATCAGTGGACAGCAAAGCACAAATGGCTTCATTCAAAGTTGGCCAGTGCAAAAAAACTACAAACGATTGCTGAGCAGCTAATAAACATGGGGTCAATTATGCAAAGATATGTGACAACGTAAGCCTTGTAACAATTGCATGTGTATTTTATCTGTTTTTAACTTGGTGTTGTTTGATCTTATTGGTTTAGGAATTGATATTTCAATAAACAGTAAACTTGGCCGATTTAGTTATTATTTTGTTGACAAGTGGGGCTTGAAAATTCGCTCACTTAAGTGGGGAATGACAGAAAAAGTTTGAGAACCACTGGTATACAGTATACTGTTTTATCTTAGTAAGGTACTGTTTAATCTTGCAGTATGGTCATCTCCCATGTGGGTCATCTCCCATCTGTCTGTCTGTCTGTCTGTCTGTCTAAAATGTGCTAAGAGGCTGTTGTGTTTATTTAATTTTTTACCCTTACTGTACATACTGTACATATGAATAAATGTAATATCAGTTAGATATAAATGTCGCACCTACTGACTGAATAAAAGAAACTTTGTTGCATATTATATTCGTTCAGAGTTGCTTTTCTCCTCTGAATCACCATTTCCAGCCTTTCTTCCTTTTCCTGCTCCCTTTCTCTTTGGAGAAACCTAAAGTGTCTGAAACACAAACAAGCAGTGTTTAGTCTACGGTCACGTTTGGACTTGTAGGCTAAATCTCATGATTGGTGTGTTGTCTGCAATGCTGCTGAGCAATCCATGTGTCGCAGACACAACAGGATGTAGCGGGCAGCGCAAGACAAACAAAGCGCTGTAGGTCCTATATATACGTAGATAAGATCTTCTCTTTCATCAGAAGTTTCCTAGATTTGAGATATTAAAGGGTCACAGCCCCCTAAACACCATATCACCATATCGACCTTTCTGGCCAAATTGCCTGTTACTAATGGTGGACATGGGGTTTTTAGAATGTTTATGCTGCTTCCTGGGTTTTTGAAATAAAAGCAATTTTTGCTCAAAACCAGGAAATGTGTTTTTTTTTTTTTTTTTATTGTGAAGGTACAGCTGGAGTTTGTAAAATTAATTTGTAGGCCTTTAGACTCCACAACTCTTACTAGAAATAGTGTATGCAAAATGCACTGTATACTGTAAATATACAGTAAACCATAGTTATAATTCATGCTGTAAACATCTCTTAAACTGTGTATCTCTGAAGGTACAGAAAACTACACAAAACTGCACACACATCCTATACACACTCACAGAAACATGTCTAATCGACTTTGAAGGGACTCTTCAGGGATTGCAAATCACTCATCCAGCCCATTTGTCAATGTTTTGACTAGGGAGCCAATGAATGTATGCTATAGCCATAAACTACCGCTTAGAATTTGTCAATGATGCCATTGGGAAAATATCTGCAAAAGATCCCACAATGATTTCAGAAGACAAAGGATTTCTTGTCCTGAATGATTTCAAAGTCAATGAGATAAGTAATGAGGACCCAAAGGCATTGCAATTTCTGTTGCATTTCACAGCCAATCACATCGACCAAACAGTTTTGTTTAAACACATTGCCACATACTTCAGAGGCTGTTAACTAATAATAGATCCTTGAAAGATAAGTCTTTTTCTTTCTTTTCAGAACTTTTGAAATGCTACAGTATCTACAGTATCACATCAAGCCTCTTCAGACAAGACTATGAGTTTTCCAAGGTCTAATACATTTACATTTAGGCATTTGGCAGACGCTCTTATCCAGAGCGACTTACATTTTTATCTCATTACACATCTGAGCAGTTGAGGGTTAAGGGCCTTGCTCAAGGGCCCAACAGTGGCAACTTGGTGGTTGTGGGGTTTGAACCTGGGATCTTCCGAACCATAGTCCAATGCCTTAACCACTGAGCTACCCCTGGCTAATAGCACAATACACACAAATTTCTCCACACACATTAACTCTTCATTGGATTTGTGCATTTAAACTACCATTTCTTTACTATCATGTTGGCAAAAATTAGGACTGAGTAAAGGATAAAGCACATAAGGATGTGCCACCAACTTTGCTGTGGTAGTAATGATGGGGAGTTTGGGAGTTATGACTCACTGGATGAAAAATTTGCACCATTTAACATTTCACAAAAAGATTTCCTTAAAAACACATTAATTTCTTTTCTTTCATCTTTTCTTGACAGGCCAAATGACATTGGAAGTTCACACGAAACTTCTCTATCACTTGTCAAAGATGGTATCAGTTGCCATTCCAGGTTGATCCCCAGACCTTACCTGTCCAAATGTCTCCATTCCACAGTCTCAATTCAGGATGTTTCTGGTACAGCGCTAATGGGAAATGACCAGTGTCATATTCGTACAGCATGGATGCCTAAACCACCTCAACTGGCTTCACTTTCTTCAGAGGAGTAGAACCAGCACTTTTCTGAGGATTCTCTGGCTCTTCTACCATACCAGGAGGACTATGCCAAGCAACCATGTAAAAGAACATTGGCCCATCTAGACAAAAGACAAGTGTAAGGCCAGCGTTGATTGGCATCGAGTCAAGTCATAAGGGGGAAATGAAGTCAAATGAAAGTTAGACAAAACTGAGATTGCATACAGTACCATCAACTCAGGGAAGGGCTGGAGCCTATCACTGGGAACTAGGGGGGACAAGTCAAGGGACACCCTGGATAGGGTGCCAGTGCCGGTTACAAATACATACATACACTATGGGCAAATTGAAAATGCCAATAAGCCTATACCGCATGTTGTTGAACGGCTCAAGGCAACTGGTGTACCTAGAGGAAACCCACCAAGTAGGGGGAGAACATGCAAACTGAAAATGCCTCCAATCAAGTCCGAATACAAATAGCAATAGATTTGAGACTAATACAAATCAATGCAAAACAGGCACTGGTGGCTCAGTGGTAGGTGTTTCGCCTGCCATGTGGAAGGCCCGGGTTTGATTCCCAGCCAGTGCCCAAACCCCACACTGTAAAAAATGTTCGTAATTCTAACAGTAAAATACCGTATAAATGCTACAGAATAAAACTGTAATTCACAAAACTTGGGATCACCGTAGAATTTACAGTGAAAAACTGTAATTAGTTTTACAGAATAAGACCTTAAATATAACAGTTAAAAACATATGAAAATATGGTTTATTGCAGTAAAATTTATGATATACTGTATTTATAAAAAGGAAACTCTCAGAGAAGGTATTTGTTACTAATATCATGGAGCATCAGTTTATAATTTACTAAACCTTTGCTGATAGAGTTTAAAAATCAGAAAAATATCTGCTCTGTAAAAAATAAACCGTAAATTTTACAGTAAAAAACTGGCAGCTGTGATTACCAGAAAAAATTTACCGTCAAAAATACGGCAATGTTATTGGTTGTACAAGACTGCACTCATTATACTGTATATTTTACGGATTTTAATATTTTTTTCTACGGTTTATAGCCGTCTAATTTACATTAACCAAGGACTTTAAAGTTGTGAATGGTATTCCACCCTTTGATGACTGTGGCAAGGACAGCCGCTAGCACGCGCCACTTCGCCCGCCGCCACCGCTCACCAGCCTGTGCCCGCATGCCAGCAGGGCACTGCCCACCAGAACTGCATGTGCATACCTTTCCTTCCCTTTTTCCCTCCCTCCCTTCTTTAACCCTTTCCTTCCCTAAGTAAAATTACCCCTTTTCCGTAAGACCTCGTCCGTGTTTGTTGTTGCTCCCCTTGTGCCAAAGCCATTACAGAATGCATGAACATATTTAACACCCCAGTGCAGTGTGCACTTAAAAACCACAATGCAGGACAGAGACCATAAACAATTTTAACATGTTTGTGATAAAATCATTTTTTTGTGTAAAGTTGTAATAAAAGTCCTTCTATAAAATTATATACAGTACTTAGATTGTCTGCCCCAAAAAAATGTCCACCCTGACATTTGTATATTTGATTTTGAGAATTTAAATATTGTTTTGATGTCTTTATTAAAAAATGCATGGGGCCATGCTGATGTCCGAGTCTTGAATAAATTTTGATGGGTTTCGATGATTTGATTTAGGTTTGTATTCATCAATTAGTATAAAAGTACTCTTAATAGTTTCTTAACAGTAAAATCCGAATGCTTAGCAATGTAACTTCTATCTCTTTTAGCTCCCAGCTAGTGTAATAAAATGATGCTGTCACAGAATTGCTGAATGAATTCACTGTGGTTATTCATAATAAAACAAATAGTCCAACAACAACGACAGCAATTGTGTAGCCAGCATGGTAGTGTAGTGGTTAGTACTGTCGCCTTCCACCACCAGGGTTCGGGTTCGATTCCCGGCCATGCTCGATTCCCGTCTCTGTGTGCATGGAGTTTGTATGCTCTCCCCGTGCTTGTCAGGTTTCATCCAGGTACCCCACATCCTGCCCAATATACAGGATAAAGTTGTATAGAGAGTGTGTGAGTTCTGAGCTGTAAAAAAGATGGAAATAAACCGTTATTATTACAACATAAATCTTTAAATTAGACAGTTCTGAGCTGTAAAAAAGATGGAAATAAACCGTTATTATTACAACATAAATCTTTAAATTAGACAGTTCTGAGCTGTAAAAAACATGGTTATGATCCGTATTTGTTACAATGTAAACTCTGGAATTTGGCAGGAATAAACTGTTTTTATAACAACAAACATGTTAATTAGACAGTTAAAATCTGTAAAATATACAGTATAATGAGTGCAATCCCGTACAACCAAAAACATTGCTACCGCATTTTTTATGGTAAACTTCTGGCAACCACAGCTGCCATTTTTTCCCCGTAAAATTTACCGTTAATTTTTTTTTATAATGCAATAACGGTGCTACTGTCTTTTTTATCGTAGAATTCTGGTAACCACAGCTGCCGTTTTTTTACCGTAAAATTTACAATTTATTTTTTACAGTGCAGCCACTGGATGCAGTGCCGGTCCCTAGCCTGGATAAATTGGGAGGGTTGCGTCAGGAAGGGCATCGGGCGTAAAAACTGTGCCAAGTTGTAGTGCGCTGGATAGTCCGCTGTGGCGACACCTCGTCGGGAGCAGCCGAAAGACCAACAACAACAACAACAACAACAAATCAATGCAAAACAAAACAAACAAAAAAAAAAAGTCTCAAGACTGGACTTAAGTGCAAGAATGGATGTGAGTCATGTACTCAAATAGATGAGGACAGGGATGCAAAAAGTGAGGACCACCGAAAATCCAGATCCAGCTACAACACAGTAATTGTAAACAAATATTATATGTATGTCTGCTAGTTAACATGCCTCAATGCTACATTCGATTTAGAGTAACCTATTTGGTGTAATGTGAATTTTACTTGATAATATTGCACTGAAAAAGGACACAACTGCCTCTGGCTTGTCCATTTTTCTTTTTTTTTTTCCCCACTTTCATTGTGCACCAGGTTTTAGTTGATCTCCTCATGCCTGTGATCCTGTAAGGCATGACCTGCCAAACCCCAGAAGCAAAGGATAAGACCATTACAAAAAGGGATGAGGGAAAAAGAGCAGTCAGACCCTGGAGGGCTGTTAGTACTGCTAGTGCTAGCATTCACATCATGCTTGATCTTTTTCCTCTCTCTCTCTCTCTCTCTCTCTCTCTCTTGCGCTCCCTATTCCGGCTAAGCTTCAGTTTACACTGTGATTTATTGGCATGACAAAATGATAGTAGCTAGGGTTATGAGGTACATGAATCTTAAAGGATAATAAAAATGGGAGCTTCAGCATTATAAAGCCTGTACACTAACACCTGAACATAGACATACAGCAACCGAAACGCACAAACATATGTATAAAATGTTAAGATGATGATGTTACTAAAAGTGGTGTTGGGTCGATGCACAATGACTTTCATCAAATCCCCACCCAGATTAATTGGATGTCCATCTTTGAAAATGTGAAAAAGGTAGATAAATAAGTTATTTTCAGTAAAATTATGTATTTTAAAGGGCAAATATATTATGCATAAGCTACTAGTAACTGTTACAAAAGAGAAAAAAAAAGTTCCTGTTTTTCAGTCTCTCTTTTTAAAGCAAATATCTGTATTTCGTTGATGGTGACCCGTGCTTGGTTTTTCATTTTTACAGACTGAGCGATGAGATCATCGTGCATTCCGCAGGTTTTATTGGCCGTCATCTTAATTGTACAAGGATCCGAAAAAGTGAAGAAAGCAGTCGCTGCTTCTAAAACACACTCCCTGGGTCATAAAAAGCGAACCAGCACTTTGAATCGTTTTGCTTTCAAAGTATCCACCGCAGGGGATATAGATTTTTAACAATATTCATTTGCAGTATGTTTTAACCATCAAGGCAAATCATCTACATGGAGCATATAGCTGCTCTGACACAAAATATTTCCGTATAATACGACACTGCAATGCTGTTCGGTGGATTCTCTTACTTGGATACTGTAGATCCATTCTGCTGCTTTAATCTTAGGCAATGTCTTGTGTTCACCACAGCATTCATTTCCACAAATTTATCTAAATCGCCTAATGGAGATGAGGTAATGGAAGAGGTTAAATGCTGTCTAGAACAGCATAGTTTGTTGCTATGATGAAAGGCGCTAGCTAGAAAGTTAGCTCTCTTAGAGTATTCAAACTCTTTAGTACATGACATACACCTGGAAATGGTTTAATGTCAAATAAAATGTAATATAAAATACGGTTTTAGACCCTGATAAAACCTTTTGATGTTAATAAGGGTAGAAGAAATAGGCCACCATGTTCATCTCTTCATAGGTGCATTATGTAAGATTCACAAAAATACTGTATGTCCACTAGGATAAATAGAACTACATAAGATAAGCTACTCTTTCTTGTAGAATTTTTTAATGTAAACAAAATGTTGCCCCTAAAATGTTCAGTTTTCACCTAGATTTAGCATACTATAAGACCTTGTTCATACGGGTGTTAAAATCGAGCGTTTTCTGCCGTTCATAGCATCCGTTGAGCGCGGATGAAGCGCCGAGGGTTTTCTACACATAGGAGTCAATGAGAGTGTTCACACGGGCTTTGGTGACGTGCATTTGTCCGGCTGCGCGTTTATATGGCATCAAAAAAAACGTTGCATGCAGCTTTTTCTTGCCGTTCAAATCCCAACGAACGCAAGGAAAGCGCTTCTAGTGTGTTTTCTTTTGCGTTCATTTTTACGCTTCGGAGGACTGGATATATCCCATGAACCTACAGTACATGCTATACCTAGGGAAATGCGGGGAAAAAAGCTGGATAAAATGTCGGCATTGAACCAGCTGCAGCAGACAATCAAAAGTGGCAACTGACATCCGACAGTAATTGAAAAACGTACACGGAAATCTTCGCATTTCTTCATAAACCACAAAAAAAACTTCCTTTAATCTTAAGTTGTGCAGTCAGAGGGTGAACCCAGTAGTGGCAGTGATTTTTTATTATTTTTTATATATTATATAAAAATATAATAATTTAATTAGAATTTTTAAAACAATAAGATTAATGTCTAATATAACAAAATGGTCCATATTAAAAGGAGGCACCTCGAATAAAACAACAAGGGCTTTCATATCCAGTTCCCGACACACTGCCCCCACTGGTTAAACACACAAACTACAATTTGGGCTTCAGGCTGGCGTTAGACAGAGACAAACGAACATAAACGTCTAGGACGTTCAGAGCGCGTTCGTTTATCAAAAAAATTTTATCACTTTAAAGAGCACTTGATATTCTTATATCTTTGATATCCAACAATTTGAAGGCCATCAACTCATGAGAACAACAAAAAAGGGGGGGAAATTAAGATGGGGGGATGTTGGGGCATGTCTTTTAGATGTTGGGGCATTTCTATTAAATGATTGACAAGAGGGCCTCGGGTTTGTGTGCATGTTGGCATGTTCTCCCGGTGCTTGGTGGGTTTCCTCCAGGTACTCTGGTTTCAAATCTAAAATTTGTACATTGTATATGAGCTGCTGTATATAAGACATATGCAAATGTGTTTCTATATACTATTTTTTTTTCTATATAAAACAGAGTTGATATTGGTAGATGATGACACTAAAAAACCTCTACCATAACCAGCTGACTGGTAACTTTTGCTTTCTGCCTTGCTGTTCGCAATGTCCATCCCTCAAACTGAATGTCCACATCAGCATGTCGTAACTAAATACTTGCACTTTATTGGTGACTTCCACGGGGCTGTAGTCTCAGAGGGAGGATGAAAAGTTTACAGCAGATTGTGACAAACTTAGGGGCAGGAAAAACAAGACAGAGGTCAGCCCTTGGGGGCAGAACTTTGACCCGACTTTCGGCTAAAACATACACTGAAAGACATTAGAAGAGAACATGTTAAAACATTCTGTATCATTTCCACTAGAGAAGGATCTAACAGAGAGACGTCTGATCAGATAAATATTTATAATCAATCAAGATTATTCAGGCAGTTTACACAGTGCTAATGAAGATGTGCTGATGTGTAATCAAAATATCAAAATATTAGTCACTGAGTGATTGGACACATCCTTTAGATTAGAGAAATTGAAATTATGCTAGTTACTGGTGGGGTTTAATTACAGGAGTCTAGATTCGCTGTTGGGTCCTTAATCAAGGCCATGAACCATTGTCTTCCTCACTGTGTTGAGGATCAGCCATAACATTTTCACATTATCATTAATCATCAATTATAGGGTCAGGATCAAGGGCACTCAAAGCTCACCCATGCACATTGGGACCAAAGGCCAGGTGTCCTGTCAAATTGCACAGAAAAGTCAATGCAGCACAAATCACACAAAAAATTCAATGCTGGCCACAATAGAAAGGCCCCGGAACACCATGCATAGGGCCTGGGCAGACCAAAAGTCCAAGACTCGACCTGAAAACTCCCTAGATCCCAATCTAATTGAGCACCCAAGGGATACACTAGGCCATGAAGGCCCCACATCAGAACCAACAGCACCAGAAGGATCCACTGGTCAGGATCAAAGTCTTGTGGAGTTATGCCCTGATGTGCCAGAGCCACCATACAGCACAAGGGGAATTTGTGAAATTTGCACACTTCATAATGTTTTGCTTGTAATATTATGGCTCATTGGTGTAATAAGAAATACAAACCGGATTCCAAAAAAGTTGGGACACTAAACAAATTGTGAATAAAAACTGAATGCAATGATGTGGAGATGGCAAATGTCAATATTTTATTCAGAATAGAACATAGATGACATCAAAAGTTTAATCCGAGAAAATGTATAATTTTAAAGGAAAAATATGTTGATTCCAAATTTCACGGTGTCAACAAATCCCCAAAAAGTTGGGACAAGTAGCAATAAGAGGCTGGAAAAAGTAAATTTGAGCATAACGAAGAGCTGGAAGACCAATTAATAGCAATTAGGTTAATTGGCAACATGATTGGGTATAAAAAGAGCTTCTCAGAGTGGCAATGTCTCTCAGAAGCCAAGATGGGTAGAGGATCACCAAAAATTGCAAAGACTTTGCAGTTATCATCATCAACTGTGCATAATATCATCCGAAGATTCATAGAATCTGGAACAATCTCTGTGCGTAAGGGTCAAGGGCGTAAAACCCTCCGGACCCTTAAACGACACTGCACCACAAACAGGAATGCTACTGTAAAGGAAATCACAGAATGAGCTCAGGAATATTCAATTCAATTCAATTCAGTTTTATTTGTATAGCGCTTTTAACAATTGACATTGTCTCAAAACAGCTTTACACAATCAAAAGAATTATTTAAGTTTGTATGGAATGTGAATGTGTATGAATCAAAATGTTCAGATATTCCCTGGTGAGCAAGCCCGAGGGCGACAGTGGCAAGGAAAAACTCCCTGAGACGGTAATAGGAAGAAACCTTGAGAGGAACCAGACTCGACAGGGAACCCATACTCATCTGGGTGAAACAGATAGCAGGAAATGATCTGCATTTATACAGTGTTAAGTGTTAGGTTCAGCTATAATAGTTGATGTTAATTGATGTTATAATACTTGATGTAAAATGGAGTCCAGTAGTTATTCGAGACTCAGATAGACTTGTAGAAAGTTCCAGTCCTGAACTATCAAATTGTCAAGTCCTCAGAGAAACAGCTGATAACACCAGTCGAGGCCAGAACCATCTTCTAAGTATAGAGAATCATCCCCAGACACCAGGCGCATCCTAAAGAGACACACGGGGCATCCATGCGACGAGACCTCCAACCAGAAACCGGGCACCAGGATGGATCAGACAGGTCCGGAGGGCAGAGGGAGTCTGGATCACTGGCAGCTCAGGAACCACATGTGTAGCCCGACAGAGAGAGAGAGAGAAAAAGTGAAAGGGGGAGACAGGGGGAGAGAGGAAAGAGAAAGAGGGGGAGGAAGAGAAGAGGAGGAGAGATTGCAATTAGGTATGGTCACAGTCACAATGTCTAATGTGAATGTATATTTACTGTAGAGTGCAAGCAGGGACTCCGGCAGGACTAACTATGACAGCATAACTAAAAGGGAGAGCCAGAAGGAAACACAAACATGAGGGCTCCCTGAGATGTAAAGCAAACAATCACCTCACCGTCAACAAACCTGAGTGATCAAATGAGACTGAGGAAGACAGCATCTAAACATACCAGTTCACCATAATACTCTACATCCATGAGTCCCCCAGATCTGCTCCTTTACCTTATGGCAAATCTATTTATAAAATGCTTGGTTAAATAAATATGTTTTGAGCCTAGACTTAAACACTGAGACTGTGTCTGAGTCCCGAACACTATTTGGAAGACTATTCCATAATTTTGGGGCTTTGTAAGAAAAAGCTCTGCCCCCAGCTGTAGTTTTCATAATACGCGGTACTGATAAGCAGCCTGCATCCTTTGACCGAAGTAGGCGTGGCGGATCGTAAGACACTAGCAGTTCGCTCAGATACTGCGGCGCGAGACCATTTAATGCCTTATATGTCAAGAGTAGTATTTTAAAATCAATGCGAAATTTCACAGGGAGCCAATGCAGTGAAGATAGGATAGGGGTGATGTGCTCATATCTTCTGGTTCTAGTGAGGACTCTCGCTGCTGAATTTTGGACTAGCTGAAGCTTGTTTATGCACCTAACTGAACAACCAGACAGTAAGGCATTACAATAGTCCAACCTAGAAGTGATAAAAGCATGAACTAGTTTTTCTGCATCATTTAGCGACAATATATTTCTTATTTTGGCGATATTTCTAAGGTGAAAGAATGCTATCCTGGTGATATTATCTACATGAGCTTCAAATGAAAGGCTGGAATCTATAATCACGCTGAGGTCTTTTACTGTTGCACTTGACGGAACAGAAAGGCCATCTAAAGTTACGGTGTGATCTAAGATTTTACTTCTAGCTGTATGCGGTCCTATGACTAGAACTTCTGTCTTATCCGGATTAAGCAAAAGGAAGTTAATTAGCATCCAATTTCTTATGTCCTGAACACATTGCTCAACTTTAGTAAGATGGTTTTTCTCATCAGGTTTTGTTGAGACGTATAGCTGTGTGTCGTCAGCATAACAATGAAAACTAATACCATGCTTACGGATTATGTTGCCCAGAGGAAGCATGTAAAGGGAAAAAAGCAGTGGGCCTAAAACTGAACCCTGCGGAACGCCAAACTCCACTAGAGAACATGCAGAATAATCACCATTTAAGTCTACATACTGATAACGATCGGTCAAATAGGATCTGAGCCAGGAGAGGGTTGTACCCTTAATTCCTACTAAATTTTCTAATCTGTGAAGAAGAATAGCATGATCAATAGTGTCAAAAGCTGCACTGAGGTCGAGTAATACAAGCATAGTTACACAACCCTGATCAGAGGCCAATAGGAGGTCATTTACTACTTTAACGAGTGCTGTTTCTGTGCTGTGATGAAGCCTAAATCCTGACTGATACAGTTCATGTATGCCATTTCTATGTAGATATGAGCATAGCTGCTCCGCTACTATCTTTTCCAGAATCTTAGAGATAAAGGGGAGGTTTGATATTGGCCTGTAATTGGACAGCTGACAGGGGTCGAGGTCAGGTTTCTTAATTATTGGTTTAATAACTGCTACTTTAAAAGATTTTGGAACATAACCAATGCTGAGTGAGGAATTAATTATTCTCAACATCGGTTCTGTTATTACTGGTACTATCTGTTTAAGAAAATGTGTCGGTATAGGATCTAATATACAGGTTGATGAATTTGCAGAAGAGATGAGTGAAATTAGTTCATTCCCTTCAAGAGGAGTAAAGTATTCTAGGTTTGAATCTGACATGGCTAGGTTAACATCAGTATCAATTACATTGTTTGGTTTCAAAGCCTCAATTTTATGCCTGATATTTACAATTTTATTATTAAAAAAGTTCATGAAGTCCTCACTATTGCATGATGTTGTTGTGGAGATTTCTGTAGTGGTCTTATTTCTGGTTAATTTGGCTACGGTATTAAATAAAAATCTAGGATTATTTTTATTTTCTTCTATAAGAGTGGAGAGATACGTTGATCTAGCTACACTAAGAGCTTTCCTATAGTTCAGGATGCTCTCTTTCCATGCTATTTGAAATACCAACAATTTAGTTTGATGCCATTTACGCTCTAATTTCCGAGCAGTCTGTTTTAAAGTGCGCGTGTGATCGTTATACCAGGGAGCGAGTTTCTTATCTCTAATAATTTTTCTTTTAGCTGGAGCTACATTATCTAAGGTACAACGAAGTGTCGACTCTAAATATTCAGTCGCCTGATCGAGTTCTGTGGGGTCAGACGGTGGCCTAATCGAAGTTGGTAACTCTGGGAGATTACTGATAAAACTCTGTGTGGTAGTTGATGTGAATGTACGTTTAATACGGTAGCGCGGTGCTGTGCGTACATTATCACTGTGACACACTTGAATGGAGACAAGATAGTGATCTGAGATAATTTCAGACAGTGGAATTGTGAATACATTTCTTATAATTAATCCGAAGAATATTACTAAATCTAAAGTGTGACCTGCTTTATGAGTGGGTCCTACTACACACTGATTTACACCTACAGAGTCCAGTATGGATATAAATGCTGTTCTCAGAGGGTCTTCTGGATTCTCAAAATGAATGTTAAAATCTCCAGCAATTAACACTTTGTCTACAGAAATGACCAGGTCTGAGATGAAATCTGCAAATTCACTAAGAAATTCAGAATACGGCCCTGGAGGTCTGTAAATTATAATTAGTGGAATCGACTGAGCTGATTTAATATACTTAAATACACTTATGTTACTATAGAGAATTTCAAATGAGTTAAATTTGTGTCCGTGTTTTTGTACGATAGACAGATTATCATTATGAATAACTGCGACGCCTCCTCCTCTACCAGTTAACCGAGGCTGGTGTATGTAGCTGTATCCAGGAGGACTAGCTTCATTTAGAGCTACATACTCGTCCTGTTTAACTCATGGTTCAGTTAAACAGAGTATATCAAACGCCTGATCTGTGATAATTTCATTAACAATAACTGCTTTTGATGTGAGAGATCTAATATTTAACAATCCTAGCTTCAGATCAGAGGTGCCGGCTGCGCATTCAGTATGATCTGAGTTTGTGGTCTTTATGTTAATTAGATTATTGAAACAGACTTTCTGGGTCTTTCTACATTTTTGCTTAGACCGGGAACAGACACAGTCTCAATATGGTGAACCCTGAGTGACGACTCTATGCAGCTAGCAGACGGTTGGCCTGTCTGTCTGCTCCCTGGCCTGGGCTCTGGATTGTCACCGATTAACTAGACCTCTACTGAGACTATGAGCTATACTACAGGAAATGAGAGCAGCACCTTCCCGAGTGGGATGGACACCGTCCCGCCCTAACAGGCCAGCTTTGCCCTCAAAGGTCTTCCAATTATCTATGTAGCCCACATTATTTTCGGAGCACCACCTGGACATCCAGCGGTTCAGCGACCATAACCTGCTGTAAGCTATGTCGCCACGTCTCATTGGGATGGGACCAGAGCATATTACTTCATCGGACATCGCCTTCGCTAATTTAAACACCTCTGTAAAGTTACTCTTACTAACCTCTGACTGACGAAGGCGTATATCATTAGCTCCAGCATGTACCACTATCTTAGAGAACCTATGCTGTCCTAGAGCCCTAAGATTACCTGCTATGTCCGGTGCTCTGGCTCCCGGGATACACCTAACCACTGCCGCTGGTGCCCCTAAAGGTCTAGCTACTGTCACGTGTCTCAGTATAGAGTCTCCTATAACCAGAGCTCTTTCAGGTTTCTCAGCGGGTGCAGCACTGAGGAGAGCAAACCTGTTGGACACGTGAGGCGCAGAGGAGGTGTGCTCCGGTGGGCTAGCCTTAGCGTTAGCTTTGGCTGAACGAGTATGCCGCCGAATCATCACCCACTCGCCCCGCTGTGAGGGCTCTAATGCCGGAGTCGGGGGCTGTTTATCTCCGCCTGTGGCACCCAGACTGTCCGCTACAGGAATAACGCTGCTCTCACACTGTCTAACACTCTCTAAAGTCTGGATGCGCTCCTTTAAATGCTGATATCTTCTCCGTCAGAGTGCTCACTAACACACACCTATCACAAATAAAATTATCACTAATGACGGAGGAAGAATGTCTAAACATCCTGCACTCTACACACTGAACAAGCTGAATACTTCCAGAAACCATCGTCAGTGAACACAATCCACCGTGCCATCCGCCGTTGCCAGCTGAAACTCTACAGTGCAAAGAAGAAGCCATTTCTAAGCAAGATCCACAAGCACAGGTGTTTTCATTGGGCCAGGGATCATTTAAAATGGGGTGTGGCAAAATGGAAGACTGTTCTGTGGTCAGACGAGTCACGATTCGAAGTTCTTGTTGGAAATGTGGGACGCCATGTCATCCGGACCAAAGAGGACAAGGACAACCCAAGTTGTTATCAACGCTCAGTTCAGAAGCCTGCATCTCTGATGGTATGGGGTTGCATGAGTGCGTGTGGCATGGGCAGCTTGCATGTCTGGAAAGGCACCATCAATGCAGAAAAATATATTCAGGTTCTAGAACAACATCTAGTCATCTCTTTCAGGGAAGACTCTGCATTTTTCAACAAGATAATGCCAGACCACATTCTGCATCAATCACAACATCATGGCTGCGTAGGAGAAGGATCCGGGTACTGAAATGGCCAGTCTGCAGTCCAGATCTTTCCCCTATAGAGAACATTTGGCGCATCATAAAGAGGAAGGTGCGACAAAGAAGGCCCAAGACGATTGGACAGTTAGAGGCCTGCATTAGACAAGAATGGGAGAGCATTCCTATTTCTAAACTTGAGAAACTGGTCTCCTCGGTCCCCAGACGTCTGTTGAGTGTTGTAAGAAGAAGGGGAGATGCCACACAGTGGTGAAAATGGCCTTGTCCCAACTTTTTGGGGATTTGTTGACACCATGACATTTTGATTCACCATATTTTTCCCTTAAAATGATACATTTTCTCAGTTTAAACTTTTGTTCCGTGATTTATGTTCTATTCTGAATAAAATATTGACATTTGCCATCTCTGCATTCAGTTTTTATTCACAATTTGTTTAGTTTCCCAACTTTTTTGGAATCCGGTTTGTACCATAAATGAACGAAAATATAAAAACAAAAATGGCAGGGCTTTGAAACTGAAGTCTGGAAAGCGCCATTCTAAACAATCATTGATTGTCATTTTAAAATGGTTATATGTTAATAAGGTATTCAAAGCTTTGGAGAGTATGTTTTACTAATCTAAACTTTACTATGACTGAGAGCTGAACATCAGGTGAGCAAACATATGGACATTGTCCAGGATGCTGAACCTGTTGTGTTCAGCATCTTTCCTGGGACCAGGAACTACAGATTTACATGAATAGGCTTCTTTTGTGGGCAGCACAGGTTGATAACTTGTAGCCTGTATTCAAGGTCCACCCTGCTTTTATTGTCAAGTTATCTGTCACACAAGATGGGCATCTACTAGGCTCAGACTTTCCCTACACATCTACTTTTGATACCTTTGCAGGGGAGGGTGGTGACCAGGGACACATTGAAAGGCCATTAGTCCAGTGGACTAGGGAGTTCTGGTTGTACTCGACCCAGAGGTGTAACTTACACAAGTTTTCCTCATGGTCCCTGCTGATTTTATTAACAGCTGCAAGCTGTCAGGGAGAGAATATTTCATAGTGCTAAGACATTCACACTTCACACTTCCATTTGCAGTGATACAATATTTCATGGTTTAACTCTTTATGTCTTAAACGTTATCCTTTTTGCAGTTTTATAGATTTTAAAATGATCTTGAGCCATAATCAGGGATTCTCAGGCTCAACAGTGGACTAGTGACAGAGTAACAGAAGGAGAAATATGAGAACATTTTTTACACAAACCCCTTCTCTCTCTCATTCTCCTTCTGACCTCAGATTATGGGCACGTTTGGGAAACGAATGCAATGTTTACTAGTGGACAGCCAGAGTGAAGGAGAGAAAAATGCAAGGTTAAGCACTTTTTAATGACAACTGCCCTCCTAACAAGCGGGGTGAACCCAAAGCAGCCTAATGTCTATACAGACACAGAGAAAAAAAATGTGTTAGAGCCCTTGCTTATATCAACACTATGTTCGGGTGTCAGAATTCTGCCCATTTCTCATCCTCCGTCTATTTACTACCTTTTTGGACCATTTAGTTGGGATTTGAGTCAATGCCAAAGATGGCATGCTGTAATGAGGAACTGCATAACATAGCCTGAAGTACTCAAAGGAAAGACTATGGGAATGTTTTCTTAGACCGATTATCGTGATTAAGAAGAGGGGATTAAATGCATGTGTGGCCCTAGTTCACTACTTAACTGATTAACGATTACCCACAGCGGTTGTCTTTCCCAAAAACAAGCCGGTAAGCAATTTATCTTAAATGGTCAATTGCATTGGACGATAGTATAATTGGGTAATGATCTTGATTGCAAATATCGTAGGGTCCAAAAGTGTAAGACCCTGTGAAGACCTTTTGAACAAGATCATTCAGTCATTCATTTTCTGTAAGTGTTTTATTCTGGTCAGGGTCATGGTGGTTCCAGAGCCCATGCCAAAAACACTGGATTTAAAACAGCAAAGAATTGGTTGCCTGTCGATTGTAGTCCACTGCTCACACCCTGGCATCCATTTATTAGAATTTTTTGGGATGAGGGACGAAACTGGAGAACCTATTGAAAAGCCATGCTGTTCGTAATGCAGTAATATAATACCAGGGTCTGGTAACAAATTATCCTTATTCTTTTTGGAAGAGCACTGTGGACATGCACCTCCAAAGTTAAGGGTTCGAGTCCCACCTTCTGATCTATGTACTGTATAAGTTCTCCCATAGCTTGGTGGGTTTCCTCCAGTTCAAAGGCATACAGAGTATTGCCTATTGTGTGTGATTGTGTGAGTGCGTCATCACAACAAATCATGGAAGCCCTGTGGGAAAAAAGTGCATGGATGCTTGGCACCCATGAAAAACAGACTTGGTCACTTGTACATGGCCACAAAATTGTGAAGGAATATCTACCAAAAATCTGTATCCACTTATTCCCAAGGTGACAAGTTGCAACTTGGTGTCAATTTTTTTTTTCACTAGTTTTATCTTTTCAACTCCCCTTTCCTTTCCACAGACCCAGTCTGGTTCCATTTACATTGAAATGTTCCATGTGAATGGCCACTTAAAGTGACATAGAGTACAAGCCATTTATGCACATGACACAGAGCACCCTAGACATGGTACATTAGCAATACCATGGGGAGTGCCTATACATAGACATGGAGAATTACTACTAAGAAAACACATCTCATATGGCACTACTTTGCTCTAAAGGCTACTGACAAGTGTTATCTAAATTTCTTCATTTAGTTTGAGAGAAGATATGGTCTAAATTGGTGTAATTGGTATTTTCTAAAAGTCAGTTGTGTGTACTGTATAATATTGAGGTTTGCACAAGCCATACCACTAGTTCTTTATATATTGTTAAGTATATTTGTCCACCAGTCTAATATGCTATGACATGTAGGATTTATACAAACACTTTCTTATAAGAATATAAAATAGAAAATTGATTACATTTTATGTTGAATACTGTATTTTCTTGGTTTTTAACCAACAACAGAAAATCTGTTACCCAAGAGTTATAACAAGTTGGTTCTTTTTGAGAGCATCTGTCAGAATGAACTTTATCAATCCTACCATTGGAATTCTTGCAATATGGTTAAATGAGCTCAAAATCAAAATAGAACTTTGTGGCTTAGCACACCACTGGAATAATAATAATAATAAAAAAAATAACTAGTGATGGATCACTGATACATTTGGGATTGTTTTGTTGCTCATGGTCCAGGCTGTATTGTAAAGATTGATGGCATCATTAATTGCACAAAGTACCAGGATATTTTAATGGGAAAAAAACAGGTTGACTCTGCCAGGAGGATAATCTTTTCCACGAAATTCTATTTTAATAAGTTAATGACTCCAAATGTGTAGCGACATCAACACAGTAGGGAAAGTGGGAAAAATTTACCTAAAAACCTAAAAAGAGTGGACCAACGTTTACCATGTTAAAGAAAGATGCTGTATCTTTAGAAGGATAATGGTTAAATTAGCATTATGCAGAAATGTGTCCTTAACCCAGACATCGGATGTGTATGCTCAGATAAGTATCAAACCAATGGCACTGGATACTAAAGGAAAATAATAATATTTATTGGTATTTTGGATATAACATCATTCAAGATACTTCAAAGAACTTTATTAGTCCCAGAGAGAAATTGCTTAGTCATGCCTAGGGGTAGTGGCTCAGGCAGTTGAGGCTCTGGTTTGCTGATTGGAAAGTCAGTGGTTAAAGTCCTGCCACCACCATGTTGTCAGTGTTGGTCCCTTACCCCAATGCCCGTATATACATGTTGAAAAAGGAAGCAGTACCCACTGATGTAAAGGATGATCCAAGAGAATGACCTAGAGTGAACAGTAAAAGTGGAGACCAAGATTGAGATGTTTGGAAAGCTGTCCATTTAAACCATGCTTATCCTCACTTTAAAAAAAAAGAAGAAAAAAAACATGCCTAGGCTGAAGCGTAATGGTGGTATCATTATGTTCAGTTGCCCTAATGCCACAACTAATGTACGCCATTCTTACTTTTCGAGAACTTTATTCTGAACCTCTTTTGGTAACTCTATGATGCTGTTATTGATAATAGTATTTGGCCAAACCTGTTAATTAATGAATTCAGGCATTTCAATCAGGCCAGTCAAGGGAAATTTTAATGCTTCAGCATACCAAGACATCTTAGACAATGCTATACTAACTTTGTGGCAACAGTTTAGGGAAGGCCATTTTCTCTTCCCCAGTGCACAAAGCAAGGACTACAATATAAAGACATAGTTTGATGAGATCGGTGTGGAAGAACTTGACTGGCCCCAGCACATAGCTCTAACCTCAACCCCATCGAGCACCCTTGGGATGAACTGTACTTTACATCATAAACAAGCTTTACAGAATTAATGGGCCACTCCAAAGTCCTGTGGACAGCCTTCCAAGAACAGTTACTGTACATATAGCTGCAAAAGAGGGCCAACTTCATATTGAAGTAGATGTATTTAGATACAATGTGGTTGCAAGTTTGGCCAAATACTTTTGTCCATGTAGTGTATGTTTTCTACCAAAGTCAGGGTCTCCCAGGATCTATTGAGGTATCCTTCCAATTATGTTCATTTCCAGATTGGAACAAAAGAAAATGTGGAGAAGACAAACGGCAAGTCACAATTTATATACTCTTAAAGAAACTATTCAACAATTGTAAGGGTTTATTCAATAATTAAGACTACGTACCTTTTGCAAAGGTCCGACTTGTGATCCAGAACACTCTATTTTGTTCAAATGTGTCCAGTATAAATGAAATTAGGGTTAACTGCCATTTCCAAATTGCTCATAATGTGTGAGTGTGTGTGTTTGTGCCCCGTGATGGATTGTCACCCCGTCCAGGGTGTATCCGGCCTTGTGCCCTGCGTCCCCTGGGATAGGCTCTGCGACCCTATACAGGATAAGCGCTGTAGAGATTGAGTGAGAGAGTGAGAGCAATAACACATGTTGAAAATATGTTAAGGCCAGCCTTGTTTCTCAGTTTCAATAATGCAAGACTTGAATTCCTGAGAAAAATACTTTCAATAAATTACGTCCTAAAAAGGAATTGAGAAAAAAAGGACCTCACAGGGACTCACAAGAATTTGTAGGGTGCTGCGTAGATAGAAAGCTAAATTTAATTGTAGGTTTAAATCACTGAGAATTAGAAGAAACTTTTAGTTTAGTTTAACTGTTCTCCAGGGATTTGACGATTGAAAATCATCTCGCTGCCATATGTACTGCATGAGGTCTTTACTTGTGCTAGGAAATCAGCATGTCTTTTTCTTTTCTTTCTTTTTTTTATATAAATATATATATATAAGGGTAATAATCTGCAAACATGGCAGCACGGTGGTGTAGTGGTTAGCACTGTCGCCTTGCACCTCCAGGGTCTGGGTTCGATTCCCCGGCCAGGCTCGATTCCCGTCTCTGTGTGCATAGAGTTTGCATGTTCTCCCCGTGCTTGGTGGGTTTCCTCCGGGTACTCCGGTTTCCTCCCACAGTCCAAAGATATGCAGGTTAGGCTAATTGCCGTTCCCAAATTGCCCGTAGTGTGTGATTGGGTGTGTGAGTGTGTGTATGTGTGTGTGCCCTGCAATAGATTGGCACCCCGCCTAGTGCCCGAAGTCTCCTGGGATAGGCTCCAGGTCCCCCGCGACCCTGAACACAGGATTAAGCGGTATAGAAAATGAATGAATGAATGAATGAATCTGCAAACATGGTAATAATGTGCGATTAATCCAGTTTAACCAGGCTCAACAGTCAACCTAGCAATAACTATTAATTGATCATCTATAACTATTGGCACTTTCTCATACACCTCACACATTTGTTTTACTATCCTAGTGCAGGCCTTATATTAACATTAATGCAGATTTTTTTTTTTTTATTGTGCTTAAATATAAACCTAAACCGTATCATCAGTACCTAAAAAAAATGGGCTTGGTGTGTACAGTATGTTTGTTTTTTACTAAAAGCTTACAAGCAATTTGTTTCTGTTAAATGTGGACCCCACAATGTCTACAATATTACACATGCTTATTAAATATAACACACACACACATACACAAGCAGACATTCTGTTCTGGCCCATTTCCATTTCCCATTGTGATCATGCACCTGGTGGGACATTGGATTTGTGTGTTGCAGAAGACAGCAGGAGAGCGCTGTGAACACAAGCAAGCATATGACAGCTCAGTGGGATAGAGCATAGATGTATGTACGCGTATATATGTACGTGCCATTCATTTTCGGTCTTAATCATATCATCCTTAGGTTGATGTATTTGATCGGTATGCGTGCAAGCTTTGGTGCATTTCTGCTCTGTCTGTCTATCAAGCCAAATCGCATGAAATCAATGCTTTATTCGCTTTTGACCGAAATATGTATTTGTTTAAAGTGCTGGTGTGTGTGTGAGTGTGTGTGTGTTGTCTTCGCACACATTCAAGCTCTCTTTTGAGCTCAATCCCAACCAGTACATATTTTTCCACCTATGTGCATACACTATGGCTTCATTTCAAGCATAAAAGTCATTGCTGCTGCTTTTGCTTATAACATTATGTCATTTGCTTTCTTTATTAATTTTCCAGAACATACATTCTGGCTATTACCACACGGGATGGAAGAGAAAAAAGAAAACTACTTCAAAGGCATTTCACCATGTAAGTAAGTCAGTGTATATGAAACATAAACTATTCCTTTTCATTGTGCATGATGTGCACGGCACACACACCATCACGTTGTGGCATCTGAGCATCTTTCCCATCATCACATGCTGCAAAAATGCCTTGAATATAGGTCAATGTGTATTTTTTCAATATTTATCAGTAATACTGTAGATATTTTTTTGTGTTAGTTACAGTGTATAGACATTAAGTATCTTATACTGTACAGACAGATCAGTTTGATTCATGTTAAGCTTTTAGCTCTAGAAAGAAGCCAGACGTTTGGTCTGAAATATTTTTTTAAAATGCAAGATAAATTAGATTATATCGACTGCACATTTCTTGTTCTATTGATAAGGGAAAAAATCAAACAACCTGTTGCGAAGAATTAGAAAGAGATTACAATTTAGTCCAAATGTTTTTCGGCACAGTGGCGTAGTGGTTAGCACTGTGGCCTCGAACCTCCAGGGATGAGGGTTCAAGTCCCGGATTTTCTCTCCATGCTTAATGGGTTTTCTTCCAGGTATTCTGGTTCTCCTCCCACAGTCCAAAAACATGCAGAATAGACTATTGCATTTCCAAATTTTTCACAGGGTATGAATGACTGTGTGCACACCATGGACAGAGTGCCCCGTGTCCCCAAGGATAGGCTCCAGACTACAGGATATGCGATATACTACAGAGAATGAGTGAGGGTGAGAAAGAAAGTACAAATTTGGCAGATATTCGTTGTAGAAAAAGTATAGCCGCATTGCAAGATTTCCCCCCAAAAAAGAAGCTAATAGCTGCGTTGTTTTTGTTTTTTCAATATAGTAGACAGGTGGCTCAGTAGCATAGGGGTTAGCAATGTTGTCTTGCACTTCCAGGGTCTGGGTTCGCTTCCTGGCTCGGGTCTGTGTGCATGCTTTCCCCATGCTTGGTGGCTTTCCTGCGGGTACTCTGGTTTCTTCCCACAGTCCAAAGACATGCAGATTAGACTAACTGACATTCCCAAACTGCCCGTAATGGGTGAATAAGCATATAAAGTAAGTGTGTGCGTATTAGCATGCCCTGTGATGGATCGGCACCCTATCCGAAGTGTACCCCACCTCATGCCTTAAGTCTCCTGGGATGTGTTCCCCTGAATCCTGGATATAAGATAAAGTGGTATAGATGGTGAGTGCGTATAGAAAATGACACGTAACTGCTATTTTCCCAAAAGATGAAAAACCTATGTTTATATGCTTTAAAAGATCTTTTAGTCAATCAGATCAGAATTCTAATGTGCCATACAGCACCACTAACCACACTGCTCGTTTGAGGTTACTGTAACAGCTAGGATAAACATAGCCCTATTTATTAGCATGTAAGGTTTTTCATTATAATACGATCCAGCATATAACGACTTCCTGTATAATGACTTCCAAAATCTTGAGAGGTATTTTTTCATTCGCTTTTGTTTGATATCGGCCAGATGTAGAGAAAGATGTTTCTGCTAACTGGATTTAATGGCGAATACAAAAAGTACCATGCAGGAACACTGCACACACTACTGGGTTCCTGTTACAGTAACAGCTAGCATAAAACCTCTATCTTGAACTTTATGGCAGCTTCATTTTTTCTCTCTCCTTACATTGGCCGCGAGCGTAAGACCGCTTCAGGTGAAATGGCTCCCGAAAGATTATTTTTACGTACTTCAAATGTCCAGCTTGATGACAACCAGACAAAGTGGAAGTTGTTTTTTTTGCTAATCCTGCAGGCTTCAAATGAACATATGTTTTTTTCAAGACATTTTAGCTCTCTCTCAGGACAAAATCGCTCAGATCTATTAAAATAAGTGTGAGTGGAAGAAATCTCACTACTTTACCATCATGATAATTTTCCACTTTTTCAAAAACATGAAGAATGAAGAATGAAGTGAACATTAGAAGGATCGTTTCTGCAGTCATGTAATTGTTCTTCATGCATGAAACCCTTTCCGTCCAGAAAGGTATCTATATTTCTAAAATAAACAATGCAAAACCATTATTAAAGTAAATAACATTCCAAATTTATCCAGCGTAACTGTCATATACTATTAAATGCAACATTGTCAAAGCAATTACAAGATTATGATAACATTGTTATTACTAGACTTAGATTGGATTATAATATGCTATGAACCTACTGTATAACTGCTCTATCACTGTGTCCAACATGTGCTCAATAAAATACTAAATCCCTCGATTCCTGATCTCAACCCCGTCCCATGGCATCAGTTATTTTAACTTGCAGCCTCATCTGTAATGCCAATGGCACACAGATTTTATAGAAATGATTGAATACAAAAGTCAGCACACCCTGGAGCAGGAAACTGGGCAATGTAAAGGTCAAGAAAGTAGATAGGTAAGAGTCTGCAGTGAACATTAAATAAACCATGAATATAATATAACTTGATTAAATCTCACCTGCTCCCACGAAAAAATCTGATCAATCCCACCTGCCCCTGCAACATGAAATCATGCCTATTTTTGATGAAACATTTAACCAGTTTTACCTGCTTCTGTTGAAGCGTTTTACCAATTATCCCTACTTTCGCAGAAAGTTCAATCAACTCCATGCATTTGTATTTTTTTTTATTATTTTTTTGAGTTTTTCCAGTTTTTCTCCCCAATTTAGTCTTATCCAATTCCTCCCCATCGCTAGGGGGCTCCCACATTAGGGCTACCACTACCACTCAGTCGGGAGGGTGAAGACTATCGCATGTTTCCTCCGAACCTCGTGACGTCAGCCGACCACATCTTTTCGAACTGCTTACTCACGCACCATTAGGGACACTCGGAGGAAAGCGCTAGTTCCGCCTGTGCGAGCTCGCAGACGCCCCTGATTGGCTGTGGAGCTGTGATTAATGTGAGAGCGCAAGTACCTCTCATCCCTCCCCACTGAGAGAGCTCGGCCAATCAGCTCACTCTGTGCCTCTGGCTGTGAGAGGAAAACAGCATCACACGGGGTTCGAACCAGCGATCTCCGGATGATAGGGCGAGCGCTTTACCACTGCGCCACTCGGAGGCTCAACACCATGCATTTGTGCAAAATGTTTGACAATGCCCACCCACTCCCACAGAAAGTTCAATCCCACCCACTTAAACCAAAGATGAACCCAATCCTTGCTATTTTGGGGTAAATTCCATGCATAATCCCCCCCCCCCACCCCACCCCCACCCACCTATCCTTATGGAAAGCTCACCCAAGCCCTTCTGCACCCACAGGAAATTCAACCAATCCCATTTCCGCAGACAATTAAAACAAACCCACATGCTCTTGCAGAAAATGTGACCAGTTCCGCCAGTTGCCATAAAAATAGAACCAATGCCACTTACTCCCAAAGGTAGGTCAAAAACATCCCCCATGTCCAATCTCACCTGTTCTGCAGAAAGTTCAACCTATCCACCTACTCCTACAATAAATTAAATCATCTCTACATCTTCCTCTGCAAAGTTCAACCAAACCCCTCCTACTCTCACAAGACGTTCAACCAATCCTACCTGCTCCCACAGAAAATGAAACCACCCATATCTCTTCCTGCAGAAGGCGGACCAATCCCAGCAGTTCCGACAGAAGGTGAAACGAATCTCACACGCTCCTGTAGAAAGTTCAAAAATCCTTCATACTCTTTCAGCAACCCTGACTGATCCTATTCAGTCAAAGTTTGGCCAATTCTTACTACTCCTGCAGTTATTGTTTGCATTTCTCCATGATATTTTCTGACAGATTGAGTTGAACTTCTTTTGTGAAATAGCTGCCTGTCAGAGTAGAAAAGTTAAAAGTTTGAATTTGATGTTTTTGTTGTAGCACCATATAGACATGGTGCAGGTACAATCTTCCACTGTCTGGTTTCTCTGTGCCCTTTGTAGCCTCAGATCCCAGAGTTCAACATGTTGTGCATTCTGAGATGCTTTATTTTGCTCATCATGGTCGTAAAGAGTTGTTATTTGATTTACTATCACCCCTCTGTCAGCTAGAACTAATCTAGCCATTCTCCTCTGACCTCTCTCATCAACATGGCATGTCCATCTGCAGAACTGCTATTCACTGGATGTTTTTATTAACCACTCACTGTAATGCTGGGAAATCCCAAGAGATCCATAGTGTGTGAAATGCTCAAACCGGCCCATCTGGAAATAACAACCATGCCATACTGAAAGTCACTAAGATCTTTTTTTTTTTTTCTTTGTTCTTCAGCGTTCTGATGTTTGACGTGCACATTAACTGAAGCTTTTGACCAGCATTTGCATTTACAGTATGCATTGTGCTTTTGACACATGATTGGCTCACTACATAAGTCTACAGAAGTGGATGTTAAGTACGAATACAGATATACTGTGTATGAAGACAGAGCGGAGTGGGACTGAGACACGTATTTGTTAGGAATTTAATTGCTCAAACAGAGATGAATTATGTAATATTGATGGTTCTTTGGGACCCAAGCATCTCCCAGCTGTTTGGAGTCTACTCTGTAAATTGATGGAAATGTGTAAGTGCTGTGGATTTAATGACTAGCTTTCTTTTACCAGGAAATAAATAATACTCCAGGAGATGTTAGATTTGGTTAAGAACTTAGTGTTTTTGTCACCATTTATCTTTTTGATCTGTTCCTGCATCATAAGCGAATGCCTTGGCGATCCTCCTCCCTTTAGGGCCTTTTAGCAATCTAATTTGGATTGGATTTTAGCGTTTAAATAGTGCGTTTTTAGTTTTCTGACCCATGGTCTGAGCTTGAAGTTGTGAGTCGACAGTGCTATAAACCCTGTCAGCATTTGGCAGGCCAAATACTCTTTTGAGATGAATGGCTCACAAGTGGAATAGCTGAGGTGAAAACAGGGGTATTGGAGCGAGAAGGCGTAAGGAGTGTTTTCACTCTGACACAGCGACTTTGGCCTCCAACAAAGTGGCAAAGGCGTGAAGAGTGATCCTTTTTTTTCTTTTTTCTTTTTTTTTTGAATGCTTCCATCGATGAGCTTACCAGAGACGCAGAATCAACGATCGTGCTGATTGCCTTGCCCTCTCTCCATATATTCAAACCAGACTTGCTAATGTATACAAAAGACACAGTGAATGCTCACTACATAAACACACATTAGCCAAGGAAAGCTGAAAAGAAAAAAGAGCAAGTGGTTTGAAAATAGCACGAGCCATCTATTGGAAAGGAATGAAATCTGACTCATTCAGAAGCAATAGGTGTAATAGTTTGTGCAGGTTTATGTGACCAAACACTTTGTTTGCCTGAGTGTGCCCAATGACATGACTACGGGCCATAAAAATGACAGAAGGTCAGACAAAAATGAGTTCAACAGCAGTTAGGAGTAAATTGCAGTCACTGCATAAACAGTGCTGTGTGTGCTAAGACCACACATAATGTAAAAGATGCTTTAGGGCAAAGTAGATTTGTGCAATGTGTACGTGTGTGTGTGCTCATGAGCGTGTGTGTGTGTGTTTCATCAGATGGACTCAGCAAGAAGACAAGCTGCTTCTGTGTGTCCACATACAGCACACATGTTTGCTACACAAAGAGCTGAGGAAACACTTCACTGCAGCACTGCAACCTCTACGCACACACACATACTGTACACACGCGCAACTTTTAATAAGGTAATAAGACAAAATGCAGCTAGTCATACTTGTGTTGCTAAGGAAACAGAAATTCTAAATTCTTATCCACGTACCTCTAAATCTTATCAAATACTATCAAACTTTTAACTTCATTCATTCATTCATCTTCTATACCGCTTAATCCTGTGTTCAGGGTCGCGGGGGACCTGGAGCCTATCCCAGGAGACTTCGGGCACTAGGCGGGGTACACCCTGGACAGGGTGCCAATCCATCGCAGGGCACACACACATACACACACTCACACACCCAATCACACACTACGGGCAATTTAGGAACGCCAATTAGCCTAACCTGCATATCTTTGGACTGTGGGAGGAAACCGGAGTACCCGGAGGAAACCCACCAAGCACGGGGAGAACATGCAAACTCCATGCACACAGAGACGGGAATTGAACCCAGACCCTGGAGGTGCAAGGCGACAGTGCTAACCACTACACCACCGCGCCGCCAACTTTTAACTTGAATAATTTTAAGTTTAAAAATGTAACTTTTAAATTTGTGTTTATCATTTAATATCGATTATATACAGTAGATAAACAGACTTTATTGTCATCGTAGTAATACAATGAAATTTATTCCATAGCTCACGTGGCTCATGTGATTGATTATGTGACATTTTCTGGAATAAATAGTGTGTATAAACCAAAGCGATTAATTTGACCTTTGTTTTTCACCAACATGATCTAAATTTTCTGATTTCCTTATACAATAAATATAATATTAGCATGAACTAAAGGACACGCCTACCCAAGCTCCATTTGTGATTGATTGATTTTAAACTACTGACGACCTACAATGATGGCTGATTTTTTTCTTCCTCTGGCATGTTTGGGCAGCTGGCTAGTATAAGCCTGGGAAAAAAAAAGAGGGCATGGATTCACTTAAAAGATCTAATTAAAGAGTTCCACGTGAGGATTTCAGCGCGGCCATGCTCTCAGGTTACAAGCGCTTTGAGTGGACCGTGTATAGACTGCCCATGATGAGCTGGTCATGTTGACTAAGGGTTCAGGTCATTTATTTAGAAAGTATTAATAAGCACTCTATGCATACAGCCACAAAGGATGAACTCTGACACCACTGCAACCATAAATACTTTTCACAACAATGACATGTTTTTTTTTTTAATACAGTAAAAAAAAAAAAAACAGCCAGTATGCATAAAGATGTCTAAATCCTTGTTAATCAACGTCAAACAGTGGGAATCAGACTCTAATCAAGTTGGTGGATACTGTAGCTACTGTGTATGCTAAAGTAAAACGGACATGAACCTAATCAAATCAGTTTGCAACCAGATACCAACTGTCAGAATGTCTACAATGTTTTTGCATTGCTTTTGTTGTAAGGTAGATTTTAAAATGTTAGAATTTCACTTCTGACTGTGAAAAAGTCAATAATAAATATTGATTTAGAATTGATTTTGATTTAAAAGTTTTTTTTCTTCCAACTGCTTAATTGCCTGCAAGTTACTCTGCTGTTATTGTAAAAGTGAATATAAAAATGTGAATTAATAAAAAAAAAAAAAACTAAATGCTCTTTAAGCAGATTATGCTTTGTTTATGCCGTAAGGTATTCGTATTGTGTGCAGCCAGTAATGCAGCAAGTAGTAGCTGTCTTCATTGTTTAATCTGACAAGGGGCCTCTCCTGCATTTCCGAATTTGATCCCAAACCAGTACTATTTCAAGATCATAGAAAATTGCTAGGAGCTCGTCAGTAAGTTTGAAAAAGTTTGGTAATGGCTTGTGGGAGAAACTGTAGCAGTGCAAAAGAATGTTGTGACCATGCTTAAAAATTTTAATGCAGTCATAGGATTAAAAACAAACAAACAAACGTCAATCTGACAGTAGCAGTTCTTAAGTTATCAGTAGATGGACTGCAGTGGTCCGTAAAGTATCTGCTTTGTAGAATTTGTTGGTGGTCTTTACCTCTTCATAATGGCTTGCAGAGTCCAAAATGACGCTGAATTCCTTGTTTGGAGTTCACATGGACAGCCTTGTCTTTTTGAGGGCTCATTGAAACAGGTTTTGAGCAAGATTTGCTAAAGTGGCTACAGCAGAGAAGAATAAAACATGGTAGTTAAAAGTCCTGTAAATCTTATAAGTTTCTCCTTATATTTCCACTTATTCTGAAAATCACCTCTGTTATGGCGCTTTTCCACTGCATAGTACGGCACAGCACGGTTCAGTACAGCTCACTTCAGTTCGGCTCAGTTCGGCTCGGTTTGCGCTTCCACTGCAGTTTAGTAATGCTTTAGAGTGGGCGGGATTACTCACGTGTCGTTATAGTTGCGGCGCCGCTACTGCCGTGACATCATCGTAAACGCGCCACAAACAAACACCCAACAATGGAGCATATCGACGGCATGGTGTTCTTCATTCTCGGCATGTGGATGTTTTTAACAGCAAAACGAAGGAGTTTGTTTCAAAAGAGGCTGATGGCAGCCAAAAAATTTTTTGGTTAATACAAAAAGGTGCGTGCGATCCTTCTCTGGCTGTTCTAAATATAGCGGTTCTGTTGTGTCTCGTGTCGCAAGTTCGGTGACGCAGCAATGACGATTTTCTCCGGCCAATCAGTGACCAGCAGAGTTTACACGTCACGTTTTGGTAACGGTTCGGCGCGCTTGGAACCTCGGCTGAGGTGGTACTAAAAAAAGGACCAGGTACCAGGTACTGTTCCTAGTGGAAACCCCCCAAAAGTGAGTTGAACTGAACCGTGCTGTGCCGTACTATGCAGTGGAAAAGGGGCATTAGCTTCCTTATCATTAAATGGAGAACTCGTGTGCTAGGGTGTATAATCACTTGCTCCACACACCAAGTAGTGCCCTTGTTTAGGGATTAGGGAGCGATTTGGAATTCAGCCTTGTGTTAGAAGCTAGTTAGCTTTCTAGCTCAACTTAGGCCTAAATAAAACAACACAGAGCAAATTCTGAAAAAATTGGGAGCAATTGAAAAGTAGACAAAGTGTTTAAGATGACGTATTGTTATCAGACGTATTTGCAAAAATGTCTGCTTCTGAATGTGCATTTTGGCACATAATTGCTAGTGATGGGAAGTTTGAATCATTTTAGTGACTCGGTTCATTGAATCTCGTCAAAATGTACAAAACGTTTTTTGAGTCTTTTAGTTCATTTCATTCTTTTGATCAGAAATAAAATGGTGCATTTTCAATAAAAAGACCCCTAATACGTAAACAGAATGAGTAGCTCCCCTCTCATATCTTCCAGTCTGAGTCGTTCATTCTTTTGAATCTATTGCAGTGCATAGCGTCTATGGGAGTCACATGACAGAGGAACGAACGACTCGGGACTTGAAGATTCGTTGAGAACCGTTCAATTCTGTTTCCTGTGTACTGTACTGCATAGCGTCTATGGGAGTCATGTAACAAATGAACAAACGACTCAGGACTGAAAAGACTCAAAGGTGACTATTCCATTTCTGTCTCCTGTATATAACATACTGAGATTTTGCGATTCTTTGCGCATGCGCGCCCAATAGAAAATGAACGAATCACTCTCCAAGACTACTCGTTCATCTGAGTCATTTTAAAGATTCGTTCAAAAAGAACGAAGCGTTCATGAGAGACCCATCACTAATAACTGCTCTCTCCTCAGTACTGCATTCCATACCGACTTACTTTCACTCATGCTGTGAGTGACAGTTAGTGTAATTAATGACTGTAGAACACCTGGGATGTAGAGAGATACTTCTAGTTACATATAGTGGTTTTACCGAACATTATCAGCATACCGGCAATGCCTCTTTTCCATTTTATTATGATAATGTGAGTCAGGTTCAATAGCTTCTCTAGACACAGGTATCCAAAATTTGTGTCTCCAGGTCGGTGCTAACAAGTGAGAAACCATAGACAAGTGACAAATGAATAGGTATTTTGTTGCTTAGCCAATTTGTAGGTGATTTAATGCATGTGACATACCGTAGGAGGGTCAAGCAGTCAAGAACTGTCAAGAATTTCTGACATTCAATCACACAGAACTTTTCAGACATTTCAGATTATACCACAAAAAAGAATTTCAATTTCATTTCAGTTTTTGGAGGGGTTTTATTCCTAATGGCATGAATGTTCATATATAGCTGACACATTCGGTATCTAATATCCACAGCTGCAAAGTACAGTAGTATGCATTCATTTATATACTGTAGGAAAATAATAACATAAGAAAACCTTGCACATACTGTACAGTACATATACATTGAAATTGTGCCTCCATGACAACAGAACAGCTTTTTTTTTTTCTTTTTAAAGGAAAATATAAATGATTGTCATCCAAGAGGCTTTATCATTCTCATATTATTGCATCATCTGAGGTTAGGCTCCATCAAACGCTCGTGGCTTTATCTGATATCTGTATAGCCATCCAGATGATTCAATTATCTAGCTGTTAGAGAGTGAGTAAGAAATGAGTGGACTAGTAATCCATTTAAATCTTAGCAAATACAGGAAACAAAACCGGTTAGAATTGGTGAAGAAACAGGAAGAAAGATGGCAAAGCAGGGTTATGTCAGAGACGGTTTGCTAGAACCTCCCTTTGGATTGTTTTCATTTAAAAATAGATGATGACAGGAAGCATATGCCAACTTCATGCACTCTCTCCTCTGAGACATATGACACACATGCAGTACTTTTCTCTACAGTCCTTTCAGTCAACCCATACTTGCTTGTCAAAACAGTCTAACTGGGGCTGGGGCAGGATAGTTATTTAGGTTCCAAACAAAAAAAATCTTCCAGGACCCTTTATCCTCAAATGCAGAGTTGTACGTAAAAAAAAAAGAAAAAGAAAAAGACGTATGCCACATTTTGTCTAACTGTACAAGAATCTTAAAATATGCCTGAAAATCTGTCTACTCAAAATTTTATGATGGAGGTCTATGGACAATTGTTAAATTCCATCACCAAGTTTTAAAATACTCCACCAAAAAAAAAAAAAAAAAAAAGAATCAATAATGATCCATTTTAATGCTGAATCAACTCGCATTATTTAAAAAAATCTTGAATTTATTGTAGAATGCAATGAAACATTTAAAGCTGAGGCACAAATTACTCAGAATGAATTACACAACAAAACTGTTTAAGTACAATATATTAATGCTCCAGCAACTACTCTTAATCTTTATTTATAAGTAAAATAAACATTTACATCCCATGCTGTATGATTATCCACGTTGCCCAAGTATTCAGTCATTCAGTTAGTTTGGCTTGCTCTTTGTTCAAAATCTAATAGCACTTTTGTAATTAATGCACAGGCACATTAGCAATAAAAACAAACCTTAACTAACTAGCTTTTTTATCACGATAATGTCTAAAATGTAAATAAGTACCTTATAAGCAACAACTTTATAGACTTAACAAACTAGTTACTCTAACATACAAAATCCAACCAATTTAATAGACTTATGACATCGTTAGCAAGCTAGATAATTTAATAATCTAATGTAAAGTTAATTTTCAAAATGTAATTAACTAGCTAGTTTACACATAAGAAATTTTACTATGGTAAAGGTACCATGGTATATACATGTATATTGTTATACTCAATACTTTGGTGAATATTATGGTACTAATTGGACAACACAGTAGCTACAGTACCAAAGTGTAGCAGGTACCTAATATTTTACTGCATACATACCAGTACATACCAACAGTACATACTAACTAACATGTCTAATGTGGTAAAAGTATGCAATACTAGAATACCTCCTGAACTTTAGTAGCCACTGAGATACCCAGTAAATATGGAATTCACCAAGGCATTGAGGTACACACCATAGTACCACTGTACATTGGTGAACACCATGGCAGGTACTGTGGCACTTCAGTAGGTACCATGGTACACACAATGCTTTGGGGGATACCATGTATTTACTGGGTACACACCATAGCACTACCACCGTACCTACTAAAGTTCCATAGTACCTACCTGTACCATGCTATTCACTAAAGTACAGTATGGTACATCCTTTAGTACTATTGTGGTATTCGCTAAAATGCCATAGCACTTACCCTAGTACTTAATATGTCATATAGTGCCTACCATGGTAATATCTGAAGTCCCACAGTAATACTGTGGTATATTAAGGTATACTGTATAGTGCATATGGAAAATGCGCATCACTTTTTCCACATTTTGTTATTTCACAGCCTTATTCTAAAATTGATTAAATTCATATTTTTTTCCTACACACAATTCTACCAACAACATCCCATAATGACAACATGAAAAAAAAATACTTGAGATTTTAGCAAATTTATTAAAAATAAAAGAATTGAGAAAGCCCATGTACATAAGTGTTCACACTGTTTCCCCTGATCATCCTTGAGATGTTTCTGCAGCTTAACTGGAGTCCACCTATGGTAAATTCAGTTGATTGGACATCTATACTATAGTTTACCATAAAAAAAGCCATAATGCATGCAGTACCATAGTACAATTTCTTATAGGTAACAATGTAATGTCCTAAAGCTTATCAAATTATACAATATTGTAACATATAACACTTCAGTAATTAACATTTCAGTTTACAGAAGTTAAATAACTTAAAACATTTACACAATATACAGTAACTAGCTCGCTAATGTAACATTCTAAACTTAACTAGCTATCTAACTAACAAGTCTTAGAAGCTTATGTATGAAACCTAATAAAATAGCAAATTCAACAAACCAGTGTACAAATTTTTTGTTAATTTAACAGACTACGTAATTGTCAAAACCCTAAGTAACTGGCTCAAATGTCTAAATTAATTTATAAAACCTAGCTAGCTAGTTTAACCACCTGAATTACAAAAGTTAGCTCAACATCATTAGATATTGCAATGAGTGAATAGAAATATTATTATTATTATTATTATTATTATTATTATTATTATTATTATTATTATTATTATTTGTGAACCTTTACATCAGTGAAAGTACAATACCTTCAAAATAGTATTTATGCAAATTAACGACATGCAGTAGTATATACTTGACCCATGAAAAAAGGGGAAAAAATCAAATCTTTTGTACCTTAAGTGTACATGCTATAGTACTCTTGTGGTATTTGCTAATTATGCCATAGCACTTACCCTGGTACTCAATAAATTCATATGGTGCCTACCATGGTAATATCTGAAGTCCCACAGTAATGCTATGGTACATTATGATATATACTATAGTTTACCATAAAAAACAATAATGCATACCATAGTACAATTTTCTATGGGTGCCAAGCTAATGTCCTAAAGCCAATCAAATTATTTAATATTGTAACAGCTTTAAAGCTTTAGAAATAATTTAGGATACATAACTGGACCATAAAGACCCTCAACAGTGCCACCTCTTTATTTAATTAAATATTAGTTTTAATTAGTTTTAATTTAATTAATTAAGTTGTTTTAGATAAAAGGCGGCGCGGTGGTGTAGTGGTTAGCACTGTCGCCTTGCACCTCCAGGGTCTGGGTTCGATTCCCTGGGCAGGCTCGATTCCCGTCTCTGTGTGCATGGAGTTTGCATGTTCTCCCCGTGCTTGGTGGGTTTCCTCCGGGTACTCCGGTTTCCTCCCACAGTCCAAAGACATGCAGATTAGGCTAATTGGCGTTCCTAAAAAAAAGAAATTGCCCGTAGTGTGTGTGTCCAGGGTGTACCCCGCCTAGTGCCCGAAGTCTCCTGGGATAGGCTCCAGGTCCCCCGACCCTGAACACAGGATTAAGCAGTATAGAAAATGAATGAATGTTTTAGACAGTATTTAATGTATTGCTATGGCACCCCTTGTGTCCATGACTATAAATTACACACACAATCCACCAACTGTTTTTTCTTTCTGGCTGCAACCCACTGTGCTCCAATCCACAAACCCATAAGTTAAATTGTTTTGCGAACCAGCAGGTCGTTATTGGAGCTGGGTTTTAACTCTCCAGCTTCACCGCTGCCATTTTTCATGTGGATGTCTGCAGCAGGCATCTGGAATTATGGGATACCTGATGCTCTGCTCCCCCTGATGCCTTTCTTTTTCTGATCACTCTGTGATCTAGAATTACCACAACAGTAAAAAAAAAAAATGGTGACATATCAGCATCATTAAGTCCACCTGAGTCAAAATGAAAAGACTGCAGAAGGTAGTGATTTAATTCAGCGGTCCGTCTGAGATGCAGTGCCTAATAATACACATGCGTAATCCTTATCAAAGCAGGCTCGAGCCACAGCTTGGCGTGGGTCGGCGTGCATTTAAACATGAGCCAGCTGAGCACAAACCTGTAATGATTATACAGAACTGGTGTGTTTGTGTTCGGCGTTGTGTGGAACCCCATCCCTGGATACTTCACGCTTTAAGCACAGCCTGTAAGTGCTTCATGCAGCTGCTGCAGTCCTTCAGACACACACACACACACACACACACACACACACACACACACACACACACACACACACACACAAACTTATACAATGGCCCTGGAGAACATAATAAAATACGTTTTTTTTCCCAAATGAATACAATTCCCATAGGATTAACTTAAAGATAGTGTTGGGTTAAATTGAAGATCCTGTGTAGCTAAGAGGAAGCAAGGGGAGAAGAAAAAAAAAAAACAGGTAGATAAAAAGAGCAAGAAAGAATCTAGGGAACCCTTAAAACACAGGCCTTGATGTATGTCATTATAGGCAGCCGGCCTGACGCCCACACAATACCTGCTTATACCAGCCTGTATAAATTACACCTAGAACTGACAGGTGAAGGAGAATAGGGACTGTGTGTGTCTATGTGTGTGAGACACACACACACAGAGAGACAGTATAGGGAGGCGTTAAAAGCATGCAGCGGCTAAAAATACCGCAGATCTTTCCAGGTAATTGCGACGAAAAACTAGTTAGCATGGCAAAGCTGGAGAAATAATGGCGCTTGGAATCAATTACGCCATCATCGCGACTGGAGCGACGGTCAAAAGCTCTGAAAATATTTGCAGAAGATTGAGTGGTGGAGTTCGACGAGAGAGAGAGAAAGTGAGAGAGAGAGAGCGCTGTAATTGTCACTGAATACCCTACTCAACAGCGAAAAATCTACAGCGTGAGGCCCAGACAGAGCGATTACTGCTGTTTTTATTGCAACTGAATACGCTGGCGTGGTAATTGACAGCCTGCAGGAAACGTGAAACTTTAGATTTAGTCAGGGGTTAGATACGAGCCAGAGGACAATTTGAGATATCAGGAAGTTTAAGGATGACTAGAGCAAACAAGAAGAGGGGAAGAGAGATAGTAGGGTCGCTAACAGGTGCTCAGCGAGACACTTCAACCACCCTCGAACACCCACAACCATCCACAAATTGCTGTCACCACATTGTCTTTTTACTGAGAAGAAACAAGGGAGGGAATGAGACGTGGCCTTTCCTCGTCCTCGAGATGTGTGACACTGGGTGGAAAGAGCTGCCAGTGTGTCATGGGAGATGGAGTTGAAGCAATAAGATATAAAGTTAAGCAGGAGTGAAACGGCAAGCCCACATCTCAGCAGGTCGTGTTTAATTTATGAAGCGCGGCTTGTCGGAGTTCAGTGCGCGGTACTGCTGGCATCAGGAATTCGTGCCTGAGGAGAAGCAGACAGAAAGTGTCAATTATGATGATCCAGGGACAGGTGTATGAGCAGGTCAGTGTGCGTGAAAGACAGAGGGTTCAGCACTTCATAAAAATGTCATGTCGACAAGCTAGCAAGTACACAAACCTACGGTAGTAGAAATCGCGGCCGCTAGTTTCGTTCCGTCTCGCACTTTTTGTCTGTCGCTCTTTCCTAGCGCCGATTAAAGGATACATGCACCGCGTCCCCTCCCCCGCTCTGTCAGCACCTGTCTACAGTGGCTTCCATACATGACCTCCTCTTACAGAACTCCAATTAGATGGTCAGAGGTCAACTGGATGGAAAACACAGCAGAACAGAGGTGTTTAGCGGCAGATAAATGCAGCCAGCCTGTCACAACATTTTCTCTTCGCCATTCGCGGTGCCATTTCCTTTCCTAAGCACCCAGGCGTTTCCCGACTCTGACATCTCCAGCCCTGCTAATTTATGTCTCACGGATTACAAAAGATGACTTTGTGTCCTGGCACGGACGTCGACCACACACGACGCATGGGCCATATCATGTCCTTTCAGAGGACTTCTGGCTGTTATAGCCAGCACTGACACTGGAGACTCCTTCCAAAATCCTCAAATAGAACCATGAACCAGTGCTGTTGTTTCAATTCACATCTAATACACATGTAAAATGAGATATTTTTGTGCTACAATATTACTTTTTGAACCTGCCAACTATCCAAGAACTGCACTCTGGGAGCGCACCAGCTCCTCGTCTAATAGGGTGATAAAATCAAACGAGATGTGGTTTGAAAGTTTGCTCGGAATGCTGCTTTGTTATTTCAGGTCGGCTGCCAGCAGTGGCAGCCGCAGCTGCATTCAAGCATCAGGAGAAAATATCTTTTGACCAAAGTCAATCCCCACAACCACTAGCTTCAATTAAGGCTTGTTTTTAATGTTTATGACTCCTTAAATGTCTCTTGTGGTGAGCAGGAGGGTGGGGGTAGACCAAAAAGCCCTCTGAGATCGGTACTGTCTGGCTTTCAAGTTACAGTGTGGTGTCACTGCAGGAAGCTTGAAATATACACACGTATTTGGCAACATGACAGTCAGTCCTTGTCAGAATCACTGCAGTCAAGATTCTAAACTGTAATCCAGCTCCAGGAAGAAAAAAATAAATGAGAAAAATTAAAATGTCGTCCATCCATGATGAATGCAGTGCAATACAGATGCTGGGATACAAATTTGTACTGTTCATTTGAATCAATGAATGAAACATTGAGTCAGTGAGTCAGTCAGTTACTGTTCAATCCAAGCAATCAAGCAATCACTCACTACACTAGAAACAGTCCTTTCTAATCAACCAATCAAATAAGCAGTCAGTCAATTAATCAATCATTAAGTCAGTAAGCTGTTCTTTTAATCAATCAATCAATCAATCAATCAATCAATCAATCAATCAATCAAAAATTCAGCCAGCTCTTCAGTCAACTTATAAATAAACCAATCAATCAACCAATCAATCAATTAATCAATCAATTAAAAAGTGAGTCATTTACCAGTCAATTTCATTTACTGTATTAATCAGTAGAGTATTCTGCCAGCCACTCAATCTATCAACCAATAAATACACCACTTAATCAATTAATCAGTGACTCATTCAGCCATCCCCTGTTCATATCAATCAATAATTTATTAATTTGCTCAATTAGTGAACGAATGAATTACTCAATTAATCAATTAGTTAATCAGGAATCAGCAATCATTCAATTAGTTATTTAGTCAGTTGCTATTTATTCTGGTCAATCAATCAATCAAAAAATCAAGCACAGTTAATTCTAATTAACATATAAAACAAATAATTAATCAGCCAGTCAATTAATCACTAAGTCATTCACTAAGTTGGTTAGTCACTGTTTATTTCAATCAATCAATCAATCAATCAATCAATCAATCAATCAATCAATCAATCAACCAATAAAAACATCAGGCACAGTTCTTTTTAATCAACCACCCAATTATTTAATCAGTTAGTAAATTAATCAATTAATCAATCAATCAATCAATCACTTAATCAATCAATCAATCAATCAATTAATAAATAGAAAATAGAATCCCCTAGAAAATCCCCTCAGTCAATTCATCTATAAATGAATGACTGAATGAATGAATGTGATGCATGCTGGGAATGCTTTTTGTCCCACATCTACTTCCTACTAAAAATTGAAAAGTGTCCTCCTGCCTTTCATCTTCTTCTTTTGTTTGCTGTTCCTCCATCCTCCTCCCCCCACACCTCACTTTATTTTTGTTCTCCGGCTCAAAGGACATGAACACATTCAAAACACCTGTTTATTTGTGCTCGACTGTAATGTTTGCACACTCGACGCTTGTCCCTGTCAAGCACAAACACAAGGGATACACAGCAGTGACGCACACCTTCAGCCTGGAACCAGCAACTTCAGCTCACATTTTAACACACGGGTGTACAGACATTGTTGTGTAATGCACAATTTATAATAATATCTGTAAGTGATGTTTCAGGGAGCAAAGCATTTTTGGCACTATAGAGATGAAGACGAGGCCCCTTGTCTCCAAGGAAATATATCAAATTTAAAGGTGAAATGTCCAGTCGTTGCTAGGATATTGCCTCACTTTCTAGCCCTACCATGTTGCAATGATGTTATTGCATGATTCTTTTATTGACATCAAGTCCATTTTTTTTTTTGTCCTGACACCACATGACCCAGTCACTTTATGTCTTCCTTAACTCCTGGCATCCCAGTCACCATCGAAACCCCCATCTGCACACATACCGCTGATCTTTAACCTTTGTCCCTGCTTTACTTCTTATCATATCATCTGCTCAGTCATCGCTTTATTTTCTGTTTGGTTTTATTTTGTATAGTCTACCTCAGCTAGGGGCTCGACTACTGCGATCACATCAGTGACCACTTTGATCTTTCAATCCCACGAGCACAACCATGTCCATCACACACCAGCCAATTACCCAATAGCAGGCTTATCAATATTAATCTCTCCCTTATCTATACACATAATATCCTGAAATGGGTTCAGTAATTTGAGCAGGGGTCACATTGAAGCCAGGACCTGTCTTTAGAGTGACAGGCAGTTATTTTTTTTTTTATCTCTAGATAGATTATTATTATCTGATTATCCAGTGGCCCATATTTGTTAGATCTTAGGAGATCAGGACAGTGATTTTTTTTCCTAGCTTGTAATTGTTACATGCATTGGTACATGAGTTTTGTGGTTGGTGTTTATTTCACTGATGTCATCATTAAAGAGTCTATAACTGGACTATTGGAGAAGTTGTCAGAGGAACATTAACATGCTTCGTGGTTGGTTGTTTTGCTTGTTGCTTGAGTGTTTTTTTGGTTGTTATTATGTTGATTTATTTTGCTTTGTTGGTTGGTCAGTTACTCATTTTGTTAGTTGCTTTTGTTGGTTGGTTGCTTTGTTGGATGGTTGTTTGTTTGATTTTCTTTCTTTGTTGGTTGCTTGCTTTATTTGTCGTTTTGTTGGTTCTTCTTTGGTTGCTTCAAACATGGTTTTGTTAGTTTGTTGCTTGATTTATATATATTTTTGGCTGCTTTGTTGGTTGGTTGGCTAATTTTGTATGTAATCGTTCCATTTAATCTATTAACCTTACCTTAGATTTTCTTTTAATCTATTAACTACATGACAACAACAAAAAAACTATACTAAATGTAGGTGTCAACCAATTTAGATATCAGCACTGCATGTAAATGAGCAAAAACTCCATAAGACTAAAAGTCCAAGAGAAATAAATCACTAAGTTTAAAATAAATGACAATACTTATAGTACGGTTGAGTACTTCCAGGGATGGTGGTTCGAATCTTGCCCCTAGTCTGTTTGTGTGAAGTTTGCATGTTCTCTCCATGTTTGAGGGTTTCCTCTGGGTTCTCTGGTTTCTTCCCACCATCCAAAGACATGCAGGCAGTAGTGGAAGGTACGTAACTGAGTACTTTTACTATGTTACTGTACTGTTCTGTAAGTGCGTTATTCACAAACCTGTACTTTACTTGAGCACTTTTTGTCAAGATGGACTAACCTGAGGTGACCAGAAGACGTAGCTTTAGCGGTTAGCCCAATGTAGCGTGGAGGATAAACCCAAACGCGGAAAGAAGCGAGCAGGCAGGATAACCACGCGATTTAGTTTAAGGACTCTCACAAAAGCGGAGCAAGGGAAAAACACAAATTTAACCCGCGTCCTAAAATACACACACAATAGCAAAGACAAACGGAACCAACATGTGAGTACTCACGGTTTGCTGAAACGACAGCTGGAGCTGACATGGGCCGAACTCAATGACTGAGCGGTAAGCCATCGTTTGTTTACCTCTTTTATACTTCCTGGTTTTGCGCCCGTCTTACTTCCGGGTCCTAGTGCCGGGCGCAGATTGAGTGTGTATGACAGTACCCCCCTGTCCAGGACTGGCTCCTGACGGTCCTGGGATGGAGGATACCCTGTGACGGTAGTCCCGAATTAGCTGGGGGTCGAGAATGAACCGGGCCGGGATCCAAGATCGCTCCTCGGGGCCATAGCCCTCCCAGTCCACCAGGTATTGTGTACCTTTGCCCCGAGGGCGCGAGTCAAGGATTCGGCGCACGGTGTAGGCGGGACCGCCGTCGATGATCCGGGGAGGAGGAGCTGGGGGGGTGGGTGGAATCATGGGTGAGGTGATGAAGGGCTTGAACTGGGATAGGTGGAAGACTGGATGGATCCGGAGCGCCGCAGGCAGCTGGAGCCGGTAGGTGACAGGGTTAATTCTGTGAGTGATGTGGTATGGTCCGATGAATCTGGGGGAAAGCTTCTTTGACTCGGTGCGGAGGTGGAGGTTTTTTGTGGACAGCCATACCTTGTCACCTACGTGGTATAGTCGTCCCGGAGGATGTCGGCGGCGATGTTGGTGGATGTAGCGGGCATTGGCACGTTGGATGGCCTGGTTGGTCGTAGTCCAGAGCCGCCGACATCTGCGGACCAACTGTTGGGCTGACGGTACATCAACCTCCGGCTCTGGGTGGTTGAACACGGTGGGTTGGAAACCGTGGCATACCTCAAATGGGCTTAGGTTAGTGGCAGAGGAGATGTGGAGGTTGTGTGATAGTTCTGCCCAAATGAGGTAGCGTGCCCAGGAGCGCTGACGGTCCGCTACGAAACATCTCAGGTAGCGCTCCAGTTGTTGGTTGGTCCGCTCCGTCTGACCGTTAGTCTGTGGGTGGTATCCGGAGGACAGACTGCAGGTGGAATCGATCAGACGGCAGAAGGCCTTCCAGAACCGGGCTGTGAACTGGGGCCCTCTGTCCGAGACGATATCCTTGGGGAACCCATGCAGACGGACTACGTGCTCTAAAATCAGCTCTGCTGTTTCCTTTGCTGACGGGAGTCCGGCGAGAGCCACCAGATGCACGGTCTTAGAGAACCGATCCACGATCGTGAGGATGGTGTCCTTTCCTTCGGAGGCCGGCAGGCCCGTGATGAAGTCCACGGCAATGTGCGTCCAGGGCCGTCGAGGGACTGGAAGGGGTTGCAGTTCTCCTGGAGAGGGTCGGTTGGTGGTCTTCGCCCTGGCACACACTGGGCATGCCTGAACGAACTCTTGGACGTCCCTCGTCATGGATGGCCACCAGAAGTCGCGCTGGATGAATTGGAGGGATCGTCGGGTGCCTGGATGGCCCGAAATTGGGGAGGAGTGTCCCCAGTGGAGAACCTCGGGTCTCATCCCTTCAGGCACGAAGAGTCGTCCAGGTGGCACACCTGCCGGTTCGGTCTCTGTACCTCGTGCCTGGCGCACTCTCGTTTCCAGGTCCAGTTGCAGGGGTGCGATGATCTTGGAAGAGGGGAGGACAGGCGCGGGGTCCGCCCGGGGGGGGTCCACCTCTAGTTGTCGGGAGAGGGCGTCAGCTTTGGTGTTCTTGGGCCCCGGGCGGTATGAGAGGTGGAAGTTGTAATTCTCAAAGAATAATGCCCACCGCGCCTGTCGTGGATTTAACTGTTTAATGTTTCGGATGGTGATTAGATTTTGATGGTCCGTCCAGACTATGAATGGCTCACTGACGCCCTGGAGCCAGTGACGCCACTCCTCCAGAGCCCACTTTATGGCCAGCAGTTCGCGGTCCCCTACCCCGTATCGCTGCTGAGTGGAGTCAAATTTTCTGGAGAAAAAACCACAAGGGTGTAGTTTTTGGTCTGGACCTTGCTGTGAGAGGATAGCTCCAGCGCCCACATCTGAAGCATCCACCTCCACAACGAATGATTTATTGACATCAGGGTGGTGGAGAATCGGTGCAGTGGTGAAGCGGTGACACAGTGAACGAAAAGCGGAGACAGCTGCCGGGTTGAGGTGAAAAGGGAGAGAGGAGGGACGGGTCAGAGCGGTTAGGGGGGCGGCAACTGTACTGTAGTCCCGGATAAAGCGACGATAGAAGTTCGCAAACCCGAGAAACCGTTGAAGCTGTTTGAGGGTCTTGGGTAGGGGCCAATGACGCACAACCTCTAGCTTCTGCGGGTCCATGGCCACACCCTGGGGCGAGATGACAAAACCCAGGAACGTGGTGGAGCGCTCGTGAAAAGCGCACTTTTCCAACTTACAGTACAGTTGGTGGGCGAGTAATCTCTTTAGAACCGCCCTGACGTGCTGGGTGTGTTCTTCCATGGTGCGTGAATAAATTAAAATATCGTCCAGGTATGCGAATGCCCACCGACCGAGCATGTCCCGAAGGACGTCGTTAATGAAGTGTTGGAATGCGGCGGGGGCATTGCACAGTCCGAATGGGATGACAAGGGTTTCATAATGTCCGGTGGGGGTGATGAACGCCGTCTTCCACTCATCGCCCTCTCTGATGCGCACCAAGTTGTAGGCGCTCCGGAGGTCCAACTTCGTAAAGATGGTGGCGCCAGAGAGGGCGTCCAGGGCTGAGTTGGTAAGAGGCAGAGGATGTCGGTTTTTGATGGTGAGATGGTTGAGCCCCCGATAGTCGACACAAGGGCGAAGTTCACCGCCTCTCTTCTTCACGAAGAAGAACCCCGCGGCGGCAGGTGAGGAGGAGGGTCTGATGGTGCCTTGGCGCAGGGCGTTGTTTACATATTCCTCCATCACCTGGGTCTCGGTGGGTGTGAGTGAGTAGAGATGGCCGCGGGGGGGGATCGTACCGGGTTGGAGGTCTATGGCGAGGTCGTATGGACGATGAGGAGGAAGATGGGTGGCTCGTCGTCTGCAGAAAACCTCCGATAGGTCTCGGTATGGTTCGGGGATGGAGTTGGTGTCGACGTCGGGGGCCTCGGACTCCCTAGAGCACGTCCCAGCCGCTGCCCGTAGGCATAGTTCGTTGCAGGTCGCGCCCCACTGAAGGATCCGATTCTGGGTCCAGGAGATTAGAGGGTCATGTTGGAGCAGCCAGGGATGACCAAGGATGATGGGTGGAGATGAGATGGAGGTGACGAAGAATTTTAACTGTTCATGGTGTTGGTTGATGGAGATGGTGATGGGTTCTGTTCGGGTGCTGATTGGGCTGGTGGAGAGGGGGCGACCGTCGACAGAGGTGATGCGAACGGGCTGGGATAACGCCTCGAGTTTTACCCCCAGGGTTTTGGCATATGCAGAGTCAATGAAGTTACCTGCTGCCCCGGAGTCGATGAACGCAGCACTTCGGACCCGTTTGTGGCCAACCTGGAGGTGTACCTGAACCGTGAGACGGGAGGAGTTGGTGGTGATGGCGGAGAGACGAAGGTGACCCGGCGAGTATCTCTCTCCTCTCACCGGGCCTGGGCGTTTCCCGGTCTGAGCGGACAGGTCGCCCTGTGATGTGTAGCTGACCCGCAATAGGCACAGAGCCCTTCACGAAAGCGTCTCTCCCGTTCTGCAGCGGTCAAGGAGGCGCGTCCTAGTTGCATGGGTTCCCCGGCTCCGGTGTCAACCACGGCAGGAGGTGGAGAACCGACATGTCCCGGGGTGGCGTAGGTGGCGGAGTCTGCGGGGCGTGGAGTGGTAACAGTGAAGGCGGGTGCTGGTCGTGAAGTGGTGACGGCGAAGGTGGGTGCAGGTGGCAGGGTGCGAGGGGCTGGCCTCGGACGAGAGAGGAGGCGCTGGTCGATCCGGAGAGCGAGTTGGATCAGGCCCTCCAGGGTCGCAGGAAGCTCTCGCCCGGCTAGTTCGTCCTTAATTCGAGAAGCCAGTCCCTCGTAGTAGGATGTCCGGAGTGCTGCATCGCCCCACGTTGTTTGGACGGCGAGAGTTCGAAACTCGGCCGTATAGCGGCTCACGGGCAATCCTCCCTGCCTCAGGTGATAAAGTCTGGTGTCGGTCTCCACCTCGCCCGCTGGATGTTCAAAAGTGAGTTTGAGTTGGTGGATGAACTCATTGTAAGAGTGAGCGGTATCTGTATCTGCCTGTAAAACTGCCGTGGCCCACTCTGCTGCCTGCCCTTTTAGCAACGAGACGAGAAGAGCAATGCGAAGGCGATCGGTGGAGTATTTGGTGGCATTAAACTCAAACACCAGATCGAGAGCTGTCAGAAAAACGCTGCACTTCCCGTCCGTGCCGTTCCACTTCTCTGGTAGAGAAAGAAAAACATCAGAAGGAGGGGGGGGGGGGGGGGATGCGGCGCCGCGGCCTCCGCGGCGTGCGATCGAGCAGTGACGCCATCAACAGCTGCGCGGAGATCCGCATTCTCCCGCCGGAGCTCAGCGACCTCGCGGCGGAGAGAAGCGAGATCCCCGGTTAGCTGATTGATTAGCGCCGCATGCTGATCTACAACGTCGCAGAGACTCGCATAATCCGCTGGGTTTACCGCGGAGGGCTCAGTCATTCTGTCAAGATGGACTAACCTGAGGTGACCAGAAGACGTAGCTTTAGCGGTTAGCCCAATGTAGCGTGGAGGATAAACCCAAACGCGGAAAGAAGCGAGCAGGCAGGATAACCACGCGATTTAGTTTAAGGACTCTCACAAAAGCGGAGCAAGGGAAAAACACAAATTTAACCCGCGTCCTAAAATACACACACAATAGCAAAGACAAACGGAACCAACATGTGAGTACTCACGGTTTGCTGAAACGACAGCTGGAGCTGACATGGGCCGAACTCAATGACTGAGCGGTAAGCCATCGTTTGTTTACCTCTTTTATACTTCCTGGTTTTGCGCCCGTCTTACTTCCGGGTCCTAGTGCCGGGCGCAGATTGAGTGTGTATGACACTTTTATTAGAGGATTCATTTATTGTTACTGCATAGTACCGGAAATATCCGTATTCATACTTAACTACAGTACATTTCTGCATGCCAGCGCATCACATACAGTAACCAAAGTGGCGTGTACAATATTTGAAACTTGAATTTTGGCCAAGGCGGCGCGGTTGTGTAGTGGTTAGCACTGTCGCCTTGCACCTCCAGGGTCTGGGTTCGATTCCCCGGCCATGTTCTCCCCGTGCTTGGTTGGTTTCCTCCGGGTACTCCGGTTTCCTCCCACAGTCCAAAGACATGCAGGTTAGGCTAATTGGCGTTCCTAAATTGCCCGTAGTGTGTGTATGTGTGTGTGCCCTGCGATGGATTGGCACCCTGTCCAGGGTGTACCCCGCCTAATGCCCGAAGTCTCCTGGGATAGGCTCCAGGTCCCCCGCGACCCTGAACACAGGATTAAGCGGTATAGAAAATGAATGAATGAATGTTGGCCACCTGCTGACTGTTATGTGTAATAGCATGACTTGCCTTTCCTCCAAGACATGCCTGATATCATAACAAGTGTTTGAAATCAGAAGCAAAGCTGGTTGTAGACAGTGAAGAAAACAACAGGTTCACGATCAGGAAAAAGAGAGAGATTCTATCATGAAAAATACAGCTAATACAAACCTTGTACTTTTGATGGTAAGTACGTTTGTACTTTTACTCAAGTGGATGTGTAAATGAAGGACTTTATTTTTATTTGAGTAATATGTGCCCTACAACAAATCCTGTACTTTCACTCAAGTACAGGATTTGTGTACTTTGCCAACCTCTATATGCAGGCTAGGATGATTGGTGAGTGTGTGTGTGTGTGTGTGTGTGTGCTTTTAGCCCTGCAATGTGTTGGCACCCCATCCAGGGTGTACACTTGTGACCTTGGGTCTCTGGGAAAGGCTCCAGGCCCCCTGTGACCATACAGAGAATAAGCAGTATAGATAGTGGATAGAATTATATAAAATAAGCCATGCTCCAGTATCGGTAACAGTCATACCGCTGAGATGAGTTGTGAGATACACGCTGACTATTTAAACCAAGTACAACTAGCAAAACTGAACCTGTTTGAAAAGCAATCCATAAACATCATAGCTGGACAATAATGCAAGCGCTGATTCACTCCATCCTCTTCAAAATCCAACATGACATTGATGTTAGAAAGCTAAGACGCAGATTGCTGTATTATTCTGTTTATAATAAATTTAATGCTATTTTCATGTGGAATAGCGGAGAGCATAAAAGTCATATCACGGAAATTCTTAACCGCTCAGCCTCGATCGTATTCTGCCTTCGATAAAAAAAAAAAAAAGAAAGAAAGAAAAAAATAAGGAATAAATGTGAATGCTGATGTAAATATGCAATGCTAATTGAGCGTAAAGGTAAAGCAAAGGTCACTCTTAATATTTATGTGATGCTTCTAAATGTGTACAGCTTCACTGGACTTTTTTATGATTTTCTTTTCTGTCTAAGACCTCAAGAATGACACCAATATATTAATTGCAAATAAATTCTTGATCTTTTCCTTCCATGCGGTCAAAGATCCAGGAGTTTACTCGCAACCTTGACTCGATGGAAGTTCATATATAAGATCTTCTTTTATAATATTACATTTTCAGACAGTATCGAGGAAGCAGTCCCCTCGGTCCGATTTTTATTCTGAGCCGGATTGAATTTTGCTTTTATTTTTTTTTTCCTCTTCATCTTCTTCTTTATCAAGCAGGGAGAGAGGTTTTGCTCCCTGCCAGTCACTCCTGATATCTCACACCTGATCTTGCACAACTCTCTCTCTTTCTCCCTCTCTCTCACACACACACACACACACACACACACACTACACTGTCTTGCTCTCTCGTGCTCAATTTCTCTTTCTTTGCCCATCTCTATTTCCCTCATCAGTGTCTCTGGATCCCTCTGTCTCTGATGATGATGATGACGATGTGACCCTGGCGAGACTGTGATTGCGGCTCAGGCTGGCGCGCCACAGGGACGCAGGAACACTCGGGCACGCACTGTTGCCAGGCAACCAGGTGAGAGCCGGGGTCAAACAAGCATGTGCTGTCTTTTTCTCCCTTTTAAAACATGAACATACGGTACACATTGTCACATTGGCGAGCATACATATCCTTGCTAGACTTGTTCATAAATGAAAGATTTACAATTGTCATAATTCTATATTTTTAACAATTTCATGAAACGTATGAAAGTAAATTTGCGTGTGTTAATTCATTATAGGACTGTTTCACTACAGGAAGTGCTGACCCATTTCCTCCGCTTTTCTTTAAATTAGTAAACAACAACCTGTTACTATATGAAACCATTGCGATGCAAAAGTAGAGGTATTAGTTTATGTTACAGTTTTTTTTTTTTTTTACAGTACGGTACAGTTTACTCGTACTGTAGCACACTACCAGCTGACATTATCACGGCAGGTCAATTCTTGAATCTGAATAGTCAAAAAGGTTATACTGTAGTAACACACTTGTTCTAATACATAATGGTTTCCATGGTAACAGAGCACACATAGAAGCTTGTATGCGCTATATACGGTATATACAGTGCATTTAAATAATAATAATAATATCATGGAAGATGAATAAAATGCCTCTGATGAGCAAGCCAAGGGTGACAGCGACAGTGGCAAGGAAAAACTCCCTGAGATGGCAATAGGAAGAAACCTTGAGAGGAACCAGACTCAACAGGGAACCCATCCTCATCTGGGTGATAACAGATAGAAATGATATAACATCATGTGTGGTATGCAGCTGAAAGTTCAATATGACAGAAGTTCTTTAAATTGACATGAAGACCAGTTCAGCATAGGGACGAGTCAGTAGGTGCAGAGGGCAGATGAGGTCTGGATCACTGGAAGGATGTGTAGCTCCAAACTATCATGAAGCAGAATCCAGCTGGAGCTGGTCCATCTCTGGATGCCTCAGGAACCTCGCAGGGTCAGCCTTTGTCTACTGAAGCTGGCACAATCTCAGATGCCTCGGAATGGGTAGAATTTTTTTCATTTAAATGATTGCGGCTTACAAAAATCTGAAAATATTACAGTAATTCCTAAAATTAATCAAGAAAGAGAATAACAATGCATATCCATGTGGCGGGGCATGGAGGCCATCTGCTCTGTGGTACTGCTGAGGTGTTACTGAAGACCAGGTTGCTTTGATAGCAGCCTTCAGCTCATCTGAATTGTTGCCTCAGGTTTTTCTCATTTTCCTCTTGACAATAATTTAGATTCTCCATGGGGTTCGGGTCAGATGAGTTGGTAACCAGGTAGTGATAGTTTTGGCACTGTGGAGAGGTGCTAAGTCATACTGGAAAAGCAAACCAGCCATACCACCATAAAGCTTGTCAGCAGACAGAAGCATGACATGCTCTAAAATCTCCTGGTAGATGGCTGTGTTGACTTTGAACTTAATAAAATTCAGTAGACCAACATCAGCAGATTATTGTTAGCAGTAGTATTAGGAAGAGGAGGAGGAGGAAGAGTTATGTTTGTTGTATTTAGTAGTAATAGGAGGATGAGTATAAGTATGAATAGGAGCAGTAGTAGTGGGAGAAGTAGAAGTGCTAGGAGTATAATCATTAGTATGTACACTCCTTCTTCTTCTTCTTCCTTGTCTTTCGGCTGTTCCCTTTCAGGGGTCGCCACAGCGAATCATTTGCCTCCATCTAGTCCTATCCTCTGCATCCTCTTCTCTCACACCAACTAACTTCATGTCCTCTCTCACTGCATCCATAAATCTCCTCTTTGGTCTTCCTCTAGACCTCCTGCCTGGCAGTTCCAACCTCAGCATCCTTCTACCGATATATTCACACTCTCTCCTCTGAACATGTCCAAACCACCTCAATCTGGCCTCTCTGACTTTATCTCCAAAACATCTAACATGGGTTGTCCCTCTGATGAACTCATTCTTGATCCTATCCATCCTTGTCACTCCCAAGGAGAACCTCAGCATCTTCAGCTCTGCTACCTCCAACTCTGCCTCCTGTCTTTTCTTCAGTGCCGCTGTCTCTAAGCCGTAGAGCATTGCTGGTCTCACCACTGTCCTGTACATCTTTCCTTTCATTCTCGCTGATACTCTTTTATCGCACAACACACCTGACACTTTTCTCCACCCATTCCAACCTGCCTGTTCTCGTCTCTTCACCTCCTTTGAACACTCTCCGTTGCTCTCGACCGTTGACCCTAAGTACTTAAAATCCTGCACCTTCTTTACCTCTGCTCCCTGTAGCCTCACTGTTCCTCTTGGGTCCCTCTCATTCACACACATGTATTCCGTCTTGCTGCGGCTAACCTTCATTCCTCTGCTTTCCAGAGCGTACCTCCACCTCTCCAAATTTTCCTCCACCTGTTCCCTGCTCTCGCTACAAAGCACAATGTCATCTGCAAACATCATAGTCCATGGAGACTCCTGTCTAACTTCATCTGTCATCCTGTCCATCACTAGAGCAAACAAAAAGGGGCTTAGAGCCGATCCTTGATGCAGACCCACATCCACCTTGAACTCTTCTGTCACACCTACAGCACATCTTACCACTGTCTTACAACTCTCATACATGTCCTGCACCACTCTTACATACTTCTCTGCCACTCCAGACTTCCTCATACAACACCACAGCTCCTCTCTCGGCACCCTGTCGTACGCTTTCTCTAAATCTACAAAGACACAATGCAACTCTTTATTGGTCCTCAAACCAAATACTGCATCTCATGTACTCTTTCTAGGCATAAAACCATATTGCTGCTCACAATTTCTCACCTCTGCCCTTAACCTAGCTTCCACTACTCTTTCCCACAGCTTCATTGTATGGCTCATTAGCTTTATGCCTCTGTAATTGCCACAGCTCTGCACATCTCCCTACCGTTTTGGGGTCACTTGCAATGTCTTTGTTTTTGTTTAGTGATTTATTTTCTACATTCTACAACAATACTGTGGATTTCAAAACTATAAAATAACACATATAGAATTAGGTAATTACGTACCAACAAGAAAAACACCAGTTAGTTGTTATTGTAAGACACAGAGATCGGCCTTTCTGTAATAGTTCTTGCAAGAACAGTATTGTCAAGTGCATTTGCAAAATCCGTCAAGCACCATAATGAAACTGTCTCTCATGAAGGCCGTCCCGTGAGGACGAGACCGAAACCTACCTGCTGCAGACGAGAAGTTCATTTAGAGTTATCAGCCTGAAAAATGACCAATTAACAGCACCTCAGATTAGAGGCGTTATGAAGTCTTTACAGAGCAGAAGTAGCAGAAACATCTCAATATCAACTGTTCAAAGGAGATTCATGCATTTTTTGGATGCCTTCAGCATTCCTTTACAATGTAGAAAGAAATAAGAATTAGGAACCATCATGGAGTGTCAGAGATGAACTAACCTGAGGTGACCAGAAGACGTAGCTTTAGTGGTTAGCCCGATGTAGCGTGGACGGTAAACCCAAACGCGGAGTAACAGCGAGTAGGCAGAATAACAACGCGATTTGGTTTAAGGACTCTCACGAAAGGGGAGCAAGGGAAAAACACAAATTTAACCCGCGTCCTATAAATACACACACAATGGTGGGAAGCAACAACCAAAATATAGTGAGTACTCACGGTTTGATGAACGCCAACCTGAACCAACATGGGCCGAACTCAATGACTGAGCGGTAAGCTATCGTTTGTTTACCTCTTTTATACTTCCTGGTTTGACGCCCGCCTTACTTAAGGGTCCTAGTGCCGGGCGCAGATTGAGTGTGCATGACATGGAGTTAGAAAGTGTTCAAAAACTTTTGAGCGGTAGTGTATGTCCTAGAGTAAAGCAGTAGGATCAGCTTTATGGGAAGCTTTTAATAGGAAGCAGGTGCAAAAGCAGATGAGCCACAGGCGTGCATTTAAAAGAGTTTCTTCAGAACTACCATCACCTTTGACATCCCTGTTTGCTGAACAGCTTCCTATCCTTAACCCATTGTTTGTGAATATTCCGGTCCATGTTTCATGACTAGTGTGTTTATTTTCTGCTCTTTTACATGGCCTAAATGGCCATCTGGTTCTGGGCCACTTCATACACCAGGGACCAACACCAGCAGATGAACTTCACACTTGGTATCTACTGTATGGTATATCTTCATTTCCAAATGAAATACAAAATTTACTTTGATCTGAAAAAAGGGACTTTTGACCACTGAGAAGATACAGTAAGACATTTCTGATATTGTATCTGGTTAAGAAGTGGCTTGATACTAGGAATGCAACAATTGTAGCCCTTTTCCTAAAGACATCTGTCCGTGGTGGCTCTTGATGCATTGACTCCAGCCTCATCTCACTCCTCGTGAAGCTCTTGCAAGTTTTTGCATCAGCTTTGCTTGACAATCTTGTTAAGACTGAATTCATTCCTGCTTTTTATGCACATTTTCCTTCCTCACTTTTCCCTTGCAGTCGACTTTCCATGAATATGCTTTAATACAGTATAGCACTCTGCAAACAGCCAGCTCTTTTATTGATTGATTTATTGATTATTGATTGCTTTTTATTACACATTTATTTTTCATGCATTATATATGATTGAGCTGTTACTACAGAAATGATATTACAGTCAGAGCTCCTGTTACAGACGATTAATCAACACCTTGAAACCATTTAAAAGTAGAAATTAATAAAGCACACAGCATGATACAGGGTATTTAGAACATAGCCTAACAAATTTAAACATTTATGTGTTCTAAAATAAAAATAGTTTCTATTTGTGGACTCTCATGTCTAGTCGCTTCTGCTAAGATTTATGTCCTACGGATCTCTGCAATTTGTTTCTATTCCAGTCCGTAAGAGATACGGGTATCATTTTTTCTTTTTTGGTTTGGCCTAGAACAATATAGTGCATCACGTAGAGAATCGATATTTTTTGAACGGGATGTCCTAGTGAAAGCTGCCAGGAGCTGAGTAAGAGATAATGTGATTAGAATGAACAGTCACTGTGAGTGAGCCTCTCTCTCTCTCTCTCTCTCTCTCTCTTTCTCGCACTCCATCCTCTCTCCATTTCGGCCCATAGAGAAGCCTGACAGGACAAATTAAGAACCTCAGAGCTACCCTGTCCCTTCATCATTGCCATCTTTTTTCCCCCTTGTTGCTCTTTTCCTGTCGCCATCTTTATTCTCAGTTTCACTTTCTCTGGTCAAGGACAATGTATGTTGATTTATACGTGAGAAAAACAGCTTGACCTCAGCTGACCTCATGATGACAATGGCACTGACCCTGTGCAGTGTGTGTGTGTGTGTTGGTGTGTGTGAGTTTGCAATTTATTCTGCACTTACTTATATGACAAGTTTGATTAAATTCTTTTGCAGGAAGTAAAAGTTTCTACATATAAAGAACGTTTGAATTAACACTGGGGGAACTACGTTACATTATAACAAAAATAAAAAAAAGTAGTCGAGAAAACTTTAAATATTAATTGATAAAAATGTATCGATATATAATGTTTTACCTTTATCAACTTCATTGATCTACTTGACTATTTTCAATCTGAAAACTAGTTTTTAAAGTTGGCTAAGCCATTGTTAGTTAAAAACTAATTTGGATAAAAACAGAAGAAGATTTTCAGATAATAATTTTTTCAATTATTCAGACACAAACATGCAGCATTAAACTGGCAGATCAGGCTCAGCACAAGTACAGACTCCTAAGTGGTGCAATAGAAAAGCATTTGCTTTGTCATCTGGAGATTGCGAGTTCAAATTCTAACCGAGCAGTGCTGTTGACTAAACATTTGACTGAAAATTGAATTTCTTGTTTTGGCTGACCAAACTGTTTTGACTAACAATAAAACGTTAAGTAATGTTAATAAGATTGTTGAAGTTGGCTGAGCTCAAGTTGTGAAAACTCAGCAATATTTTAGACAATGCTGCCTTAATACAGTATTTTGAGTTTTCTCATTCCTTTCTTTTTAAATAGTGTACATGTGGGATTTCAAGACATTTTCCAAGATCTTATTCCTAAACTCGTCTTCCTCTTCTACGCTGCTTATCCTGTACGTAGTCGCATGGAGCCTAGAGTCTATCCCAGAAACGTTCGGCACAAAAAATCTATCGCAGGGCACACACATACAGAACACATGGTACAGGCGATTTGGGAATGTCAGTTTGCCTAATCTGACAGGGCCAGGGGTAACTCAGTGGTTAAGGCCTTGGACTACAGTTCGGAAGATCCCAGGTTCAAACCCCACAACCACCAAGTTGCCACTGTTGGGCCCTTGAGCAAGGTCCTTAACCCTAAACTGCTCAGATGTGTAATGAGATAAAAATGTAAGTCGCTCTGGATAAGAGTATATGCCTAAATGTAATCTGCATATTGATTTCTGGATCTGCTGTACTGAAAAAAAATGGCAGAAAATATATATGTATATGTGTGTTAGTGCATTAAATTTCCAACAAAGTTTCTTATTAAAGTTTGTTCCTTCTGAGAGCATTTTCACAGTGAAAATCAAACATTTGAATCAAAACAACATCAGAAGACCATAGTCCTTTTTTTTTTTTTCCATATGCACTTTTATGCATGTTTAGTTAGACACAACATAAGTTGTTATGACTTTTCCCTGAACTTCGGAACATAAGAGTTCTGTATTGAAGAAGTAAATCAATGTGTGTGCGTCTCTTGCCTCTTGTCTGAATTCAGAACCCCAGCCTTTGACACTTTATATTCAGTACTGTATGTATGTATGTATTAATCTGTAACTCTGTTTAGTTTGATTTTCCTGGTACAGGTACAATTCTTCCTTAGCAGTTTGAACAAAAGTGGATTTTTGCATTAGATAAGATTGCACCAATCGATACTCTAACAGAGCTGGTGAAAGATTCATGTGGATGAAATCACAGACTGTAGATGCACAAAAGCTTTCTCTCACGCAGAGGACTCCTGGAGAATAAACAGATCAACATTAAGATACTGACTCGACAATTACAAGGAATTTTTACAAATTGTTGCTTAATCTTCACATACTGTTTGGATCGATTTTGACATTTAACAGCATTATATACTACATTATTTTTACATAAATATTTTTCCTAGGTAGCTGGTACAAACGTTTTGTACACTTAGGTTGTTTTGGGTCAAACAGTTAACTTTGGCCAAGAGTGTGCCAAGTTATATTGCTTTTACAAACATGAATGTGAAATAAAATGAATTATAAAGATCACACAAAGCATAAAAATCTAAAAAAAATTCTAGAATATGTGAAAAAAGTATTGAGTCAGCTCTCTTTTCTTCAAATCAAATGATGTAGATTAAACTAAAGAAATCAGAACAAATTCCAACAAAACTGTCTAAAGATAGAATAAAAAAATCGGTTGTTTATGTAACAACCCCTGCAGCGACCTCATTTCCCCTCTCGTCTCGTCTCAACCACTCAGCATTCAGCATCACCAGTATACTAATCACCGGCCTGCGGTGCGTTTCCCAAAAGCATCGTTAGCCAACTACTGTATGGTCGCAAGTTCCGTCGTTACCAACATAGTTCAACAACTAGGTGTTTCCCGAAACCATAGTTCAAAGGAAGATTCGCAAACAGCGTCGCAAACTTACGTGGTTGGAACTACAGCATTCGACCTGTGGTTAGAAGCAGAGTTCCTCACCGCGGCTGGGTGTGTTCTATTCACAGTTAACGACCCTACGCCCTATTAGTTTCTAAAAAATTTCCCAACCACTTTGAGCGATTTGGAAAACTTAATGTGTTGGTGCTCAGATATTAGGTTATTAATTTTTCTGTTATTTTGATTACAAATTCACTTTAAACGATATAACAGCGGTACCATCGCAATTGTTCTCCCTTCGAAGTGCCCTACGGAAGCATTATTTATGCCGGTTGGAACACAGCCTTGGTTTCGTTTGTGCGAAGAAAAGGTGAGTTTTGAAGTGAGTATCTTTAAACATACCCAAAGAGAAATGTTTCATAACAATATTTGTAGTATTATGTTAGAGGTTTTCACTTATAATGAATGTTATCTGTACTGTTCACGTATTCAACATATACAGTGCACAAAGTGTTAAGCACTAAGAAATTGTAAAAATTTATACACTACCATAGTATAAGCCTATTTAAAATATTACTCAATATATATTCAATGAATGTACCCAAATAAATCAACAAACTGGGGTTTGGGCACTGGCTGGGAATCGAACCCAGGCCGTCCGCACGGTAAGCGGAACAGCTACCACTGAGCCACCAGTGCCCTCCTGAGAAGTAGGATATGGACTATTCATAGGATTATTTAATAATAATAATTATATATATATATATATATATATCCTACTTGTTTGCAAAAGTATTTAAAGTACATGTCCAGGGCTCCCCCATGTAGACAAATAAACTAAATATTTATTAACACAAGTTCATTCGAGATTCATTTAAACAAAAAAAAAATACAGGATCCAAACTGTAAAAAAAAAAAAACTAACCAAACATATTCTGAATTAACATTTGTCTGACTTCTGCTCCTGCAGGATGCATTCTGCCTTGATGTGTGTTCGAAGGATCATCATTATCATCCTCATCCTCATCAAAAGTGTAATCTTCCTCATCCTCAGCAGCACCAGAAAGACCCCCCTTTTCCTCAAGGAAAATGCGGGACATTTTCCTTGACTGCAATGTTGTGGAGAATTGCAGTAACTACAATTACACAGCAGCTTTTGGAGGGGTTCAGTTTCAGGCCACCACTGGACTTGCTTGTTTGGTCACACTTGCAAAGTCCCTCCACTTGTTTCTGACTTCCTCTAGGCTTCTCTCATACCCATTCCCAGACGCATGAATTTTTTGTGCGATTTCATTCCAATATTTTTTGTCAGAATTTGTAACTGTGTTTTTTAATTGGGAGAAAAGCAAGATTTGATTGTTTCCCACCTCCTCTGCAAGCTCTTTTTTAGAAAATTGTGGTTTTTGTGTCATTTCCCAGATAGCAGAACAACATTGAATCATCGTTGAATCAACATTAAAGCATCAACCAACTTGTCATTGAATCAATGTTGAAATTTCAATGTTAAACGTTGATTTTTCATCAGGTTTGCACCTTGAAATAATGTTATTTCAATGATGAAAAATAGATCAAGATGGGCATAAAATCAATGTTTGTTCAACGTAAATTCAATCACTTATTTTACATTGAATCAACATTGAATCAACATTGAAGCAATTATAGTTTAGTCTTGCTTTATGAACAGCAAGATTCTATGACAGTAAATCATGTCCGTTTTGGTTTATTTCTTTAAATCAGAGACCATGTAGGGCTGAAAAGCTTTTTTTTTTTTTTTTTTTTTTAACAAAAAGTCAGTAACTCAACATCCTTCAGTTTACATGTAAACATATTTATTTATTTATGCTCCATACCCATTTAAACAGGAAGTAACATCACAATTACAATAAAACAACTATATAATAAAACACACTACAACTTACATACAAATTATTATAAACTGGATGACAAAATGAGTTTTTAGAAGAGAACTATTAGAAGAGATTGTTAATTCTGAATTCATAAAACAGAATCTAACTGCCACGAGAAGAGACTGGAAAACCATAATATAAAAATGGCAGCCTGCCTCAGCAAAATTCAGTCAAATGCAAATAGAAACAACCAAGTCAGAAACACAACAGATGACTGAAACATTATTCGTAAGTTGAAATGTATTTACGCAGCAAAACAGATAATAAGACATAAGATAATAAACTAAAAACATACATGTATGCAATAAACATCATCCTATTAAATGTTCTTAGAAAAAACATTTATTTTTCAAAAGCACAAGAACAGATAATCAACAGTGACATCATTACTATACTATTACTGACAAGGGCAGAATGGAGTAATTGAACAAATAGGCTGAAGCAACTTCTACAGAGCAGGATCAAAACTATCCAGCCCTGGTCTCATTTTAACATACAAACACTGTCTATGACTTTTCAGGTAGGTCTCGTTATTTCATAGCAACATTACTGAGAGCAGCGCTGGTCATTATCTCCCAACGTCAGGATGTAGGGGTACGGCCTTGACACTTCAGCCTGCTGGAGGTATTCCACCATGTTGGTGCCAACCTTAGAAAGAAAGAAATGAAAAAGTTAAAATTTTGTTGAATAGCAAAGATTAAACTGAATAAGACTATCAATTTCGTGTGAAATACGATTGATACTAAAAAATTACAAAGCTGCCCATTAAGATAGTGTATAGGTAACCAGAAACAAAAACATGGAGACAGCTACTACCAAAAATAAAACAGCAGAATAAGCATGGCTTTTAGGATACAGCTCTTTATGTCAGACTAGTTGATATTGTAGTCTGCATTGATTTTAAGCTAATTACCGAAAAAATGTCATAGCTGGTGTCATACTGGTACATTACAATCACCAAAATATTAATACTTCATCTAGTAGTTATCTGTACCGCTGTGGTACTTTTTCCTGTAGTTGGCGCGCTGACTGATAGTTAATTTAACTTTGGTTAAAGAGGGCTACCTGGTTAGCTTACATGCTATTACTGGTGATACATTTGCATACTTGCCAAAGGGGGAAAGGTGTAAAATATTGTTATAACTCGGGAGAAACGCAGGAGAAATTTGACCGCAGAGTAAATTACTAGCTAGTGAAAAACGGGAGGGTTAGCAGGTCTGTATATTTGTGAGAGGGTCAGTGTTTTGTAACACACCAGCATTTTATTGTCTCAAGCAGTGAGTTTAATAAAGTTCTAAAGTGGTTGCTAATGCTAGCAAACTAACTAAATGCCTGGTCATGCTAACACTACAGTTAACAGTTTAGCGTTCATTCATCACTTCACCATCTTCGTAACCCTGCAAACATTCTACAGAGAAAGCTAAAAAGCTCAGACATCTTAGCCGTTTCTTTCATACACAGGTGGGGTTTATGGCTAGCAGCTATTCTCAGCTAAATTATCATCCAGTACCTCAGACCAGCCGGAAAGTTTGTGTGTAACCTTAACACGGCAACAGTAATAAATGTTACATATAGTAATAATTTTTCAGTCATATGTGAATTAGGTGAGTGAACATGTGTATACAGACCTTGTATTTAACGCCATTTCCCCTTAAATGTCCGAGGAGGATGAACCGTCATCAGCGGTGTGGGAGCTCAAGAGACACGAAGCTGAGTGACAGCCGCTGAATCCACCGGTGAACTTTGGGGGAGGGGCCAAGCAAACTTTAACCCAGCAGCTGGGTTACACAAAAACTACCCAACTCTCTGTAAATAACCCAGAAAAATGACCCAACAGCGGCAACCCAGCGTTTGGGTAGAAAAAACAACCCAGCATTTTTTAGAGTGTAGGCAGCAAGGTAAATACACAAAACTTACCGTCAAATTATTTTTTTTCCTCAATTTATATATATATATATATATATATATATATATATATATATATATATATATATATATATATATATTTTTTTTTTTTTTTTTTTAATTATTTTATTTATTTATTTATTTTATTTTTTAAGCACCATGGCAAATCTCTCGTAGTCAATTTTTTAACCTGTTTTAAACACATACACACATGCATACACATTTTTATAGAAATGCACTTAGTTAATTTAATTTGCCTTACATTGTTGAATGAGGATGGGTTCCACAACCAAAAATCAACATTGATTCAATGTTTGTCTTTTCAACACAGAAAAGCATTGAATTATCAACATTGATTCAACATTATTTAGCATTGAAAAATCAACCTCAACCAAAATGATGATTCTGATGAAATTTCAACATTGAATCAATATCACCTTGCTATCTGGGTTTTTCACATCAACTCTCATTAAACCATGGCTGTATGTAAAGGGACTTATATAGGAAATTATATTGAGCAAAATGGGTAACAGGTGTTAACAACACAATCCCAGCATTTTCAAAACCCATCATTTCTTTTTATTTTAATTGTACTGATGTATCAATACCAAAAAAAAAAATTAGTTCAAATGAAATATTCATTCATTCATTCATTCATTCATTCATCTTCTATACCGCTTTATCCTTATATACAGGGTCGCGGGGGACCTGGAGCCTATCCCAGGAGACTTCGGGCACTAGGCGGGGTACACCCTGGACAGGGTGCCAATCCATCGCAGGGCACACACACATACACACACTCACACACTCATTCACACACTACGGGCAATTTAGGAACGCCAATTAGCCTAACCTGCATATCTTTGGACTGTGGGAGGAAACCGGAGTACCCGGAGGAAACCCACCAAGCACGGGGAGAACATGCAAACTCCATGCACACAGAGACGGGAATCGAGCCTGGCCGGGGAATCGAACCCAGACCCTGGAGGTGCAAGGCGACAGTGCTATGAAATATTCAAAAATGAAAAATGTTGCGTTTGTGACATTATTACACCACTTCTACGTTACGTCACTGCGAAAGCACATTGAATGCGAGCCGAAGAGAGAGAGAGAGAAAATAAACACACTTTACAGTAGGGGGCGATATGTGCCTATGGCACTACTCCGCCATTGTATCGAAGAAGAAGAAGAAGAAGAAGAAGAAGAACGACAGATTAAACCAGTGGTTCTCAAACTTTTTCTGTCATTCCCCACTTAAGGGGGTGAGCGAATTTTCAAGCCCCACTTGTCAACAAAATAATAACGAAATCGGCCAAGTTTACTGTTTATTGAAATATCAATTCCTAAACCAATACGATCAAACAACACCAAGTTAAAAACAGATAAAATACACGTGCAATTGTTACAAGGCTTACGTTGTCACTTATCTTTGCATAACTGACCCCATGTTTATTAGCTGCTCAGCAATCGTTTGTAGTTTTTTTGCACTGGCCAATTCTTTATGTAACTTTGAATGAAGCCATTTGTGCTTTGCTGTCCACTGATTCAGATGTTACCATGTGATTCTCCTGCTGTCTGTATTCTGCCAGCTTTCTTTCAAAGACGTCCAGTGGTTTATTAACGTGACTGGAGTGTGTTGTCTCTAAGTGTCTTCCTAATTTGTTGGGTCTCATGCGGTCTGCTGCCATCGGTTTAAGACACAAAACACACACGGGTCTCTCTTCTGCCCCCACCATCCCCACCATGAATCCAAGCTCAAGATATGCTTCATTAGGGGTGGGCGATATAACCAAAATCTTCTAACACGGTAGAAGCAATTTTCTAACTCAATAACACAATATAGCAATTTGTATCTGAAAATGCATAAATAAAAATGAAAACACAAAGAAATTGTTTTACATAATTTCATTTTTTTAATGTAATTTTATTTAAACTGTGAATTGCTGAGCTTTGCCGCATTTTTTTACTTTGGCCATATTCGTTTGGAAGCTTGGATTTCAGATGATAGAAAAGGTTTGACGTGTTTCCACCACTTGTTAAAACAGTGCACTTGTGTACCTCACAAATCACGTTCATCTCATTCGTATCACTTTTCTTATTCCCGAACCAATTCCACACCACAGACGATGCAGCTTTTTTCTTTACAATCTCCTCGTTGTTGGTTTTGTCACATGTAAGTAAACTCACTGCTGCTGCAGCGTCTTCTTCCATTGTCGAAGTATATGTGAAGCCAAACACATCAAAAGTGGGACGAAACCGCGGCACCCGATTGAACCGAATATCTGCGCAAATACAGCGCAGCGCGACTATCTGGATAGTGCAGTGATGATCTGGTTTATTTGCGCAGCCCGGTGGATCGCGCAGCGCCGCTCGAATCACAAACCTGCGCGACCCCCTGTGTTTTATTTAAAAACAATTTATTTAAAATGTCAGGAGCGCCTTGTCATGCCTGGATTGTACGTGCGCATCCCAGCGGGGTTAAATGTATTTTGATGGTCCGCGCGGTTTATTTCTGTCAGACTTGCGCAGCGCTGCCCAGTGGCTCGCGCAGGTTTGTGATTCGAGCAGCTGCTCAAGTTTGTCCAACGTTAAACCGTTATTGTTCCACTATGGTTCCACTTTTTCTCCCGGCCCCCAACTGATGTTTTTTTAAATTTACTTGTATTCATGATCCAGTTATTTGTGTGTGATTGTTTAGTTTTGAGCGTACGCTCTTCATTATCAATAAAGAAAAGCATGAATTAGAATAGGTACTTTCCTGTTTTTCCTCCCGTTCATTGCGCCCCACCTGTCATGTCTGTATTCGCCACTAGTGGGGCGCGCCCCACAGTTTGAGAACCACTGGATTAAACCAACATAGTTCTAACCATGGAAGTACGACACAGGTACTATGGTTTTGGGAAACACTTGTGACTAGTTAGTTAGTTTCCTCAACGTTGCATCGTACTATGGTTAAGCAAAGAGCTACATCGTTGTGCAGGAAACGCACCCCTGATCATCTGCCATCATCTGCACCTGTTTCTCACTGGTTCATTCCTTAAGGCAGATGTTTTTTATGCTTGAATGGATCAAAGGTCACTGTGTGGTTTAACAAAAAAATAAAAAATAAATAAATATATATATATATATATACAGTGGTGTGAAAAACTATTTGCCCCCCTCCTGATTTCTTATTCTTTTGCATGTTTGTCACACAAAATGTTTCTGATCATCAAACACATTTAACTATTAGTCAAAGATAACACAAGTAAACACAAAATGCAGTTTTTAAATGAGGGTTTTTATTATTTAGGGGAAAAAAAATCCAAACCTACATGGCCCTGTGTGAAAAAGTAATTGCCCCCTCAACCTAATAACTGGTTGGGCCACCCTTAGCAGCAATAACTGCAATCAATCTTTTGCGATAACTTGCAACGAGTCTTTTACAGCGCTCTGGAGGAATTTTGGCCCACTCATCTTTGCAGAATTGTTGTAATTCAGCTTTATTTGAGAGTTTTCTAGCATGAACCGCCTTTTTAAGGTCATGCCACAACATCTCAATAGGATTCAGGTCAGGACTTTGACTAGGCCACTCCAAAGTCTTCATTTTGTTTTTCTTCAGCCATTCAGAGGTGGATTTGCTGGTGTGTTTTGGGTCATTGTCCTGCTGCAGCACCCAAGATCGCTTCAGCTTGAGTTGACGAACAGATGGACGGACATTCTCCTTCAGGATTTTTTGGTAGACAGTAGAATTCATGGTTCCATCTATCACAGCAAGCCTTCCAGGTCCTGAAGCAGCAAAACAACCCCAGACCATCACACTACCACCACCATATTTTACTGTTGGTATGATGTTCTTTTCCTGAAATGCTGTGTTACTTTTACGCCAGATGTAACAGGACACGCACCTTCCAAAAAGTTAAACTTTTGTCTCGTTGGTCCACAAGGTATTTTCCCAAAAGTCTTGGCAATCATTGAGATGTCTTTTAGCAAAATTGAGACGAGCCTTAATGTTCTTTTTGCTTAAAAGTGGTTTGCGCCTTGGAAATCTGCCAAGCAGGCCGTTTTTGCCCAGTCTCTTTCTTATGGTGGAGTCGTGAACACTGACCTTAATTGAGGCAAGTGAGGCCTGCAGTTCTTTAGATGTTGTCCTGGGGTCTTTTGTGGCCTCTCGGATGAGTTGTCTCTGCGCTCTTGGGGTAATTTTGGTCGGCCGGCCACTACTGGGAAGGTTCACCACTGTTCCATGTTTTTGCCATTTGTGGATAATGGCTCTCACTGTGGTTCGCTGCAGTCCCAAAGCTTTAGAAATGGCTTTATAACCTTTACCAGACTGATAGATCTCAATTACTTTTGTTCTGATTTGTTCCTGAATTTCTTTGGATCTTGGCATGATGTCTAGCTTTTGAGGTGCTTTTGGTCTACTTCTCTGTGTCAGGTAGCTCCTATTTAAGTGATTTCTTGATTGAAACAGGTGTGGCAGTAATCAGGCCTGGGGGTGACTACAGAAATTGAACTCAGGTGTGATAAACCACAGTTAAGTTATTTTTTAACAAGGGGGGCAATCACTTTTTCACACAGGGCCATGTAGATTTGGAGTTTTTTTTCTCCCTTAATAACGTAAACCTTCGTTTAAAAACTGTATTTTGTGTTCAATTATGTTATCTTTGACTAATAGTTAACGTTTTTGATGAGCAGAAACATTTAAGTGTGACAAACATGCAAAAAAATGAGAAATCAGGAAGGGGGCAAATAGTTTTTCACACCACTGTATATATTACTCTGAAACTGGTGTCAGGTACAGGGACTGGACTGAAAATGAGACACTAAAGCTTTTGAGAACTCCTCAAGACTAGATTTAAAAAGAAGAAAGTCTGACTCTTTGAAGAAATGGGGGACGAAGAAAATAATTTTTTAGTGTTTAAATGTATAGATTGACTTATTTGTCTGATCTTTTATTGGGATAGTAGAGGCAGAATTCCAAGTGTCCCGTGTCCACACCATGAAGCTAAAATTCCAGGATTCAAGCCAATGCTGGCTTCTGTAATCACCTCCAATCAAAATGACAATTCTCAAGTAACCCATCAGTTTGCTGAAAACGTCCACATGACTAAGATAGACCAAATGAGTTTGTGTGTGTCCAGCCTTGGGCAATATGAGTAGTATCTGAAACCCTATAATGTGGCTAATTTAGTAGAGTACTGACAGCCACGATAATGTGAGAAAGCTCACCATGGTTGATACTGTACTGTGAAAAGGAACAAGCCTGAGCTGCTATCTGCCCAAATTGCAAAGACAATGCCACATTTCCTGTAAACTAGCACCAGCAGCGCTTGTTAGAGCAGTGCAACTATCTAAACCAATTAAGCTATAATGAAATTATTAAGGACCAATAAAGGCATATATAAATGTTAAATAAATCAAAAAGTGGGGGAAAAAAAGTGAAAATAACAAACAAAAGAGTATGTGAGTGTTGCAAAAACATTCGATTAAAGCATTTTTCGTAATGAAATGACAAAATAGGTAAGATAAGTCTTCTTCTTTGTCTTTCGGCTGTTCCCTTTCAGGGGTCGCCACAGCGAATCATCTGCCTCCATCTAACCCTATCCTCTGCATCCTCTTCTCTCACACCAACTAACTTCATGTCCTCTCTCACTGCATCCATAAATCTCCTCTTTGGTCTTCCTCTAGACCTCCTGCCTGGCAGTTCCAACCTCAGCATCCTTCTACCGATATATTCACCATCTCTCCTCTGAACATGTCCAAACCACCTCAATCTGGCCTCTCTGACTTTATCTCCAAAACATCTCACATGGGTTGTCCCTCTGATGAACTGATTCTTGATCCTATCCATCCTTGTCACTCCCAAAGAGAACCTCAACATCTTCAGCTCTGCTACCTCTAGCTCTGCCTCCTGTCTTTTCTTCAGTGCCACTGTCTCTAAGCCGTAGAGCATTGCTGGTCTCACCACTGTCCTGTACACCTTTCCTTTCATTCTCGCTGATACTCTTTTATCGCACACCTGACACTTTTCTCCACCCATTCCAACCTGCCTGTACTCGTCTCTTCACCTCCTTTGAACACTCTCCGTTGCTCTCGACAGTTGACCCTAAGTACTTAAAATCCTGCACCTTCTTTACCTCTGCTCCCTGTAGCCTCACTGTTCCTCTTGGGTCCCTCTCATTCACACACATGTATTCCGTCTTGCTGCGGCTAACCTTCATTCCTCTGCTTTCCAGAGCGTACCTCCACCTCTCCAAATTTTCTTCCACCTGTTCCCTGCTCTCGCTACAAAGCACAATGTCATCTGCAAACATCATAGACCATGGAGACTCCTGTCTAACTTCATCTGTCATCCTGTCCATCGCTAGAGCAAACAAAAAGAGGCTTAGAGCCGATCCTTGATGCAGACCCACCTCCACCTTGAACTCTTCTGTCACACCTACAGCACATCTCACCACCGTCTTACAACTCTCATACATGTCCTGCACCACTCTAACATACTTCTCTGCCACTCCAGACTTCCTCATACAACACCACAGCTCCTCTCTCGGCACCCTGTCGTACGCTTTCTCTAAATCTACAAAGACACAATGCAACTCTTTATTACCTTCTCTGTACTTCTCCATCAGCATCCTCAAGGCAAATACTGCATCTGATGTACTCTTTCTAGGCATAAAACCATATTGCTGCTCACAAATTCTCACCTCTGCCCTTAACCTAGCTTCCACTACTCTTTCCCACAGCTTCATTGTATGGCTCATTAGCTTTATGCCTCTGTAATTGCCACACCTCTGCACATCTCCCTTGTTCTTAAAAATCGGCACCAATACACTTCTCCTCCATTCCTCTGGAATCCTCTCACTCTCCAAGATCTCGTTAAACAAGCTAGTCAGAAACTCTACTGCCACCTCTCCTAAGCACTTCCATACCTCCACAGGTATGTCATCAGGACCAACAGCCTTTCCACTCTTCATCCTCTTCAATGCCCTTCTCACCTCACTTTTACTAATATTTGCTACTTCCTGCTCCACAACAGTCACCTTTTCTACTCTTTGTTCTCTTTCGTTTTCCTCATTCATCAACTCCTCAAAGTACTCCTTCCATCTTCCCATCACCCTCCTGGCATCTGTCAGTACATTTCCATCTCTATCTTTAATCACTCTAACCTGCTGCACATCCTTCCCATCTCTATCTCTTTGCCTCACCAACCTGTACAGATCCACCTCTCCCTCCTTACTGTCCAGCCTAGCATACAAGTCCTCATATGCTCTTTGTTTGGCCTTTGCCACTTCTACCTTCACCTTACGGTGCATCTCCCTGTACTTCCTGTCTACAGTCCTCTCAGAGTCCCACTTCTTCCTAGCTAGCCTCTTTCCCTGTATACACTCCTGGACTTCCTCATTCCACCACCAAGTCTCCTTGTCTCCTTTTCCCTTACCTGATGATACACCAAGTACCCTCATACCTGTCTCCTTGATCACATTGGCTGTAGTTGTCCAGTCAACTGAAAGCACCTCCTGACCACCCATAGCTTGTCTCAACTCCTCCCTAAAGACTACACAACATTCTTCCTTTCTCAGCTTCCACCACTTTGTCCTCTGCTCTGCCTTTGTCCTCTTCACCTTCCTCACCACCAGGGTTATTTTACACACCACCATTCTGTGTTGTCTGGCTACACTCTCCCCTACCAACACTTTGCAGTCACTAATCTCTTTCAGATTACAACTTCGACACAAGATGTAGTCCACCTGAGTGCTTCTGCCTCCACTCTTATATGTCACCCTATGTTCTTGCCTCTTCTGGAAGAAAGTATTTACTACTGCCATTTCCATCCTCTTTGCAAAGTCCTTCTACATTCCTGTTCTGAAGACCAAACCTGCCCATCACATTTTCATCCCCTCTGTTCCCTTCCCCAACATGTCCATTGAAGTCTGCACCAATCACAACTCTCTCACCTCTGGGGATGCTCTGCATCACTTCATCTAACTCAGTCCAGAATTTCTCCTTCTCTTCTAACAAACATCCTACCTGTGGAGCATAACCACTAACAACATTGAACATCACACCATCAATTTCCAGCTTCAGACTCATCACCCTATCTGATACTCTCTTCACCTCTAGGACATTCCTTACAAACTCCTCTTTCAGGATAACGCCTACTCCATTTCTTTTCCTATCCACACCATGGTAAAACAACTTGAACCCTGATCCTAAGCTTCTAGCTTTGCTACCTTTCCACTTCGTCTCCTGGACACACAGTATATCCACCTTCCTTCTCTGCATCATATCAACCAACTCTCTTGCCTTCCCTGTCATGGTCCCAACATTCAAGGTCCCTACTATCACTCCTAAACTCTTTCCTTTCCTCTTCTCTCTCTGCTTTCGAACACGCCTTCCTCCTCTCCTTCTTCGACCAACAGTAGCCCAATTTCCACCGGCACCCTGTAAGTCAACAGCACCAGTGGCGGTCGTTGTTAACCCGGGCCGCGACCGATCCGGTATGGAAATGATATTTCTGATTCGCATCATTGATTTGGCAAATGTTTTACGTCGGATGCCCTTCCTGACACAACCCTCTGCATTTATCCAGACTTGGGACTGGCACAAGAAGACACTGGATTGCGCCCCCCCATGGTTGCATTAGGTAAGATAAGTACAGACCTCTTATATGGAACTCAATACAGAATGCTAGCATTTTAATGATTTTTTACTTACTCACTATACTGCTTTATGTTGTGTACAGGGTCGCAGAGGGTCTGGAGCCTATCCCAGGAGATTTAGGGCACAAGACAGGGTACAGACACACACACTACGGGCAATTCGGAAATGTCAGTCTGCATGTTTTTGGACTGTGGGATGAAACCGGAGTCCCCAGAGGAAACCCACGAAGCACGGGGAGAACATGCAAACTCCATGCACACAGATCCCGAGGCAGGAATCGAACCGGAGCCTGGAGGTGCAAAGTGACCGTGCTAACCACTAAACCACTTCTGCAAATGAATATCCTTATTACCTTCTTTATCCATTTTCACACACTTGTTGCTTTTTTGTTTCAGTTGGTATCAATAGCTAGGTTGCTCTTTTATATGTGTAACGAAGAATCAGGTATTCTGACAGGCAATCAGGTAGTCATTACAAAATCTTTTTTTTTTCTTTTTGACACTGAAATACACCTGGAATGTAATTATCAAAAAAAAAAAGTCGCCTAGTGTCAAGCATTTCCTTTAAAACATTGGTGAAGATTTTGTTTCCAATAATAAGGAGTTGAATTTCTTCACCTTTAGTCACTACTAAATTATGCAAACGTTCATGGTCTAATGTTAACATCTTCCCACCAATACCTGATCTAAAAAAGTACACTACACCATTTCATCACCTTGCATGCCCCATGTCCGTGTTCATAAATTATGACCAGACCAAGTAAAAAGAGCATAAATATCTGAATTCTACCGTTCCTGAATCAATAGTCTTATGGCGCAAAGAGATTCCAGAAACATAAAGTTGTCTAAAGTATACTTGGCATACAATGGGCTATTGCAAGGTACTGTAAATACTGAATAGTGCAAACAGAGAATATGTTTATGAGAAAATAAAGAATGACACGCTATAATGGTATTGGTAATTGGTATAATTTTCATTAATGCTTCATTCAGAAGCACGTTGCATTCACCTCATGTAGACTCCGTCTGGTAGTTAATTTTGTCTCATGTATTTCGATGACACTTCATGCAGTAATGGCGTATGAGTGTATAATAGCATACATGGTGTGTATAGTTTAATGAGAAGCCTCCAACCTTAAAAACGTTCACAGATGTGGAGCTCCCAATGCATCACTGAATCTGAATCCTTATTCATGTATTTGGTGGTTTAATATTGTGTTACTACAGTAAATGAGTTATCCAGCTTTAGCTATGTTTGTCTATTAAAACCCTATTTACTGTACCTTGTTCATCTTGAAAGCTTCATTACTTCCAGATCTGTTTGCTGATAGCAATCTAGGTAAATATCTATTTATAACTAGATATAGAAGTTTATATGTCAATTTTAACTTGATAACTATTGCTTTATATGTTTCTTACTGTAATTTGCTGTAAAATTAAATGTTTCCCATCTCCTCCTTGACCCTTATCCAGGCAAAGAACCACATTTGGTGACTTCAGTGGGCGTCCAAGGTACCATTTCTCAAGAAAAAAAAACTGTATTTTTTTCAGTATTTAATTCAAGAAAAGAAGTATTTTTGTCTTGGGTACGTTTTTCTCTGTTTAAGTAAATGTGGGCGACTTTTTCATGGGAAAAGTTTAACTTTTTTGGGGAAAAAGATACTGGGAGCAGGACAGGGTGGTGTTCACTGTTGCCTTACACCTCCAGGGTCTGGGTTCGATTCCCAGCCAGGCTCGATTCCAGACTCTGTATGCATGGAGTTTGCATGTTCTCTCCATGTTTGGTGGGTTTCCTCCGGGTACTCCCACAGTTCAAAGACCTGCAGATTAGGCTAATTTGCGTTCCCAAATTGCCCATAATGTGTGTGTGTGAATGTGTGTGCCCTGCAATGGGTTGGCACCCTGTCCACAGTGTACTCCGTCTCATGCCCTAAGTCTCCTGGGATAGGCTCCAGGCCCCCGCAACCCTGAATACAGGATAAAGTGGTATAAACTATGAGTGAGTGAATGAGATGAATGGGGAACCATATATGGTAACTTCACTAACCCTGACTGTCAACATAGAGTGACAAGAATAAAACATTTCGGAATTAGAAAACATCTTGAAATTTTGCATTTTCAAGTATTTCAGTGAGTTTTAGTTTGACTATATCCCCTAGCTCTGGCATATACAGTATTTGTCTTAGCCAGACAACATTTGGTGTGTGTGTGTGTGTGTGTGTGTGTGTGTGTGTGTGTTCTTTCCCCTTTAATTGTAAATCATAATTCAGTGTACACTGTAAAAAATCTTATGTGCTATCTACTTATAAAAAAAATATATATATATGGTAACAAAATTGCACATATTATTTTTAAGCAGTTTTTAAGGCTTGATTTTTTTTTTGTGGAATTTACTTGAATAAATCATGTAAAAAATCCTAAATTATTTTGCCAGATGCATATTATTTTTAAATATTTACGGCTTGATTTTATCACCGAGCAAAATCTACTTAAATAAATCATGTAAAACATCCTAAATTATTTAGCCAGATACATGATGATTTTAACATTAATAGTGGAATAATCTTCTTTAGTTTAAGCAGATAAAACAAAAGGTACTCATATGTATTAAGGAAAATTACTTAATAATATAAAAAAAAAAAAAACATTTTATAAAGAAATGAATACATAATGCATTTTGGTGTTATACATGCTTTTATTTCATGTTTCACTGGTATTAAAATATTAAACACTGTGTAAAATAGTGTATATAACATTTAGAGCAGATTTAAGATCTGTAAAACAATTTGTAAAACAGTTTGTAACTGACCACTTCTATGCCATTGAAATCAACTGTTTAGCATTATACGCTGACATCTGTTCTTGTGGGTATAGTCACATTCTGTACTAAAACCTGAGAGAACTTGTACAGTAAAACATTTCTAGGTTCATATCTTAGTAACATTGTAAAACACTAACTCCCCAAAACTTGTTTCAGTGAACTGTGGAGACACAACAACAAACTCAAGTATGCTAATGGCTAATGGCTAATGGCAGACAGGATGTTTTCAGAAATGTTCACAATGTTTAATTTATTTAATTTATATTGCTGACACTAGTACAACAAAGGAGCTTATTTAAGAAATCAAAATAAAATATAAAAATTAGTCAGGGGCTTAACTTACTTCTTAACATTTTATACTATTCATCTGTTCAACATGGCGTCTGATCTCTGCTGCTGTTGTTGAGATTCAAATGAAGGTGACTTAATAAAACCCGGATAATTGAGCCAATTCTCTTAAAATAAATATGAAGCCTTTTTTCCTCAAAATTTTTGACTAAATGGTTCCTCAAATAAAGCCTAAAAATTGCACTAATTTCCTAGGTAAATTTTTTTTCTTAATTTTATTAGTGAAATGTTCTCAATATATTATAAAAAAAACACAGAAAATCATTTTTAAAAATGAAATATGCACATTATTTTAATGATTACATTAATCTTTTAATGAAAATTACAAGCCTCATCATTAATTTTTTACAGTGTAACAGAGATTTCAAATGTTTCACAGCCTTTCACAGATCACAAAATCTACTACCTGTCTGTCGTTTTGCTTTAAAAAAAAAAAAAAAGAAAGAAAAAAAATCAAAATGATGCGCTTTTCTGTTCTGAACAAGCTGTGAAAGTGTGGCCAGCATGTAGGAGAGCTGAAATCAATAGGAGATTCTGGCTGAGCTCCGAGTATCAGTCTTTTGACCTCAGTCAAAGTTTAGAGGTTTCACATAAGAAATGAAATATAAAATGTTTCATTACAGATGTATTTTTATAGGAAAATACTCAACAATGAGATCACATGGAGAAGCAGGGTTTCCAAATATGTGTCCATTTCTACCCTTAATTTAGTAAAAAAAAATTTAACTATTAAAATATGCCAGGAAAAAAGTACTATAATGTATACTGCATGTCACAAATAAACACCTTATTTTTCTTCTTCTTCTAACTACAAGCAACGGAAATCAGCTCATAATTTAGTACTTTTACTTTTCAGATGATGCATATTTCTATTTCAACTTGTGAATAATTTGAAGCTGTGTGTCAATTTTTACCACCTCTGTGGTTAACACTTAGAAGCTTTAGACTAGACTACTGAGCCAGCATAATATTATCTGTCGACTTTCAGCCACCCTTATATCCACCTTGCCATCATAAGCTGAACATTGGCCCAATGTCAGCCATTTTGTTTTGTCCAGTGGCCAATGTTGGGCTATCAGGGCCAACATACTTCCCGCCACTTTGCCAATGTCGGCCATTTTTCTGGGCAAATGTTGGCTTAAAATTAACCATGTTCTTTGGGACAACAATGCTCGTTCACCCTATTCTACTTGGGTCCAATGTTGTTCCACCATTCATTCCACCTGGGCCAGAATTTGATCTGTTACAATTTGGGTCCATATTGGAAACAATGTGCAGGACAGCCAAATCTGCATTGTTAAGAACCTGCAAGAGCCAGGAAACCTAGCCTTAGCTAACATTACATATATCACCCAAATTTTGTTTAATATACCAATGTGCCATCCATGCATTGTCTAACATTGAGGACAAGATAGCTGGAAAAGAATTCTTGTGGCTTTCACTCATGACCAGATTACAGACTGCAGACAGAGATAGAGAGAGAGAGAGAGAGAGAGAGAGAGAGAGAGTTATGCCAAGGATTCATACAAGATAAATAACTAGAGACTGACTGGAATGCAATTCATGGAGGACACATAATAATTCTGTATGAATATAAGGCAGAACGATGGTTGAAAAGCTTTTCAAAGGAGCTACCACTACAGGTTCAGGAATAAGACAGAATAAGACACTATTAGAATGAACATGCCTGTGGATGGACACTGAAATCAGGTTTCAGATGGGGAAATCAGAAAGTGTTGAGTAATTTGATTTAACAGTAATTCATGGTGGCTGAGCAGTTAGCACTGTGGTCTTGCACCTCCAGGGTCCAAAATTGATTCCCACCTCGGGTCTGTGTGCATGGAGTTTGCATATTCTCTCCATACTTGGTAGGTTTCCACCAGTACTTCGGTTTACTCTTACAGTCATTGCCGTATCAAGAGTATGTGACTTGCAATGGAAGAATGTGACTTGCAATGGATTGGCACCCTATGCAGAGAATACCCAACTTCCTGCCCAAAACTCCTGGGACTCTGGACGTGAGTGAGAGTGAGAACCTCTAAAAGTGGTGCTGGCTATTTACACCTGAAATCCAGCATAAGATTAAAGTACGTAAAACTTTTTTACTGCCTTTTTAACCTTCTCACACCACAACATGTAGCTTATCATCATTTCATTCATTCATTCATCTTCTATACTGCTTTATCCTTTATTCAGGGTCGTGGGGGACCTGGAGCCTATCACAGGAGGCTTAGGGCACTAGGCGGGGTACACCCTGGACAGGGTGCCAATCCATCGCAGAGCACACACTCATACACACATTCACACACTACGGTCAATTTTGGGAACACCAATTAGCCTAACCTGCATATCTTTGGACTGTGGGAGGAAACCGGAGTACCCGGAGGAAACCCACCAAGCACGGGGAGAACATGCAAACTCCATGCACACAGAGACGGGAATCGAGCCTGGCCGGGGAATCGAACCCAGACCCTGGAGGTGCAAGGCGACAGTGCTAACCACTACACCACCGCCTTATCATCATTTCTGATCACATAATCTAAACTATACATTTGTCAGAGACGTTCAGGAAGGCGCACCAACCATAAGCAAATAAACAAACTTTATTTATTTATTTATTTTGTTAGGTGGATTTCAACCGAACACAAACTTCAATTCTGTACAATTCTCAATGGATGGGTTTTATATTGACCGTGACCCTCTGAAGCACCGTTGGATCAAAGTTTTTTCACACCTCGTAAATTGGAAAGATGTATTTTATGTCACTCACTTGCTGGAACGATCGAAACTACAGTCTATGAAAAAAAAAGCATAGCCAGCACTTTAAAAAAAAAACGTTAGGGCATCAAGGTGAGTTGCCTGACCATCTATGCTTTTGTGATCTTATACACTCCCATCATGACGTTGTCTGAACTGAATGGACAGACGATTGTTGATAGACCTGCTTGTTCGTGCAATTATTTAATCAAGCATTCACATCATAGAAATACAGGTCAAGAGCTTTTCAGAATGTTCATATCATGAGAATGGGGTGGGGGGGGGGGGGGGATGATCTCAGTGGCTGTAGCGTGAGTGTTAGCACCAGATTAGTAATTCAGAGACTGATGATTTCCAGGGATCTTCACATATACAGAATGGTGCAAACCATTTGGTGATGATTGATGTTAGAAGATAATGGCCAGACCGGTTTGATGTGGCTGGAAGGCTATGATAACCAGACTTTACTTAACATTTCAGAAAGCACAGCATGTCAAACCTTGAGGTGGATGCAGGGCCACAATAGCAGAAGATCTCATCAGGTTCCACTCCGGTCAGCCAAGAACAGGAAGCTGAGCTTACACTAACCATCAAAGCTCTACATACATCAAGAATTTGATATACAGTATAATCTTTGCTATGGTGAAGGGAATTTACTGTATACCGAGTCCAATCACTCTTGCAAATGGGAAAAACTTGGACTTTGGAAAGAGTTTGGAATCAGGTTAACACATTGACCATGCACTTTTGCCACTATTCAAACACAGAGGACACGACGGCTGGTGAAGAATGTGTGCGGCTTTCACTGGTGATCAGATTACAGAGTGCGGACGAACAAACACCCAGAGTCAAGCCGAGGACTCGTACCAGATGTGAGATAAACAATAATAGACTGACTGGAATGCATTTTGTGTGGGATAAAATATGTATGCTTGTATACTTTCTAGAACGCCTCATAAATCTTGTGGTATGATGAATCACTGTCCTTATTTCATTGTTGGCAAAAAAAAAAAAAAAGAAACAGGCATTTTTCACATAGAATAAAGTACCATTTAAAAAGAATCATAGAGTCATTAAATTTTATGAAATTCCATTGTTGTGAATGGATTTGTGACATCATATAATTTATTAACTATTAAATCAGTACTGTATATTTAGTAAAGAGGTTGAGTAATGTAAATGTACACTGAAGGTGCAAGTATATTAGATTCTATTAAATAAGGCTATTCAGGTAAACAGGGCACAATACATTAACAAGGTAAAGAAGGTTTAATGTTGAGATAAATGTGGTTCTTGAATAATTGAGCGAGAGAAACCCAGAGATAATCAGAGCCAAACGTCAAGTCTCATAATGTTTTTATACAACAGTACTACTAACAACAAAGTCTGTTTGAAGACATTACAGTAGACTGTGTTATAAGTTTTCATTCCGATTTTGTTTCTTCAATCTCTGCTTTAAAAATTATTTGTACAGTGGAACCTCTGATTGCGAGTAACGTTGTTTGTGAGTGTTCCGTAAGACGAGCAAAGATGTTTAATACATTTTGACTTGAAAAATGAGCAAGTCATAGTTTACAAGTACCGAGTATCATGTATCACGCATGTGCTTTTTGTTTTGATGCCGAGCGTCACGTGATCACAACTGAGCCAATGTTTTTTCTCTCACGCGTGCTGCGAAATTGTGGGTAATTTATCAGAAAAACAGAAACACTTATTTGTCGGGATTTATTTTTACTTTTTTTTTTTAAGTTAAAGTGCAGGTTAATTTGTTTTATTTTTACTTCATGTTTTGTATTAATTCTTTTTATATATTAATTTTTTTGGGCTGTGGAACGAATAATTTGAGTTTCTAATATTTCTTATGAGAAAATTTGCTTTGATTTAAGAGTGTAATCCAAGGTTCCACTGTATAGGGTTTAAAAGTTGATTGAGAGGCTCATTGGGTTTGCTCATTAATTTGACTCGAGTGAACTTCAAGTGAACTTCAAGTAAAGACATTCCTCCTACTTCATTTGCTGACTTTGTCCAATGTAATGTTTCAAAATGGCTCCCCGATGTCCAGCTATCTCTTATTAAATGTTGACCTCCTATACTTCAATGATTGAAGTTTATCCAATGTGGAGTCAGTCAGAGTGGGTTGTGCCAGCATATCTCCTGCCTTGTCCAATAAGAAATTATGAATCGTTCAAACATACCTGAAAATAATAATAATAAAAAAAAACCCGGACACATCCCATCCCTCTTAAAAGCTAGTTCTAACATCACTGTATTATATATTACAGTAGTATTGCAGAAGATAGTGTGTCTTTAAAATAGCAATGGGACTTATTTAATTCATTTCTAAAGACATTTGATGAGTTAGCTTCTGATTCTTTGATTATTTTAAACATTGGAAAGTTGATAAACTGGAGGGAGGAAAAAATTTTATCCATAAAAAAAACAGTTTTGAAGTGTAAACTTAGGTCAGGTAAACAATTTTGTTTTGTTGTGTCTGATTGAGTTGCTTGTTTTGTCTTGTTTTAATTAGATATAGCGCAAGTGATTGACCCTCGACTTGGATTATTGGAGTTTTGTCTTGTTAAATACGATCATACGCTTGACCTAAAGCCATCTTTTTGTGTTGCATATGAAAAATTTTGGGTTAAATATTAAAGAAATGAGCTTATCGTCTAGTGGTATGGTGGCATCGTGGTTACAACTTTTGTCTCGCACCAACAGGGCCAGTGGTAGCTCAGTGGTTAAGGCATTGTACTACAGTTCGGAAGATCCCAGGTTCAAACCCCACAACCACCAAGTTGCCACTGTTGGGCCCTTGAGCAAGGCCCTTAACCCTCAACTGCTCAGATGTATAATGCGATAAAAATGTAAGTCGCTCTGGATAAGAGCGTCTGCCAAATGCCTAAATGTAAACAGGGTTGAAGGTTTGCAGTTCTGCCTTTCCTTAGAGAGATTTCTCCCATAGTTCAAAGGCACATGGTATACTGTAGGCTAAGTGGCATTTCTAAATTGCCTGTAGTTTACGTATAATTGATTGTTTGTGTCCATTTGCTTGAGTCCTGCAATAAGTTGGCACCCTCTTCTTGTTTTCCCTGCTTTGGCTTCCAGACTTCTTGCAACCCTACACAGGATAAGCAATATAGAAAATGGATGATTGGAAATATCTCATTTCATCTTTAACCACTTGGTCTTTAACCACTTGGTCATGAGTTAATGTCTGGGATATGACAATGGCAGTCATTTGGCATTGGACAGACTGAACATTTGGAAATATAACCATCACTTTGTTTTCATTTTGTCAAGCCATACTTAATCATTGATTGTGAGAATAATTCTGCACATACAGTATATATCCATTCATCCATCCCTTCATCCATCTAGGAATTTCTAGATTTAGTCTAACCAGAGACTGTATGAGCAGGTTTCCACTGCAGCTGAGCAAACTGATACAAGACAAGAGGGGGAAAAAAATGGGTTGGCGAGTTCTTTGTGAGAGAGGAAGCAAGTAATTGCGAGCCCTACGCATCATTAACGACCCCAATCCTCCTGGTGAGGTGTCTGTGAGCTGGAGGAAGCGGATCTGAAATTTAAAGGCCCAGCTCAGGCTTAAAATACATCACACGTAATAAGCGTTAATGATAACGATGTACTGTATACACACAGGTACTATATGACAGTCATCAGCTAAGCGCTTCATTTTACTTTGAGATGGAAGCACACCAGGGACTGCTGGCTTGTCTCATGGTATGAAAAGCCATGAAGGAAGAAAAAAAAGTCAAAACATTCCAACCTCTAACTTGAAAGATGAGTAAAAAAATTGATGTTGGAAAAAAAAAAGTGAGGGGTTGTAAAGGAGAAATTACTTAAAAGAGCAATTAGCAGTACAACCCAGCCAACCCGACTTAGTGTGTCAGTCTGTGTGTGAAAACTTGCTGTTTTTTTTGGCATGAAGTTATAGACTACTGTGGATGGAAAGATGGTGAAGTCATTATTTGCTTTCTCTTGCATCTTTGCTTTAGAAGTGGAGAACATCTGATGGTTGGTGTATTCAACAAACAAGCTTTAATTCAGCGTTTGTTCATTGAATGCATGGGTTAGGAGGCGGATTAAATGTTTGTTGTAAATGTTTGGTCTCAGTTGGTCTCATAATTTTGTTCGTTTGGCCACACAGTGACCTATAAATCATTCAAGCATTAAAAAAGTAGCTAAGTTAAGGCATGAACCAGTGAGAAAGATGATGACAGATGATCAGCCGGTGATAAGTATACTGGTGATGCTAAATGCTGCGTGGTTGGAATAGATGAGCAGGGAAATGAGGTTGCTGATGAGGTTTGTAGGTATATAAACAAACAATTTTTAAGTTTAGGCACTTTGCAACATGTTGAAAGAAAAAAAAAACATTAATTACCATTTCCTTAATGTACATTATTTAATTAAGTTTAATATGAAGAAATAAGGGCTTTTTGCACAGTACTTTACATTCAAATTATTAAATATACTCATAAATCTGTATTTCAGGTAACACTTTCAAAGAGAAATTTCAGTTTCAATAAAAATAAAGAAGGGGAGCTTCACGTGATCTTTATGAAATCCAGATGATTCAATTAGAAGTTTCTTTCACATTCATGTTTGTAAAACCAATATAATTCGGGACGCTTGGGACTTTGGTTAGCGGAGAAAGTTCTTGCTCGAGAAGCAATTTTGGAGTCTTTTATTTCCAGTAAATCATTTCCCTTTTGATCATGCATCAAAATTATAATTTAAGATCATATCGCAATACCCATCGCCATTGTCTTATTTTCTGATACACATAAGTGGTGCGATATATACAACATATATAAAGCAAACAAGTAAAAAAAAAAAAAAAACATAATAAAAATGCAGCCCACATCTGGACTTTGGGAAAACACAGAAATGGAGGGAAAAAATGGAAGGAGAAAAGTCGGTGAAGTCGTGCACACAGGGGCTAGTCTGACAAAAACAATACGGGTGAGTGATTGTGCCATCGAGGCCCTCAGACATTAAAGCTTCATCTGTCACGGCAAGGGCGTTTGTGAAAATGACGAAAATCTGGAAGCCATTTTACCTGCAGCGGCGAAAGAAGAAAAAAAAGTGGGTCAGGAGCGGGGCGCCCGAATAAATCAGCAGTCAGAGGATCATTACGCTTAAATAATCCTATTAAAAATCAGAAACGCAGCACACCTGGGTGAGGCCGCGGTGACAACCGTTGAGCAGTTGAAGTCAATACCGGCTATTCAAGGCACTTTGACAAAACACACATCCTTAAACAAATGTGAAAAATCCACTCAGCTGCTCAATCACACCCAGGTACGCTCACTTGCACATTTGCTCGATTTACACACACCCTCAAGCGCCTGTATCAGGCCTGTATCGTTTTCAAAGATTTCTTTTGTTTTTCTTCTTTCTAAAACAAATTAACCAATCAGCTCTTTAATGGATCAAATCTTTTTTTTTCTTCCTGAATAAAGCATACCATAGGTAACCCAGTCCAGCTGAGCGGAGTCACGGATTATGAAGCGCAATGTATTCTGACCCCGCCCCCCCCCCCCCCCCCCCATGGCCTTAAAAAAAGGAAAAAGGGATGGTTATTTTAACCTAAAGTGAGACAGTGGCCCATCTTTATCAGAGCTGTGTAACATTTTTTTTTCTTTTTGGCACGAAAAACGATCCATCGTGTAAATTTTTCTAACCACATATTTTGCATAGGCCAAGGAAAGTTTGTTTTTAATGTGGCCTGGTTTGGGTTTTTTGAATAGCTAGAGTTAACAAAGTTTCTAAATGTGTTTGAAATTGAAATCGGATGAAGCTGGGACTGGGACTGAGGGTTGGTGAGAGAGTGTATTATCCATTTAAGTATCTTAAAGCATTAATTGCTATGGTTTATAGGAGCCTGATGGGATAAAATCCAACAGGTTGGTGTTAAAAAGTGTTGTTGTTTTTTTTCTTCTTTCAATTTGCTCATTCTGATACATTATTGTTTCTACAGTATAAAGAGTTATTTATTATATTTATTACATTTAGAGGGAAAGGAATCTAACTGCATAAGCCTTCGGGACTGCTTTGTGGTGTTTAAGTATGTGATGATATTTAGTTACTGTAGTTAGATAGTTTGTCTTATTGATGTCAAGCCAGAAAGACATAATATCAGAAATAATGAGGAATTGATTGATTTTCGCTGATAAAATGTAAGAGGAGGGACATACTTCCATAACATTGTACATGATTATTGAGAAATTGGGAAAACATGCTGCATGTACATTATTCCTGATGAGTCACTTCAATATTCCACTTCTAGGTTGTTCTTCATTTAGTAACAAGTAGAATTCAATGCCAAGGGCATCAACGCGGATGCCAATAAGTCTAGTCTTTCTTGTTACTAGGATTTGTGCCTCATATTCAATTGCCAAAATATACTAAATGCGGTATTAAAGAAAAAATATTTTAGCCCCTGTTTCGATCAATTCCAAAATCTAATCAGGTCCAATCAACTGCTGCTTACAATAATAATTCAACAACATTCATTCATTCTTTACATGTTGACCTGCTGAAATAGACACGCTATGCAGGAGGGTTTTAGGAACATACTGTAATCCTGGATTTTCAAATGCAACAAACGGAAGCCTGATTATAATCATACACCTGAAAAACATACAAACTGTTGCAGTTCACAGCTTGTATGCAAAGCTTCCTATTTTGCTCGTTAGATTTCATCCAGTGGATCATTCTTCTCTCTTTAGTAACTGTGTAAGGTTTAAGGAATACTGAGAAAATTTAAATACAATTACAGCAAGAAGTTTGAGCATGGTTTACAGGCTGTCACACAACCCTTGTATTCATCAAGTCTTATTCAAATTTCATACAAATTCTGTAAATAAAAATTAATAAATGCTACTGCATCTAAACCACATTTCCCCATCCATCTAGGAACCTCTGTAATCCAACTAGGGAACATGGAGTCCAATGGTGACCATTGTATTTATTCCCATTTGAACAACCATGATAGAACCTCCAGTCAACACACTACGGGCAATTTGGAACTGCCCATCAGCTTAATCTTAGCTCTCAGCTTAATGTTTTTGGACTGTGGGTAGAAACTCACCAAAAGCACTTGAAAACAGGATCTAGAGGTACAAGGTGCCAGTGCTAACCACTAAGCCACCATGCCAGCTCTCTCACAATAACTGTTCCAAATGCTTCACTTAAGAGAGTGAAGAAAAATAATTCATAACCAAACTAAATTTATTACAGACTTTTAATTCCTCCATTATTTCTCTCATGAAGTTAACAATGGTAATCTATTACAAAACACTGACACCGGAGACTCCTTAACCAAAAACAAAAAAGGTAAAAACTTCTTCATATGAATCAAACTGTTCAGCTGAACTGTACGTATATTAGAAAAAGTACATTAGCGATTTTGCTTCCGTCTCTCCACCCCTCTGATGTTACAGAAAAAGCATCATCTGACCAATCAGATTCTGGTACAATTGTGGGACTGTGGTTACACAACTGTGGTTATGTTTTATTCAGATAGTTTACAGAGTTACACTGTGCATTATAATAAATACAGCATTGTTTCTATGTCCATCATAAAAGGAGGACGAAAGATACCTTGTCTTGGGCTGGAGGGTAGGTACGTATGGAGAAGCGATACTCTGGTATGAGTCAAAGCCATAGAGGGCTGGCAGTGATGTTATCTCCGGCTTCAATAAAGCCCAATGAGCTCATGTAATTTAGATTCATGGGGGGGGGGGGGTAGACATGGTGTTTGGTGAGGAAGGGCTTTTCCTTGCTTGGAGCTCTGCCCAACAGCTCCCTCAAGCATTCGCCGCTGAATTGACTTTCTCTTTTTTCGTCCTCCTCTCAGGCTTCTTTGCATCTCAATAGCTACATTCCAGGCTCCAATTTCTCTCCTTCCTTTTGCCTCCAGAGCACTCTCTCGTCTCCTCTTCTGTCTTGAAAAAAGCTTGCTTTGTGGTCACTTTACCTTGAAAGAGAATGTCCGCCTCTTGGCCGTCCAAAAGCAACAGAGGGGTGCGGACGACCCAAGAACACATATTTTCCTGAAAATGTCTGAAGTTTTCTCCAATACAAGCTATCTATCTATCTATCTATCTATCTATCTATCTATCTATCTATCTATCTATCTACAGTATCTATCTATCTATCTATCTGTTAGTAATGGGCTTTCGACACTTATTATGTATTGCACTGATTTGTCTCTTAATATATATATATATATATATATATATATATATATATATATATATAGAGAGAGAGAGAGAGAGAGAGAGAGAGAGAGCAAAACTATATATATATATATATATATATATATATATATATATATATATATATATATATATATATATATATAGGCTATATATAGTTTTGCACTCTGGATGTTTAGACATGCTGAACTGCATGCCCTCCATCCCATCTCAATTTATCGCAATTACCCTAAACATGCACACACTGTGTGCTATATTCTGTTTCACTGCATGGGAACTCCAGAGCAGCGTGAGTTTGAGCAACATATACATTCCAGTCTGATTGGAGGCTTTGTAAATAAATCCCTATACGTCTACAGTCCAAAAAAGAAGACAAGCAGTATGATTGCCTAGGGAAGAAGCAAAGTAAGGATTAAACTTCAAATCTGGACATAGTTCCCTATGTCCAGATTTGAAGTTTAATCAAGATCAGGAGATAAAGCTTTACATTTAAATTAATTCCTTGGCTAATTCTAGGGTAAGAATTAGCAATGAAAAATACAGTACTAAAAACAATATGGAGTGGGATGTAAGATCCTGTTTGTATACGGTTTATTGTCTTGCCATATAGTTAATTCATAAACCCTAACCTGCTTTAGGAGTCCTGCCATGTATCAAGGGACAGGTTTCAAACCTAAAACCTGTTAAAATAAACCAATCAGCGATAACATTATGATTACTTACAGGTGAGCTGAACAGCAACTATACACCAGCAAGTTGGTGACAAGATCATGACCACCCAAGGCTCACCCGTACCAAAGGCCAGTCCATCCAGTCTGATCCCATAGAAAAGCTGGCCAAGATACAGTAGAAAGGCAAATGCACTACAGTCTGTCATCCACAGAACCCCCTAGGATCAGCTGTTAAGGTCCTGGTGCAAGATATCATATTACATTCCTAGGAGCCCTGCAGAAGGGGAACCCAAAGGTGATAACCCAACTGATATTCATAACAAAAATGAGTCTAGTTTATATTACAATTTTAGCTCATGCTTCCCGGGTTATCAGAAGTTCCATAGACACTTTCTTTATAATGTCAGATAGCTACATAACGTAGGGTTGGTTAGCATGTTAGCCTCGATGTTCTTTCTTTTGTGTTCAAAACATAAAAGGACCATCTTCCAGCTTTCTGTAGCAGAAAACTAAATACGACATAATCATTGATGGAGCAAGACTTAACGACTTGAGCAGTGAGAAAAACAGACTTTCTAGTTTCCATGTCCTCCCTCTAGTGGACATAACCAGACAGGTCTTTCAAAATCCCATCTAATGGGGTCATATCATATCATAATGGAATTACAGGATCAGCAGTGACCCAAATAAATAATCAGAAATACTTTTTGTTAAAAATTATCGATCGTTTTCACTCTGGATGCTAAACTGAAAAGTGTTCCAGGAACAACATACTGAGTAAGAGATATTTAATTTGCCTGTAGATTTTCACCTACAGTAGCTACTAGTTTTTGCTGCAGGGTTGGCTGATGGTATGGGTTGCTAGCAAGTCTGATTTGCCTTGACTGCCATCATTAATCATGAAACAAAGCCAGATTGATGCTTATTAGTCAGAGGTGTCAAGTAACGAAGTACAAATACTTCGTTACCTTACTTAAGTAGAAATTTTGGGTATCTATACTTTACTGAAGTAATTATTTTTCAGCCGACTTTTTACTTCTACTCCTTACATTTTTAAGCAATTATCTGTACTTTCTACTCCTTACATTTTAAAAATAGCCTCGTTACTCTATTTTTATGATCAGAACGCGCAACCCCCCGGTCGCATGATAAGAACGCGCACAACATCTGCCCCCTTCCCCGGTCGCATGATCAGAAAGCGAGACCTTAATGCTTTTGTCGCCCCTCACTGTACTTTTATTTTTATACTTTAAGTAGTTTTGAAACCAGTACTTTTAAACTTTTACTTAGGTAAAAAGCTTGGGTTGATACTTCAACTTCTAAAGAAGTATTTTTGAACCCTAGTATCTATACTTCTACTCAAGTAATGAATGTGAATACTTTTGACACCACTGTTATTAGTGTCAGTGAACTAACCTGGAGTAGACCAGAAGACTTAGCTTTAGCGGTTAGCCGTTGTAGTGTGGGTGGTAAACCCAAACGCGGAAGCAAGCGAGAAGGCAGGATAACCACACGATTTAATCTAAGGACTCTCACAACAACGGAGCAAGGGAAAAACACAAATCTATTAACACAGACTCTAGACAGAAAGATCCAGGTCCTTGTGCCGGTCGCGGCGCGAGTGTGTGTGACAGTACCCCCCTGTCCAGGACTCCCGACGGTCCTGGGGTGGAGGATACCCAACGACGGAAATCCCTGATAAGTCCTGGGTCCAGGACAAAGCGGGCCGAAACCCACGACCACTCCTCGGGACCGTAGCCTTCCCAATTGACCAGGTATTGGGTGCCTCGACCCCTAGGTCGCGAGTCGAGGATCCGACGGGGCAGGGGCACCGTCTATGATTCGGGGAGGAGGAGCAGGGGGAGAGGGTGGAATCATTGGAGATGTGGTGAAGGGTTTGAGCTGTGAGGTGTGGAATACCGGGTGAATTCAGCGCGCCACAGGCAGCTGGAGCCGGTAGGTGACAGGGTTGATCCAGAGGTGAATGCGATAGGGACTGATGAACCTGGGTGACAACTTTTTGGATTCTGTGTGGAGGTAGAGGTTTTTAGTTGAAAGCCACACCTTGTCACCTACGTTATACAACCGTCCCGGAAGTGCCGACGGCGATGCTGGGTGGTGTAATGGATGTTGGCTCGATGAATGGCTTGGTTGGCTTGGTTCCAGAGCCGTCGGCACCTGCGGACCAACTGTTGGGCGGACGGTACGTCAACCTCCGGTTCTTGATGTTCAAACATCGGAGGTTGGAAACCGTGGCATACCTCGAATGGACTGAGATTGGTGGCTGAGGTGACGTGGAGGTTGTGTGATAACTCAGCCCATAAGAGGTAGCGAGCCCAGGAGTGCTGGCGATCGGCGACGAAACATCTCAGGTAGCGCTCCAGTTGTTGGTTGGCCCGCCCCGTCTGACCATTAGTCTGAGGGTGGTATCCAGATGAGAGACTACAGGTGGAATGGCAGAAGGCCTTCCAGAAACGGGCAGTGAACTGGGGCCCTCTGTCCGAGACGATGTCTTTAGGGAACTCATGCAGGCGGACTACGTGTTCTAATATCAGTTCCGCAGTGTTTTTGGCTGACAGGAGTCCGGCAAGGGCCACCAAGTGCACGGCTTTGGAGAAACGGTCGACGATGGTCATGATGGTGGTCTTTCCCTCCGAATCCGGCAGGCCCGTGATGAAGTCGACGGCAATGTGCGACCAGGGCCGGCGAGGGACAGGAAGTGGGTGGAGTTCCCCCGAAGCTGGTTGGTTAATGGTCTTCGCCCTGACACACACTGGGCACACCTGGATGAACTCGTTGATGTCCCGGGCCATCGAGGGCCACCAGAAGGCGCGCCTGATGAGCTGTGTGGACCGTTGGCTGCCTGGGTGGCCAGCGATGGGCGAGGCATGGCCCTACTGCATGATCTCGCTCCTCATGGTGCGTGGTACATAGAGACGTCCAGGCGGCACACCTGCCGGTTCGTTCTCCATAGCCTGTGCCTGGCGGACCCTTGTTTCCAAATCCCAATGGAGAGGTGCGATGATCTTCGTGGGCGGGAGAACAGGCGCGGGTTCCGCCCGGGTGACGTCTTCCTCATGCTGGCGGGAGAGGGCGTCGGCCTTGGTGTTTTTGGACCCCGGGCGGTAGGACAGATGGAATTTCGATGTTCAAATGTTCGAAGAACAGGGCCCTGTCTCGGATTGAGCTGTTTAATGTTGAGGATGGTGATAAGATTCTGGTGGTCGGTCCAGATGATGAATGGCTCCCTGGCGCCCTGGACCCAGTGATGCCATTCCTCCAAAGCCCACTTTATGGCCAGCAGCTCGCGGTCCCCTACCCCATATCGGTGCTGAGTGGTGTCAAACTTTTTGGAGAAGAAACTACTGGGGTGTATTTTCTGATCTGGACCTCGTTGGGAGAGAACAGCCCCAGCACCCACATCTGAGGCGTCCACCTCCACAACGAATGGTTTACTTGCGTCTGGATGGAGAAGAATGGGGGCGGCGGTGAAGCGGTGACACAGTTGATGGAAGACACTGGGTTGAGGCTGAATGGATGAGCTGATGGACGGGTCAGAGCGGTTAGGGGTGCTGCAACCGTACTGTAGTCCCGGATAAAGCGACGATAAAAATTCACAAACCCGAGAAACCATTGAAGCTGCTTGAGAGTCTTGGGTAGGGGCCAATGACACACAACTTCCAGCTTCTGCGGGTCCATGGCCACACCCTGGGGCGAGATGACAAAACCCAGGTACGTGGTGGAGGGCTCGTGAAAAGCGCACTTTTCCAACTTACAGTACAGTTGGTGGGCGTGCAGTCTCTTTAATACCGCCCTGACATGTTGGACATGTTCCTCCTTAGTGCGGAAGTAGATGAGGATGTCATCTAGGTATGCAAATGACCACCGCCCTAGCATGTCCTGGAGAACGTCGTTGATGAAGTGCTGGAAGGCGGCGGGGGCATTGCAGGGACCAAAGGGGATGACCAGACTTTCGTAGTGCCCCGTGGGTGTGATCAATGCCGTCTTCCACTCACAGAAGGTCCAACTTTGTGAAAATGGTGGCGCCAGAGAGAGCGTCCAGGGCAGAGTTGGTAAGAGGCAACGGGTGACGATTCTTGATGGTGATTTACATTTACATTTAGGCATTTGGCAGATGCTCTTATCCAGAGCAACTTAAATTTTTATCTCATTATACATCTGAGCAGTTGAGGGTTAAGGGCCTTGCTCAAGGGCCCAACAGTGGCAACTTGGTGGTTGTGGGGTTTGAACCTGGGATCTTCCGAACCGTAGTCTAATGCCTTAAACACTGAGCTACGCCTGACCCACGTGATGGTGATGTTATTGAGCCCCCGATAATCGACACACGGGCGAAGTTCGCCTCCTTTCTTCTTCACAAAAAAAAACCCCGCGGCGACAGGTGATGAAGAGGGCCTGATGGTGCCTTGGCGGAGAGCGTTGGTCACATATTCCTCCATCGCCTGCATCTCGGTGGCAGAGAGGGAGTGGAGATGGCCGCGGGGGGGCACGGAGCCTGGCTGAAGGTCAATCGCCAGATCGTAAGGGCGATGTGGTGGAAGGTGGGTGGCGCGTCTCTTACAGAACACTTCAGCCAGGTCCCGATAGATGGCGGGAATGGCGTTCTTGTCGACATCGGGGGCCTCGGACTCCCTAGAACACGTCCCAGCCAGTGCTTGGAAGCAAAGTTCGGAACAGGTCGGCCCCCACTGGAGGATGCGATTCTGGGTCCAGGAGATGAGTGGGTCATGTTGTAGTAACCAGGGGTGTCCGAGGATGATGGGTGGTGACGAGATGGTGGTGAGGTGGAACTGGATTTGTTCTTGGTGCTCGTTGATGATCAGGGTGACCGGTTGGGTTTGTGTAGTGATGGGACTGGATGATAGGGGGCGACCGTCGGCTGAGGTGATCCAAACCGGCTGGGATAACGCCTCAAATTTCATCCCCAGTTGCTTGGCGTAATTGGAGTCAATGAAATTTCCTGCGGCACCGGAATCGATGAACGCAGTACTTCCGACTCGTCTGTGGCCAAACTGGAGATGTACCTGTACCGCGAGACGGGAGATGTTGGTGATAACGGGAGAGATCTGAAGGTGACCCAGCGAGCTTCCCTCCTGTCTCACCGGGCCTGGGCGTTTCCCGGACGGAGGGGGCAGATGGCTCGGTGGTGTGCATCTGACCCACAGTAAGCACAGAGTCCCTTCCGTTCTGCAGCGGACAAGGAGGCGCGCCCTAATTGCATGGGTTCCCCAGCTCCTGTGTCAACCACGGCGGGTGGTGGAGATCCGACAGAAGTAGTGGCGGTGGGTCGAGCTTCAGGTGCCGGAACGTGAAGAGAAGGTGCTGAAGAACGTGACGGGACATAGGAGATGATGGGTGTGGCAGGCGGCAGGGTGCGAGGGGCTGGCTTGTGATGAGACAGCAGATGTTGGTCGATCCCATGGGCCAGCTGGATGAGGCCCTCCAGCGTAGCAGGTAGCTGTCGCGAGTTTGTCTTTTATGCGAGAGGCCAGCCCTTCGTAATAGGCTGTCCGGAGAGCGGAGTCTCCCTAGGTGGTCTGGACAGCGAGTATGTGGAACTCCGCGGAGTAATGGCTCACGGACAAACCTCCCTGCCGTAGATGATAGAGTCTTGTGTCGGTCTCCACCTCACCGGCGGGGTGCTCGAAGGTGAGTCTTAGCTGGCGGGTGAACTCATTGTAGGAGTGAGCGGTATCTGAATCTGATTTGAGAACCGCCGTGGCCAACTCAGCTGCCTGCCCGGTTAGCAACGAGACGAGAAGTGCAATGCGTAGCCGATCGGTGGAGTACCTGGTGGAATTAAACTCAAACACCAAATCAAGCGCTGTTAAAAGCACATCACACTTTCCATCCGTGCCATTCCAATTATCTGGTAATGAAATGAATACGTCAGAAGGAGGGGGGGGGGGGGGGTTGGTGCGGCGCCGCAGCCACGACGATTGGGGCCCGGCTAGCCGCGCCATCAACAGCCGTGCGGAGCTCTGCGTTCTCCTGCTTCAGCTCCGCGACCTCGCGGCGCAGGGCCGCTATGTCACAGACGCCTTGGCGTAGAGTAGCAATCTCCGCGCTAAACTTATTGAAAAGCACAGCGTGCTGGTCCACCACGTCGCAAAGGCGTGCATGATCCGCTGGGTTCACCGCGCGAGACTCAGTCATTCTGTCAGTGAACTAACCTGGAGTAGACCAGAAGACTTAGCTTTAGCGGTTAGCCCTTGTAGCGTGGATGGTAAACCCAAACGCGGAAGCAAGCGAGAAGGCAGGATAACCATGCGATTTAATCTAAGGACTCTCACAACAACGGAGCAAGGGAAAAGCACAAATTTAACCCGCGTCCTATAGACACACACTCTAGACATAAAGATAACCCAAGATAGTGAGTACTCATGAATTGGAAGCGATACTAGCTGATCCGACATGGGCGAAACTCAATGACTGAGTGAGGTGAACCGCCATCTTGTCTCCTTTTATGCTTCCTGCTTTTGCGACCTGGCTACTTCCGGGTCCTTGTGCCGGTCGCGGCGCGAGTGTGTGTGACAATTAGCATACAAATACAAATACTTATGGATATATTCCTATATACTCTTCTTCTTTATCTTCTTGTAATATATATAGCTTTTACCTTTTATGCACTTTAAAGAAATGTGTGGTTGGAACAGTTATCTAAAGCTTATGGTGCCATTGTAATCCCACAGTGGACCGGGATGAATTAGTATCTAAAACTTTTTTTTCCAAGGGATTAGGGAGTAGGCCACTATTTCAAGTGAATATTACATTAATTGTCATCATATGATGATGACACACACTACACATAGACATGGGACTACGCTCACTATCAAGTGTAGCTATTCATAGAATTTCAGCATCTTATGGTTTCTGTATCATAAGAGCACGCAACATTTGTGTATATTACAATTATGGTAGAAGCATTTAATTGATAAACATTTGTAAACTGATCTGTTTGAGCAGAATGGACAGATGACCAGAAAAGTCAGGAAGCAGTAGAGGTTAAAGTACTAAAGCACTGCAGCATCACTCTCTGATCCTAGGGACGAATCTCACCAGTATCACTATCAGCAAGGTATCATGGGAAATGTGAACATACTGTTTTGTGAAAAGACACCAATGTGTCTGCTGAAGTTTAAAACCAGAAAAGTCACCTCAAAATGTAATTACGAAATAAATCTTGAACGTCACCGATGGATTATAGATTGTAAATATTGATATGCAAGTCATTCAGCACACTTTTTTTTCTTTTCCCTGTAAATTGATAGAAAAAAATTCTGGCCTTTAGCACTATTAATGCATTATTAATCAAGTTGCTGCAAAATATACAATATACTGTTCAATATGTAACCACTGCCTTTCTAACTTTTCTAACATTTTTAGATTTTTATTGCCTGAACCGAGTTAGGATCTTTTTTATTCTCCACCTAAAGCTCAGGAATCATAAATATCTCCATTATAACTGTTTAGATCAGATCTGGAGTTTGAGAGGGTCATGGCATAACTTTTGATTAATGCTTATTTTGTATTTATTATTATTATTATTATTATTATTATTATTATTTAGGGATATTTTTCCTTACAGTCAAATGCTTAATTTTTTAAATGTTTATAATTTTATTTTAATTTAATTCAATTCATTTTTATTTATATAGCCATTTTAAAAGGGGAAATTGTCTCAAATCAGTATATTAATTTATGCTTTAATCCATTCTGGATTTTTTCTTTCTTTCTTTCTTTTTTTTTTGAGCCCCTCCTCATTTTTTCCATACAAAAACAGGAGATGAGCACCCCATGTGCCCTTCTCGCTCTCTCACACACACTCTCTCTGTCTGAGAGGTGCCACTTCTTGAGGTGTATAATGACAGTGTCCTTCAGAAAGACAAAGGCTCTCCATATGAGCTAATTTCCCACCATCCAGCCAGACAGCCCTGAATGAGACGCACACTAAAACACTCGACAGGAAAATAGGTCTGTCGGGCTACGAGCGGATTAAGCGAACAAATGCACCAGGAGAAAGACTTGTGTGTGAAAAATGAGCGATATTTAATGTGTTCCTGACCTGTATGGCTTTTACATAATTGCCAAAGGAAAAGAAAAAAAAGCGGATGGGATTATTTATCATTATATATTTTATATTGATTTTAACCATTTTGATTGAAATAAACAATAAACAACAGTTCGTTGCACCCATCAGTAATATTTCACCTCCACACCAGCTGAGGGTGACATTTTCTCTTGTTACCTTAAATGCATAAAAGCTGAAAAAACGTCTGACTTCCCATTTGGAAAACAGATACAACGTATCGGCGTTCAAGTCAAACCGGGACTTGTGATGAAATTTCTCCAACATTACAGGAACACGGCTGGGAGTTATCGGCACATCCCCCATTTTCACATGTCTGTGCCGTTAAAGGAGTTCCTGGGAGGCTAGTGTTTCAGATGTGAACCAAAACACTGAGCGCATTATTATAGCAGGGGAATATATATATATATATTACTACATATATATAATATACATATTATTATTATTACAAACCGGATTCCAAAAAAGTTGGGACACTAAACAAATTGTGAATAAAAACTGAATGCAATGATGTGGAGATGGCAAATGTCAATATTTTATTCAGAATAGAACATAGATGACAGATCAAAAGTTTAATCCAAGAAAATGTATCATTTTAAAGGAAAAATATGTTGATTACAAATTTCACGGTGTCAACAAATCCCAAAAAAGTTGGGACAAGTAGCAATAAGAGGCTGGAAAAAAGTACATTTGTGCATAACGAAGAGCTGGAAGACCAATTAACAGTAATTAGGTTAATTGGCAACATGATTGGGTATAAAAAGAGCTTCTCAGAGTGGCAGTGACTCTCAGAAGCCAAGATGGGTAGAGGATCACCAATTCCCACAATGTTGCGCAGAAAGATAGTGGAGCAATATCAGAAAGGTGTTACCCAGCGAAAAATTGCAAAGACTTTGCAGTTATCATCATCAACTGTGCATAATATCATCCGAAGATTCAGAGAATCTGGAACAATCTCTGTGCGTAAGGGTCAAGGGCGTAAAACCATACTGGATGCCCGTGATCTCCGGGCCCTTAAACGACACTGCACCACAAACAGGAATGCTACTGTAAAGGAAATCACAGAATGGGCTCAGGAATACTTCCAGAAACCATCGTCAGTGAACACAATCCACCGTGCCATCCGCCGTCGCCAGCTGAAACTTTACAGTGCAAAGAAGAAGCCATTTTCTAAGCAAGATCCACAAGCACAGGCGTTTTCATTGGGCCAGGGATCATTTAAAATGGAGTGTGGCAAAATGGAAGACTGTTCTGTGGTCAGACGAGTCACGATTCGAAGTTCTTGTTGGAAATGTGGGACGCCATGTCATCCGGACCAAAGAGGACAAGGACAACCCAAGTTGTTATCAACGCTCAGTTCAGAAGCCTGCATCTCTGATGGTATGGGGTTGCATGAGTGCGTGTGGCATGGGCAGCTTACATGTCTGGAAAGGCACCATCAATGCAGAACAATATATTCAGGTTCTAGAACAACATCTAGTCATCTCTTTCAGGGAAGACCT